>OU830596.1:17712219-18222300 GCA_917563855.2 Limnephilus lunatus | reverse complement strand
CCCCCCCTCTCAATCCCCCAACCCCTTCACCCCACCCTCCTACCCTTCCCCACACCCTCCCCCAACCCTACCCCTCCCCCTACTACACCCCCTTCCTTCCCTCCCCCCTGTCATTCCCACAACCCCACCCTCCTCCCCTTCCCCACACCCTCCCACCTCCCCACCCATTTCTCATATTGCCCACATTGATTCTCGATACATTCAGTTTTCTAACTGCTCGCGTGCCACCTATTACAACTTTTTATACAAAGCTCAATATTAGTTTTATACATAAACAATTATCCAATTTGGTGCAGTCGTTCGAAAGTTAAGTGCATACCCACATACAATTCGGCGGTTCATTTTTAGAGATAGGTATTAACTACGACGCCAACGAAGCACTCTTTTTAGGGTGAATAGCCGTTCTCGAGTTTTAGCGAGACAAACGAACACCAATTGATTTTTATTTATTTAGATTTTCTTAAAGATGCACTAGTTAAGAACGCTCTCACCAAATGTTTTAAAGAAATTCGAAAAATTGACGGAGATGCTTTTAACACGTTTTTTCTAACGTGGTTGATAACATGTTAAACAAAGTATACCTACATCCGATTTGCATGCACCGATTCTTGAACTGTTCGAAAATCCAGTGTCTATGGCACCATGTAGGGGAATTTTGTTATCTAAAAAAAAGAAAATTGGCGGACCAGCGAATTTTTTTGTCGAATTCAGATGGAAATTTTTCATCGTTCATGAAAATAAAACAAATAGAAGGGGCCCTTTATCCTCGGGGCTCCTAGCCGACATTGTCTCCCGCAGGGGGGGGCAAGGGGGGGCACTTGCCCCCCCTGTATGCTATCCGATGCGGGGTCCTTAGGCAGTTTCCTACACTGCCTTATGGATAATACGGCCCTAGACATAGTGACTGGATTTTCGAACAGTTTAAGACTTGGTGCATGCAAATCGGATGTACAGTATTTCTAATTTGTTGTCAACCAGATTGAAAAACGTAGTTTCGAGAAAAACGTGTTGAAAGTTTTGCTGAAGGATAATTCAACGTACAACTGTTTAAAACGGTTTCATATAAAATACTGTATCTACGTCAGTTTTAAGAATTTTCTTTATGAGAGCATTATTAACAAATGCATCGTTCAGTTCGTGTCCTGGTGCCTTAAAACCTTGTTTAGGATTTGATCAAAGGAACGTGGAGGAGAGGCCCGTGTGAACTGAATAAAAATCTTGTAAAATAACATAAAGTTCTTTATCTAGGGGGGGGGGGGGGGCTCATTTAGCTCTGTCGCCCCAGGCATCTGACGGGCTTAGTCCGCCACTGCCTCCAAGGCAACAATAATTACGAAAAAACATCCATTTTGCAATTGATTTTACAAAATGCGATATATGAGGTCGGAAATGTATATATGTTATCTCTGTGCTCTCTGCCTGTATGCTCTCTGGCTACGTGCTCTCTGGCTCTATGCTATGGGGCTTTTTACTCTCTCTATCCGTGCTCCCTGATTTTATACTCTCTGGCTCTGTTCTCAATGGGTCTGTGCTCTCTGGCTCTGTGCTCGATATTTCTGTAATCTGTGCTCTCTGGCTCAGTGATCTTTAACTCTGTGCTCTGTGCTCTGTACTCTCCGGCTCTGTGGTCACTGATTCTGTGTTCTGTGCTCTCTGTGCTCTCAGTCTCTATGCTCTCTATCTCTTTTATCTCCGGCTCTGTGCTATTAGGCTCTGTGTTCTCTGATTCTGTATTCACTGGCTCTGTGCTCTCTGTTCTGTGTGCTCTGTGATCTCTCTGGCTCAGTACTATTTAAGTCTGTACTCTGTCTCTGTACTCTCTGTCTCTGTACTCTCTGTATCTGTACTATCTGTCTCTTTTCTCTCTGGCTCTGTGCTCACTGGCTTTATGCTCTCTGGCTCTGTGCTCGGTAGTTCTATGATCTGTGCTCTCGGGCTCAGTGCGCGTTGGCTCCCTGCTCTGTGCTCTCTGGTTCTGTGTTCCCTGACTCTTTCTCTTCATATCACAATACTTGTTTTAATTATATTTTATTGCAGATGCTTGCAGCATACTCAAGAATCCATTACCCTGCGAGCAGCCTTTTATGTTTATATGTTATCTTTTTTAATTACTTTATCCCTGACTTGCTATATATTATTCGCATTTTGTATATTATGTTAGCACTTGCTAACACCGTATGCAGGGACACTAGAGGTCTAGATTCATTCAAACTTAAATGTAGATTCGTTTTTTCAAATTAATTATTTGAAGGAGTAACCATCTGTTACTTATACCAGGGCGGGTAAGTGGTGGATAAGCTCCAATGACTCTTTCTCTTGGCACTGTCCTCGGTGCTCTCTGGCTCTGTGATCTACGATCGTTGGCTCTGTGTGCTCTCTGGCCCTTGCTCGCTGGCTCTGTGTTCTGTCCTCACTGGCTCTGTGCTATCTGACTCTGCTCGCTGGCTCTATACTCTGAACTCTCTGCTTCTGTGCTCACTGGTTTTCTGACTCTGTGATCTGTGTTCTCAAGTACTGTGCTCCCTGGCTCTATACTCTCTGGTTATCCGACTCTGTGCTCTCTGACTCTGTGCTCTCTCTGGCTCTGCGCTCTCTGGCTCTGTATTCTCTGGATCTTTTCTCGCTGGCTCTGTGCTTTGTGCTTTCTGGTTATCTGATTATCTCTCGTGCGTTGTGACATCAATCGGACAAAATTTTTACACTAAGACCTGGTCAATTATAGACAATCCCTGGACAATTCCATAAAAAAATCCAGAAAAAAGCAACGCTTGTTAAACATTCAAAAATTTTACAGGCAAAATTAAAAGCTTGTCTTTCCAACAATTTCACATAAGTAATATTTGAATTTAGGCAAGATTATCAGAAAACGATTCCATGAAAAAATCTCGAAAAGAGACGTTGTGAAAAAATCATCCATTTTACAGGCAAAATTTGAGACGAGGTATGGTGTTGCATCTGTTTTATCTGGTTCTGTGATAATAGGCTTTTATTGTATTTTTTTTATAATACTTTATACAAATGATTTTTTAATTGCTGTCACACTGGGAAATTCCTGTGTCAGGGCAGGCGTAGTAGGTGCATACATAATAGATATGATATAAGTAGGTCAAGGTTCTTAGAAAATGTATTTAACAGGGTTAGCTTATCCAGGGGGTAGAGAAGTGATTGGCTAGAAAGTCGTGACGTAGCTTGAAGTTCATTTTCCACTGGGAGATTTGAATTTACTTCAATACAAGTGGCGTCAAGCGACTCTGGATTTATGTGCAATGATTTATATTCATAATACTTTGGTAATATTATACTAATTATAAGACCGGTGTTCGGAATAAAAGGGAAAAATCCCACAGAATTGAGGTTATTAGCGCCTTAAATATTTCTTTTGCAGATTTTTTTTTTAAATTGAAAGTCTCATTTAGCAAACTATCATGACAAGGATATGATAAGGAACGTGTTGAGAATAATTTTATTCATACAAAGAGTCAGCCCCGGATCTAGGATCTAGGGGGGGGGATTAAACCTGCCTGCCCCGGTCAGCAGTTTTAGGGGGCGTCAAAATCGTAATTTATATGTTTATAGAAGCATAACCATGATTTTCAGTCTAACGGCCAAAAAATGCTTTTACCAATTCCAAAAAGGAATCAAAAGGTTAATCGAAAAAAGACCACGAGGCAAGACAGCATTCATAAATTGTCCCTGTAGAAGAATCGGAAACAGTGGTTAGAGAGAAAATTTGATAAAATACGAAATGGAAAGTTACAAACACCAAAAAAACTGAGATAAGGCAAGACAGCTATTCTTAAATCGTCTCCATATAAACAAGAATCGGATACAGTGGTTAGACAGAAAACATAATAAAATACGAAACGAAAAGTTGCAAACAGCAAAAAAACTGAGAGAAGTCAAGCGGTCTGAAAAACGTCTGTCTTCTGAAGACACAAAAGAAACATATTGCCTTGCGGGGGAAACATTTGGAGTCAGTAGGAGGATGTTGTAACTTAACATTATGTACCTACTCCTGCAATTATTATCAGCTAATCCAATTGTTAGAATCAAATATTATGTACTTACCATCTAACACCTACCTATTACGAGAAATGTAATAATATTATTTGTACTTTTAATTATTTATACTACATGTATCATGTATATCCAATTTAGTAACTGCTATGTTAGTAAATTTATTAATCAATATTTGTTATCAGTCATAAGTTTATTTTCTTAATTTAAAAAAAAGATTGTATATATGTATATTATTTTTACTTTATCTTTTTCTATAATAGCATAACTCCCCAATTCAAACACGAGAATTGTTTTCTCTTTTAAATTGTGTAGATTCATTAACAAGAAATAACTTATCTGTAATTAGTTTTTAAGAACCAAATATTTTCTTTTTAAATCTGTTATATATATGTATATTTCAAATAATAAAAAAAAAAAAAAAAAAAAAAATGTATTGCCTACCAGATGTGTCAAGAGTGGGCTCACTGTTCCTGTGCAGGTGTCGAGGATGAAGACTAGGAGTCAATACTAATACTTGTTTGCTCCAAGTGTGAACCTTAACCCAACCTTGCCCGGTGGTCTACCCCTTCTTACTTCTTACCCACCTGGTGGGTCAAGACGGTGCAGATGATTGTTTTATTTAATTACACTTTTTATAGCCTTTTTTAATATTTTTTAACAATTTATTCTACGGAACGTTACAGCTACATGACCAAAGTTTATTTTCATAAAATGTAGATTTTGTAATATTTGAAGAAAAGCGTTTTATTTATTTATCTATGTCTGGGTAGTTTCGAGGTCGTCTTGTCCCGCCCTCTCCTACTTATTATTTTATTACAAGGCATGTATTCGCTTACAAATATATTATTACCTATATATATATTTATGTATATAAACCGATTATTATATATATATATATATATGTATACCGACGTCGCTACGGACTGAGTACGATGTATGTTGGTGCCCATTTAGCACGCACTCTTCCACTTGCCTGATATCGTACATCGCCATTACTGACTGGTTTATTTATGGCCATTCCATTTGCATTTCATTATTAGTGAAACACAGATCTGCAATTTAACTTGTTCTGAAATGGCAATAAAAAGTTAGACTTTTGGATCACCAAACGGGCCCACACGGCAAAATTGTGTTATTCTTTATTCTATGTTCACCTATCACAAAAATGCTCACGCATCTAATCATTCTATTGCTCCATAAATATACAATAAATATATCCTTTCATTCAACGATTTCGATTATTTTCTTATCTTTTATCAAAATACCGATTATATTATTTACATGATAATCTCGAGTACCATCACTAGTCCAACGTTGGGTGGAAAATAAATTTCAAATTTCATAGGAATAATTTAGTGACAGGGAGCGGCGCGCGCACTCGTCTACTGTCATGGCTGACTAATGTCAATGTCATTTCTTTTCGCCGGTATTTCGTTGTTTTCCTTAATTTGTGCGACTGCTTCACGGCTAATTAAATGATTTAAGTGTTATTTCATTCAGTGCGTTAATTTCTGTGATTAAACATGGGTGCTCACGTGTCCAGGACAGATTTTGAATGGGTGTACACCGAGGAGCCTCATGCAAAAAGAAGAGATATGATATTGAGTAAGTTTACAGTTTGCCGGCGTTGTGCATTGAATATTAATATGTAATTTCACAGCGGTATTCTTAAATGATTTCTAATTATTAACTCACTTACTTTTTGTCACAAGTATGCTAGAATTTGTTACCTTTTTGTCACCAAATGCGACTCATACATATTATGCCTCGACAACTGTTACAACATTTCAATTTTCCAAACACCCTTTAATTTATGTCACGTGTATGAGCTTAGAAATGAGTAATGTAAATTGAGCTCAGAATTCTTTCCAGATTCCAGTACTTATTAATTTCTTTTATTTTGTATGTTGCTGTGCAAATAAATTAAAGATAGTTTCAATAACTGTAATGGAGAGCTCGCACTTATTTTAGAAATGTAAATAAAACACCTGACTGCATGTTGAGATGCACGTAATTGATGTTGGCCATATATATTTTTGTAAATATTCCACTAACCACTTCACAGATTTTGGAAATTATACTACATTTCAACTTAATTACTTCAAGAAACAACTAATACGTTTGGACAGATGGTAAAGATGCATTTGAAATCAATTCTTATTCAATCTAATTTCAAAATTTCCCATATAAAACATTTCCGTTTCCGCCATTTTAATTATTTTTTGGATGGTTTAACTTATGCGTGAGCTTCATTTCAATCTAAATACGCATTAATTATTTAATTTTCCCAAACTAATAACCTATTTTGTGCACGTAAATAGTTGTTTCTTGTAGTAATTGTTAAAACGAAGTGTAATTTCCATAATATGTGCCTAAAAGTGCTGTAGTTAGTGGAATAATTACCTATATTTTGGTTGCTTCTGAAATAAGAATTGAAGAAGAATTTTTTTTTTTCGATTGTACGATATTATAATAGCAGTCACAGCACTGCGTCTCTTTGCACTTACAATTTGGTGGACACGTACATTCACACTTTAATAAAACACTTTGGTAAATATGCATAGAGTCCACCTTACGGATAATACGGAATGTTCGTGTTGTCGAAGTTTTATGCACGGATGTATGGGTAATATTGAATATTCCTTTTTAACTAAAATAAAAACAAAAACGTACCTACTTAGAATTATTGGGTTGAGATTTAAACTATGAAAGCTGCATGTCATCATAATTTAGATATACATCCCAGGTTTTGAATGGTTTGTTTGGCAAAGCAGGGTTTGTCTAGCGGGTATGTGTAATTATTCTAATACATTTCTTTCCATGTTCTGCTGTTACAAATACGGGTAAGAAACTTGTCAATAATGCATTCACTTAATAACGTGAATAAATTATTGTTTTATAAGGCAATAATATTTTTTCTATGATTGGCATCATTGATTGATTGTCTATGAAATGTTAAATAAATACGATAAACATAAAAATGGCGTTACCGCGTAAGTGAATTAATTTAAACAAAATTAAAATGTTAAATGCATATTTTTTGCATGTTTTTTGTCTCCCCACTTTTCGTAATAATAAAGCTAAATCTAACTAAAAAAAATTAAAAAAACATATCTAAATCTAACTGTTTGAATAAAAAATATCCTGTATTAACGAGAAAGCGATTCAATGCATGAATAATAACACTTTATATCAATTAAATATCAATGAGAAGTATTTCAGTTTTTAGCGTTAAAGTACCTACCTACTCATTATTTTTTTTTTTTTTGGAAAATTGAAACTTATTTTTAAAGAATTCAGACTATCCCGTGATTTTTCGCAGGTCTGCGCTAGTATATGAAATAATTGCCCACGTCGGTGAGTATTTTACAATACGACCACGCCTATGAGTAAAAGGATGAGCTACAAAATATGTATTAATAATCTTGTATATTACGGAAGACTTTTACTTAAATAAAATGTATGACCACACAAACTGTTTGTTTTGACATGTTTATGTGAAAATATTACTATTTTTGCAAAGCTGTTTTTTTCAGGCATACATTATTCAATAGTTTGTTGTTTTCCAAAAATTAATGTTAATTAACTAAACCTCACGCCAGTTCGCAGGGGTAGGCAGAGAGGACAGGCCACCACACATCTGTCTTGGCACACTTGCTTCTTTCACATTTATACAAAATCGTCTCATACATACTCTTCTGTTATTCGACCACCACAACACGGTCATGCGTAGCGCATGGTGGTCGAAAAATCCACAATTCATATAATAAACAATTCAATGAATAAAGAAAACTTTATAAAAAAAACTGATTTTTCACATCACACGATGCAAGTACGTATTAGGGCTGTTCAAAAAGTAATGGGAATATTTAAATTTCGCTGTTTTAGAGAGTCCGATTTCAATTTTTTTTTATTGTTATGTTGGTATACATGCCCCCGAAATATGATAAAATTTTCAGCTGTATTCACTGTTTAGTTTGTCTGTAGCAGCCGCTAAGGTTAGATGTGTTTTTATGAGCTCGGCGATTTTTGTTTTTTTTAAATGGATTAAAGAATTTGTATCAAATTTTGCATAAAAAATGAAATAAAGTGTAACAAAGTATGTTGAGAATGTTGCCAAGGCCTATGGTGAGTCTGCTATGAATAAAAAAATGGTTTACGAGTGGTATAAGCGTTTCCAAGATGACCGTGAAGACGGTGAAGATGGCCAACGCCCCGGACGCCCCAACAACCGATGAAAACATGGAAAAAGCGAAAGAAATGGTTATGAACGATCGCCGAATCACAATCAAATGCTGATTGAGCCTTAGTTTAGCCTCATCATAGGCCTTTGTTAACATTTCACACACTTTATTTAATTTTTTACGCAAAATTTAATACACATTTTTTGATCCATGAAAAAAAAAACAAAAATCGCCGAGCTCATAAAAACACGTCTAACCTTAGCGGCTGCCACAGACAAACTAAACAGTGAATACAGCTGAAAATTTTATAATATTTCAGGGGCATATATACCAACATAACAATAAAAAGAAATTGAAATCGGGCTCTCTAAACCAGCAAAATTTAAAAATTCCTGTTACTTTTTGAACAGCCGACGTATTTGTTTGTGTTGAATGTATTCATTCATTGATATTTAGTTAGATCAAATTGAAGATAAATGTACGATATATCAAGATAAATGTTCAGTCGTCCCTTTTTAATCAATAATTATTACATTCAACTTAGTGATTTATTCAATGACATTACAAACATTTAGGCCCAGTTGTTTTGCAGAAATTCATATGTAATAAAGTCATCAAATGACCTTTCACTCTTTGAGCGCCATTTTGTTTTTTTGACAGTTGAAAGATTCCCGTTAAATGCCGATTCTAAGTCCGTTTCAGCTTTTGAAAAATTGTGATCAGCAGAAGAGGACAACTATCATGCTATTAAGCTTGTCAGCTTATCATCACTTCAGTTAAGCCTCGATGACAATGAGCGAGTTTACAAGCTACTATCTGGGAATTTCACTATCTGTTAGTAATCTCGCTCAGTGTAATCGTATTACTAGCTAACTAGCAGATTGTGGACAATCTACTAACCTACTCGCTCAAGATGGCGGCCTACCATCAGCTGATTTCATAACTGTCAGAATTAGTTGGCGCGGGAGCCGCAATTCTCGCTACTGGCTAGAGTATGGCGCTAGCTGCGTGCTCAAGTTTTTTTACAAAATGTCAACCGAATTAGTTCACGCGAGAGTCGTTATTATAGATGCTACTGAGCGAGTAGACAGTTTTGTGTGTCATCATGACAATCTCACTCACCGATTCCCCCGCTTTTAAACTTACCAGCTAGTAGCGTGTAAACTCGCTCAATGTAATCGAGGCTTTAGACAAGGTTCTAATGGAAATTTTTTTCAAAAATGACCATTTCTTTAGCTCATTTCTATAACCAAAATAATTTTCGCAACAATATGTGTTGTATTTCCGTAGATATAGAAAACAAAAATAGTGACAAATACAGAAAACCACAAATGCATTATATTATGTACAAACATAGAAAGCAAGACCGATATTAAGTACCTGGGCATAATAATAGACCAGCGTTTAAAATGGTTCCCACACATAAATATTCTGAACAACAGAATAAGGAAACTAACATATATATTTAGATGTTTAAGAGATATTTTAAACGAAAAATTACTTAGAACCACATACTTCGCTTTCTGTCAATCAATTATACAATACGCATTATAGGATGGGGCGGTACATATACAAATCAAACACAAACAATTTACATATCACAAAAACTAATAATAAAAACAATTTAAAAAAAACCCTACTCATATTCGTCAGAACTTTTATTCCAACAATTTAAAGTCAGAAAATTAAGTGCAATATATTTTTATCATGCAACATTACAAATTTATAAAGATAATATTCAAAATAAAGTTGCATCATTTAAAAACAACAGAAATCTTAGACAAACATCAATACTTCCTACTCCAAAATGTAAATTCTCGGAGTAAAATTTTTTAATTCACTTCCTGAAAAAATCAGAAACATAAACAGTAATATCAAAAAATTTAAAACTCACCTTAAAAATTATACCGAAAATTTGAACTGAATATAAAAAATAAAACAATTAAACCAATATAATAAAACCCCCATACACACAAGCCCTGCTTTTTTATAGGGATGAATCAAATATGTACACATATTATGTAATTAATTATTATATTGAATTTATTGTAATTTATATATCTTTCTCTGAATAAAAAAAAAAAAAAAAAAAAAAGATACTAATATGAAGAAAGAAAAATCAAGGCCCATTTATTTTACAAGGTTCTAACATTACTTACATTCTTTATTTTTTTTGTATTTTGGCGCATTATCGTTCCTCACTTAGGTTGGATATGGTTCTAACTTCGCCTTACCATGTTCTGAGGTTTCGAAGTTTAAAGTTTCAAAGAATGGGAACATATGTGAAAGGACACGCAGAGAGAAATGACTTTCTTTGAGTGGCACTGCAACGCATGCCAGGTACATGCATAAACATAAATGAGAAAGAAAGACAGATTTTTAAAAAATTTATCAGCAATTTTACTATAGGTATAAATCAGCTCAATATAATATGTTTAGAAAATAAAAAAGAAATTTAATTAAATAAAGACAATATTGGCGAAACTCAATAAAAAAACTTGGAAAAAAGAAATCAGAAAAAGATATTGGCACCTCTGGGATCGAACCCAGGACCTTCTGCTTTCATGGCAACAGCTCTACCAACTGAGCTAAGGTGTCTATATCCAATTTTTAAGTCACTTTTAACTGTATCATAGTTCGACTAAGAACTACCAACATTATCTTAATTTTTTTAATGCACATATTATTGGCTGCTATCTTTATATGTATATGATTGCAAGATTCAAACCCGAACTAAATGCTATCTAGATAGTGTCTGGATAAATTTTTATCCATTTTATTTTTTTCTGATTTTTCTGTCTCCAGATTTTTGATAGAGTTTGGCTAATATTGTCTTCATTTAATTAAATATTACAATTTGAGGTTTTACTCATAGAGTTAAAAATAAAAATAAATAAAGAAGAAATGGTTTAGCTACGTAGGTCAGGAATAGGGCACAATAATTTAGCATTTAAATTGATGAGTTGCTCAAGATGGTATAAATTGGTCATGGATTGTTCATGACGAGCATTGTGATGATTTATAGTTGGTAAACACTATTGCAATTTATTTGTTTTTATTTTGTTATTGTTCGGGTCATATTTTTGTGAAAAATCACCGATAAAAGATTGTCTTACACAACACACATACACAACTTTTTTTATCTATACAGCCCTGAAAAAGACACAGGTGCGCCCAAAAGTTAACAATTAGAAAAAACAGAGTGTGCAATTCACACGTGGTAGAAGTGAAACCTTCAGAAAACTAAAGTAGACAAGAGTGGGGAGGCTACGAAGCATCGCACAAAGAGGAGACCCATTAATCTATCTCATTCTCTCACAAGCTTAATCCTATAGATGTATGTGTTTTGTTTCTTTTGAGTGTCGCTTTTTCGTTTCATCGAGTTTGAAATCACAACGGTGCTAAAGAAGTTTTCTCTTCAAAAAAAGGGAAAAGAATCATTATGAAAGAAGTGTAGAAGTGTGCGTTTTTAAATTTTTTCTTTTATACTTTTAAATGAAACTTTGAGGTTATCCATTTTAAATAAATGATACATTGTTTCTTTGTTTCAACCACTATATCTTTACATAGTATAAGATGAAGTCGCTCCCGCTGTCTGTGCCCGTAGATCTTTCAAACTACACAATGGATTTTCATGCGGTTTTCACCAATAGATAGAGTGATTGATGAGGAAGGTTTTTAGGTACATATTTTGTCAAGGTTTTATGTAAATTGATTGAAATATATAAATAAAGGGAGCGGGCTGGCAAGCGGGCGGTGTGGATTTGATTTAACAGATAGCTCTGGTTATAAATGATATTAGATAAATGTAATGCATCACAACACACCCCTTAACATCCATAATTATATTTATTATATTATTAATCAGATTTCTTTTCCTAATTTGCAATATATTTACATATTCCCTAATTACATACATATAATCCTTATACTCCTACAAGATCATAAGCTTACCCTTTATTGTGTTTTTCTATATTCTTTTCATGCATATTTAAGTATTTAGCTTCTCCTAACTAACTTTCTAACTCTTTCTTTTAATGTATCTTTTTAAAGCTGTTTGTTTTCCAAATAAATTTTATTATTATTATTATAAAGGTTGGGTAATGGCGTGGCATTGTGTTTCGTTAGCCACAGCAACGTGTGGCCGGGTCTGCTAGTAATAAATAAACCCTAGAATTATCCTACTCCTGATACTCTACATTCATCTCATTCTCTCGAAATTTAGTTTTCTGTATGTTTCACTTTTACCGCGTTGAACTGCACACATGATTATTTTGAATTATTATTTAAGTAGGGCCTCTCTAATAAACGTGTTTTAAATTTTACACACTATTATTAGTAAGGGGGTTAGAATATAACAAGAATCGTGAATGCGTTCACATTCTACCTAATTCACGGAAAGAGTGTGAACTGTTGACTAAAGGAAGCGTTCACTCGATAAGTGCCTTCTATTCAGAATTCAGAAGTATAGAGCAGGAAACAACACCTGTGCTGATAAGGCCCGACCAGCTGCTGGTTATCACCCACCTCCGTAATCTGTGTAACCGAATTGTCTACGGTGGAAGTAGTCACGTTCGGCCGAGCTGTTTTTTTCCTATACTAGATTACATCGTACAATCGGCATCGGGAAATCCACTTAGTCAGCTAGGTCAGGACCAGAATTTATTTAGACTGGTTAGTAGCTGAATAGGCAAATGTGTCGGGTTCCCACCCAGTTTCTTTAAAAGAATAACGATAACAATTTCTATTTACATTGTTTTAACGTGAGTTTATTTTTCCATCTCTTAATCACTAATTTCGATTAATCTTTACTATGAATCGGTTTTCATTATATTAATACAAAAAAAATATGCTTTGGACAAATTGAATCTTTCCCTACGGTTTCCATTGAGTAGAATTAAAATAAAACTGTTTAATATGCTCTATTAAAATAAATACAAACATATATACCTAACAAAAATAGCAGGTTGTTTATTTTCTACAAAATGCTTTGTATGACGTCCGCTTAGTATGTATGACGTGTTTGTCATTTCCCTTCGATGTCATTATAAACAGATTCCACTGTATTTAAGTTTGAATATGAACATTGATAAAAAAAAATTAAAAAATGGACTCGACTTCCTTATTGGAGATATCATAGATTCACTGGCTCCAGGCAGTTGGGACTCTTGTGCGGTAATCACATTAAAAAAATCATGATTTGAAGATTCTCATATGCCCACTACAGTCAAAAGACAAGTTTAATAGCCAAGACCTCAGAATTCACTTTTTTATAACATTGTTTTTCCGTACAAGGGATCGATTTATAGCTGTTAATTTTTCTACCACAAATATGGTGTTAACAAACATGAAGTTGAAACTAATTGAGCTTATTTGCACTCTCCAGTGCTAATGAATGCTAAAGCTTACAGTAATAAAGGCAAATGTATTAATTAGCATACTTCGCTAAATTTACTCAATTGTTCACTCTGAATTCTGTAGACATTTATATACTTATGACACAACTATAAGAATTAGAAATACCAAAAAAAATTGACATTAAATAAATACCCATGAACAGTGGTCAAAATGATGGTCTCGAATCTTTTTAAAAATTGTTTTTATTTGAATACTGCACAAGATTCCCAACTGCTCCCTACTATCTGGAGCCAGTAAGACTGTTGCATCTCTATGACGGCCTCCATGGTCGAAGGGTAAGGCTCTCAACTAGCAATCTAAAGGTCGTGGGTTCAAATCCGCTGTTCAGAAGTAAAAAATTTTTTTTGATTAATTTGGGTCATTTCACAGTTAATTAATTAAAAAAATATAAGGTATATTTGCGGCACTCTCTGGAGTGGTAGATACTCTCAGTATCACCCTGGTGTAAGACCACCATTGAAATTGAAATGGCTTCATCCATATTTGGTAACCAGATCTGAATAGCCCCACCTTCCTTTTCCACCTCTCCTTCCCGTCCCCACCATCTTCAGCCTCACAACATACCCCAATTGGAGATATCATAGATTCACTGGCTCCAGGCAGTTGGGACTCTTGTGCGGTAATCACATTAAAAAAATCATGATTTGAAGATGCTCATGTAACTCGATAGGCACTCAATAATTGCTTTACTTCTTATTTACCGTATAATTTTTGTACAAGTCTGAATTTTGATTGCGTCATCACAAAAAAAAATGTGACATTGAATCAGTCAACTTCCCGGCAAAGCCGAAAAAGTTGTAAAGATTACTGAATGATGTTGCTTGAGTAGGTACTTAAATATTTGAACAATTCTTTGATTGCTTTGTATTCAGATAAGACTTACAAGCGATATACACTTTTGGAGAGGTTGATAGCAAAACTAGGTAATATTTAATTCCAAGAAAGATCGCGTATTGTAATAGCGATGTTACACGGTTCAATCAAATTGCTTCAATTTGGTTGAACGGCGCAGAATTGAACGGGTGTGCTGTTTACACGTATCCTGAAGAAGTGAACTATTCGATTCACATTGCTGAGGATGTCTTCGAATCAGGTCGTCCTTTGGGAATTACGTTAAGGCACCGTATTACCGCTCAAAAAGAAGAAAATGTTGAGATATGTATTTACAAATATTGGAGAGAGTGCGCTAATATTTAAAATGGTAAAATTGAAGCGAAAATTGTGAAAATGTTAAATAAAATACGACTCGTTTAATGTAGACCAAAAATCTCTTGGGGACTGTCTAAAACAACATTTAAAGAAACATGGTGAATTATACATATAAATTGTAAAATAACTGTATCAGACGTAAAAATAATAATTTTCGGAGCATACTTTGTTTTTTTTTTCTATTGAGGAAATTTCATATAATTTGCGTTTTGGCGTGGGGAATGTATAGATATTATCTTCAAAAATAACAAATAATTTTAAGATAAAAACTTCAAATGTTTAAGGGGGATATGTAAGAAATCGGTAGAAATTCTATTAATTTGTGATCATTTAAATAACGAATTAATTAAATTAAACCCTTAGCTTTAATATTCCAGAGGCTAGGGTACTTCTTAAAATTGTCCAAAAAACAGAGACGTATGCTCCTCTTTCCATTTATAAACCATTTTGACTACATTGACAATGCAAATATTCACGTGGCTGCGGTGCGCACGAATAAAGATCGATTGAATCATTCAATGTTTGTGTTTACACATTCAATTCTCATTCAAACGCATTGAATGTTGAACGTTGAATCGCAATGAACGCAATTAACTCCATGTACCTGTCCTTCTATAAGTAGAGTTGACAGTATTAAATATCTTGGTATTCAAATAGATGATCTTCTTAAATGGAACGCACATGTTACAAACTTAACGACAAAACTGAGGAAATTCGTCTATTTCTTTAAAAATGTTAGAGATATATTAAATATAAAACAACTGAAACAAGTTTACTGTGCTCTCATACAATCATCACTTGAATATGGTATTATTAGCTGGGGAAGTGCCACAAATACTTGCATGGAGCCTTTAGTAAAGATTCAAAAACTAATTTTGAAGGTTATTCTTAAAGCCCCGTTGAGAACGAGCACTGATTTTATTTTTAAGACACTAAATGTTCCTAACCTGCAAAAACTGTATTCAAAAAATATTCTGCTTCACCAATCTAAAAATACACACATGTTTGAGGAACGAATAAACACTAGAGCCCTAAGAGAGTCAAATGTAAAATCTTTTAACATCCTATATCTACCTACTAAGAAACACTCAAACCAAAAGTGCATTTAAAAGTAGAATCATTGATCACCTCAAATAAACATATCTATCAGGAGTATTTAATAACATTCTTACCTTTATGCCTACTGTGTGTAAATATGTAACCATGTACCTACTGCAATGTTCATATAGCATACGTGAATTGTATATTTACTTAGAAAAAAAAGATTTTATATCAAGCTTGTCATGCTAGTCATGTTCATAATATTAATAAAACAAAATCATAGATAATAACCACTCTGTAAATTGCCATCTCAACACAGGTGTTTCACACCTAGTGAGATGGGCAATACGTCATTATTATAACCTAATGTAATATGAAAATAAATAAATAAATGACGTTGAATCATTCAATTTTATAATCACATAATTCAATTTGGTTGCTTCAACCCAATTGAATTGCAGAATTAAACCGTGTAACATTGCTATAATAAGAATATACTTAATGGATGCCAAAAAGCTACAATTATCGAGATTATGTAAGCGATAATAAAAAATTATATTGATTGACAGAGGGAGATAGGAAAAACCCGCATTTAAAAACATTTTAATAGGAATCCACAATCCAAAAATGCATGTATTCTTAGCATGCCTTACAATCAACATGAATATAGGTAATAGGCATAAAAATCGCTTGGCAAACGGAGTCTAGAGGTCACGTTTTCAGGCGCAAAAGTGGTTTTTATTTATTTTGTGAATAATTTTGTAAGAAAGAAAAAAAGTTAATCATGGAAACTGTCACAGATAATTTTAGCAATAAAACTGTATTTTAAAAAAATTGTTTCTTATATTGTTGCTTTCATACATTTCTAGGCGTGCGCAAATAAATTTTATTTTATTAATTTGTGTTATTTCACAGTTAATTCATTTAAAAATAATATATAGTACGTTTGCGGCATGTTCCAGAGTGGAAGATAATCTCAGTATCACCCTGGTGTAAGACCACCATTCAGAATTGAATAGTGGTTCCCCTTTACCTTCAGCCTCACAACATACCCCAATTGGGGATGCCATAGTCTCACTGACTCCAGACGGGAGCAGCTGGGACTCTTGTGAGGTATTCACATAAAAAAATTTGAAAAATTAAGTTTAAGACGTTGTTGTCTTATATTTTTGAGGGTCAACGGCCAAATGACCTCAGGAGAAGTTGCCACTATTTTTTGGAATTCGTGTCACTAATTGTATAATATTGTTTGCAGAGAAATACCCAGAGATCAAGAAGCTGTTTGGCCATGACCCCAACTTCAAGTGGGTGGTGACGGGCATGGTGCTGGTGCAGATGGTGATGATGTTTGTGATGAAGGACCGCAGCTGGCCGACCATCATCCTCGTGGGCTACTGCTTCGGGGGGATCATCAACCACTCTCTCATGCTTGGTGAGTACACGCTGACCTTTGTGGCTTTATAATAAATACGCTTGGTTGGACAGCAGTACAGACAATTCACAATGACCGGTCAGTAGCCGAGTTGGCATCGTGTTTGTGTCCCACCCAGGCGTTGGCTAAGTCCTCCATCACGACACAAGCAACATTTTCCGCTTACTGTGGTAATAGTAGAAGGTTTTCAATCCGTCAGGTTATTCATAACCTGGGAATGGTTGTATTTCTTTAAAAAATATATGTATTTTAAATCATGATATATATTATTCATTAAAGACAGGTTATTTCACAGAAATTCAAATGTAACAAAGCTTTCTTACAATTAGTACGAAATACGCCTCTTCATTGAAGAAAAGTTTGAATAGCAGTGTTGTAGGAGTAACTAGTTTTTGACAATAAAAATTGGGTGTAAATTATGTTATCACATCCAACACTCTCTTTCGTTTTTTTTTTAATTTTCAATGTACAATCCTGTTAAACCGCAACTACGCAGTTTGTCAACAGGATGTTAATGTTCAATTACAATGTTTACAATTATAATATTATTACATTAATGAATGATCAATTAAAATAAAGCCCATGCGAAATAATTCAAAATCATACAAAATCATGTATTTATGTTTTGAAAATTTGATCGCTTTGAAGTATTATAGATACTTCAATTATATACTGCGTGTAAAAGAATTTTGACTGGACACCCAGGTGTAAAGAGAAAAGTGGGAAGACCCAGATTGAGGTGGGAAGACGAGGTAGAGGAAGGCTTGCCACACCTATTTTGTATCAATTCAGCCCTGGATGCGACGGAATAGACGTCCTAGACTCCGCGTCGCTTGGTTCCGTGAAATAAATTTTAAATTTCCTTGTTATTACAATAAACAATGCGTAAAAAAGAAGTTAATGTTTTTTACAGGCCTTTACGAAATCAACCTGTAAAAAAAATTTCTCAAGTACCTTTTCCAACCTTTCCAAAAGCTTTTTCTCATGTATTTTTAAACTCCTCCCAAGAGGCGTGAATTCCGATTCCGATTTTTTCCTGGACTATTGGATCACCTTAAAAGGATTGTTCAATTGTAGGTATTTTTAATTGATTTATTTTATTTTTATTACACCTCACAAGAGTGCTTCTGTCTGTACATTGTAAAGACATGGGAACTGTGTCGCCACCCGATTGGGCAGCGTTATGAGGCGGGTTAAGGTAAGGGCTGTAGGAAGGGATTTATTAATGTTGGTCTTGAAGAGGCCCGGATTATATGAAGGAGGAAAACGGTTGCTTGTAGCTCATTCCACATTCACAAAAACAAATCGACGAAACAATCCGTTCTCATGAAGCCAACATCAATCAACTAGGAACGGGTGTTTTTTTCGTCGGTTGAATTTTACGCACGTGCACCGGGGATCAATAATGCTAGCTCCTTAGAGCAGGCTCCATTCAAAAACCTGTAGAACAGACTCAGCATGCCTACATTGCGTCCGTGCATTAGATCGGTCTGTTAATAACGGATTGTCAATCAGATAGACCGCCCTCTTATGCACAGAATCAAGTATTTTGGGGTGATCTCCAGCCCAGAGGTGACTCCCAAAGTCAATTGTATGGGCTAGCAGTAATTATTTGCACCATCCTTTGGTAGTTTTTATTATTTTGTCATCGAAGCAACAGTCTTTAAATGCCAAAAAGAAATTTTAATTCTTTTAAGTATTATTAGATAACTGAATGATAAAGAAAGTGTTAATGACTACCAGATATTACTCGTGCTAAGATGATTAATATCAATAGATTAACATATCAATTGATTATTAATAAATTGATATTGCTTGCATATCAAATTCTATTTAAATTGCATTATCAAAATTGTTTTAAATTTATGTAGCATGTTTTATTTAACTTGAGTTTAATAAGGTTTTTCGTAGAAAACCCAGCAATAAAAGAGAAATAATTTAAGCAATTATTCAAGCATGATTCCATGTCATCAAACCTGAAAATTAGTGACGTTTGGTGGACTCCACGCCTTGAGGAAAATTGAGGAAATTATTAAACTTAAGGGATTTCAAACGAAATACTAACGAAAAAGCTATGGAAGGTGTTGTCCAAGTACGGAGTGAATACGAAGCTCATTCAGGCAATTGCGTCGCTATATAAGGGAAGCGTTGCATGTGTTAGGGTGAACGGCGATTTTACGGAGTGGTTTGACATCACAAAAGGTGTTAAACAAGGCTGCGTAATGTCACTGTGGTTATTCAATCTATACATGGATAATTGTATGCAAGAATTGAAAGAGATGGGATTGGGCGCAAAATTGAGTAATCTGGAAGTATGTTGCCTTTTGTATGCTGATGATGCGGTGCTAATTTCTAGCAGTATGGAAGATCTACAGTCTCTCGTGTCTAGGATGAACGAAGTATGTATGAAGAATGAGTTAATGATGAATGTAAGTAAGTCTAAAGTCATGGTGTTTGAAAGAGAGAGTACGAAAACGAGAGTTTGTGTATCTGGGTAGTATGTTTACGAAAGATGGGAAGGCTGATAGAGATATTGAAAGAAGGGTGAATGCCGGTAACTCCATTAATGGAGGACTGAATGCCGTTGGCGGTAATAAAAAACTGTCCAAAGACGCGAAACTAGCCGTCCATAATGGAGTGCTGGTACCTACCCTGATGTATGGCAGTGAGGCATGGAACTGGCAGAGGAAGGATGAAAGCAGACTGAATGCTGTAGAAATGAGATCCCTGAGGCGAATGTGTGGTAAAACCATGTACGATCGTGAGAGAAACGTGGATATCCGCAAAGAATGCAAGGCTGACGTAAGCGTGATGTGTAAGATTAAGAAAGGGACTCTCCGATGGTTTGGGCATGTAGAGCGAATGAACGAGGAAAGGAGTGTAAGGAGAATATATGATGCAAATGTGAATGGTAGAAGAAGTCGGGGACGCCCGAGGAAGACATGGCACATAACAACTCGGTATCATCTGACTATATTGCATACGTATTAGTTTTCTTATTTTACAATGAAATTACTCGAAGTTGAATGGGATTTTTTTTTTTAAGTATTAAATTCATATAGCGCTTTTTTTTAAGCAGTAAAACTACTGGTGAGCTCTGGCATTATAAAATTTGTACGAAAATGTACGTACGCTCATAACTTCTGAAGGACTGCAACAAATTGAAAAATTATTTTTTTGTTGTGTTCGTTATTGTTAGTACAAGGTTTGTATAAAACTACTGGTGAGTTCTGGCTTGACGAAATTTGTATAAAAAAATTTATAGGTGGCGCGCGAGCTGTTTGAAAACTAAATGTATCGGGAATTAGTGTATGTAATGCAGCAAGGGGGGGGGGGAAACAGGAAGGGGGGAGGGGAACCTGGGAGGAGGGAGGGGAACTCGGGAGGGGGTTTACGAGACGGAGAAGGGGAGGAGTGAAGTGGGGGGAGGGAAGGTGAGGAAGACGGAGTGGAAACGCGAAAGGGGAAGAGGACGCGGGTGAGGAAGGAGGGGGGGGGGGCGAAAGGGGATCGGGACAAATGAGAAAGGACACGCAGGTAGAAACATTTTCTTTATTAAATGGTATAGCAACGCAAGCCGGGTACCAGCTATCTCCTATATATATAAAAAATGTTTGCATGTAAGCATGTATGTATGTCCGCTATGCGTTGCTAAACCATTCATCGGATTGCGATGAAACATTGAGGATTTGATGTGCCCATGCCCGCGATGGTTTCTGTATACAATAGTGAGCTCTGGCATCACGAAATTACGCATTGCTAAACCGTTCATCCGATTGCGATGAAACTTTGGGGATTTGATGTGTGCATGTCTACAATGGTGTTTATATACTAACGTATGGCAGGTTTTTGCTGCTAGGTTCTGCGGACGGCTATATACATAGTTGTGTGTTTAACCGCTAAGCGTTGCTAAACCGTTCATCCGATTGCGATGAAACTTTGGGGATTTGATGTGTGCATGTATACAATGGTGTTTATTTACTAATGTATGGCAGGTTTTTGCTGCTAGGTCCTGCGGGCGGCTTTATACATAGTTGCGTGTTTAACCGCTAAACGTTGCTAAACCATTCATCCGATTGCGATGAAAATTTGTAGATTTGATGTGTGCATGCCCACGACGGTTTCTGTATACAAAAGTGAGCTCTGGCATCATGAAATTCGGCATTGCTAAACCGTTCATCCGATTGCGATGAAACTTTGGGGATGTGATGTGTGCATGCCTACAATGGTGTCTATATACTAACGTATGGCAGGTTTTTGCTGCTAGGCCCTGTTAGCGGATTTATATATATTTGTATGTTTAACCGTAGCTACCTACCCGCTTACTATGAAATAATTTTTTTTTCTGTTAGTGAGTCAAGTTAGTACATTTGGAAAGACAAGACCTGTGTGGTTGTCACATATAGTCACCTCTGTTGGACAAGGTTCTAAATTACCTCTTTTTAAAAAATTCTCACTTCTATAACCAAAATAATTTTCAGAACCATATGTGTTGTATTTCCATAGATACTTATAGGATTCTGTAATTCTAAAATCAAGCACTATTTTTTTTACAGGATTCTAACATCACTTACACTCTGTATTGTATCTGAAATTGATTGTTGTTAAGAGGCGCATTGTAGTTAATCACTTTGGTTGGATAGGGTTTTAACTTTGCCTTACCATTTTCTGAGGTTTCAAAGTTTGCAAAGACAATTTTCGTAATCTATTTAACAATTTGAGATCCCTGAGGCGAATGTGTGGTAAAACCATGTACGATCGTGAGAGAAACGTGGATATCCGCAAAGAATGCAAGGCTGACGTAAGCGTGATGTGTAAGATTAAGAAAGGGACTCTCCGATGGTTTGGGCATGTAGAGCGAATGAACGAGGAAAGGAGTGTAAGGAGAATATATGATGCAAATGTGAATGGTAGAAGAAGTCGGGGACGCCTGAGGAAGACATGGCACGACCAAGTGAATCAGATACTTGAGTCGGGCCATGTGAAGAGTCGGAATAATAGAAGAGCATGTATGAGACGATGTATGAATGTGAACGAGGCAAAGAGTGTGTGCCAAGATCGAGTTGTGTGGCGGTCCGTCCTCTCTGCCTACCCCTGCGGGGAAACGGCGTGATGGTTAGTTAGTTAGTTAGTTAGTTACTAACGTTAAATGTTAATTTGAAATATTACGCAAAATCTTTGTAAATAATAATTATTTTGTGATTTGCCATGTCATTGTTTTATTCAGCATTTTTGTTATTTTTCTAAAAAAAACATTTAAATCTATTCAAAATATTACAGTATAATATGTTGTTGAATTAATTAGCTAACAATATTACAGTTAAACACCAAAGTTATTTAAAAAAGAGCGAATAAACATCAAATACAAGAAATTTATAAAAAGTGTCCATACTTAAGTCCACTAGTGTAGGTACTACAGTTTTTTGTTTTCCACGTAAATTTGACAAAATGAACTCACTAATTTAATAATTAAGGTCACAATATGATTACCTATATTATTTTACTACATCATCTCTTACACTTACACTGTAATATATATTGATTTAAATGAAATACCTGAGTTTCCTACTATAAAGAAATAGGTCTACCTATTAGAATATTTTTCTTCAGGTGAGTGTTAGTAATCTATTTCTGTTCAGTCATCAATTGAAACAGAAATGAAATGACAGTGTCACATAATAATATTATCTAAGTTGCCTAGCAATAATAAATTGTGCCATCTCCAAATTGAGATAAAAATGTTGCAATTTCTTTTTAATTTATTATATCTTTATTTATTTACGAATTATCTCACCAGTTTAAGATGTTAAGATTGTTTTGTGAATTGGTCACTAGGAAAACATTTTGTAATATTTGAATCTAAGAAGTCATTCACATTTCCGTTTAAAAAATGGTTGTTGTAGTGGCTGTAGATGATATATGGAGCTGTTTACGCATGTAAGACACGGTTAAAAAACGGATCCGGCATGTTTTGTCGTTCAAAGGAAAATTTTGCGGTCATCCAAATCCATTCACTGATCTTTTCCTTTCTATTTATTTAACGTCAATATTTTTTCTGTCTAGCAATTGCATTCATTATCTCGCCGCTCTATATCTAAATGATAAAAAATATATACAATTAGGTTTACTTTGCTTGATTTTATCGAAATGCCAAGGTCTTTGAGATAAGACCATTTCCCCCAAATATCATATTTTACTCAATAGATTACAAAACACTCTATTGTCATATTTTATCTCCCTAGTCTATTCTTCTTTGTCTGGCTTTTTTATTTTATTTTTACGATATGCTCCATTTTGTCTGTCACGCTTGCAAACGACAGAGCAATATTATATTGCTACACTTTGAACTAAGTGACACTGAGAACAGACATGTTATTTGTTGTTGTGTTCACACAAATAGTTCTCCAACTCGTCTTGGGAGGAGATTACTTCTTGGGAAAGAATAGAGTTCTTTTATGTTAATCTGGGATTTATTTCATACTTCGCGTATTATAAGTGGTGACTACGATAGTCGGCCTAAATGGAAGCTGGCTAAATGAGATCTGAATTGAGTGAGCTCCTCCAAACGGCACCCAGGCCCTTGGCCCCACTGGTGCCCAAAGTCCGAACTAAACTAACTGCCATCTAGCGGACTTTTGGGACAGCTCTAAGCACTGCCCTCTATGTGACAAGCTCGGAATGTTTTAAGATTTACCACATTTGTAATAAATTTTTAAATTATAATCTTTTTTAATTTGCTTATCAATGTTCATTACAACACAACAGCTTAAGTTTCATTTTTGTAAGAGCCAATAAACTTTACAAGTCTGTGTGTTAAATGTTAAAATTATTCAACGTAAATTGATAACTAAATAATACCCAATTATTTTTAATGTAAATACCACAAAGGATCTGTTCCTGCCTGGAATCACCGTTCAGAATTGAAACATTACTTGAAATGGCTTTAGCCATGTTTGGTGACCAGATCTCAATAGCCTGATACTTCCCCACCTTCCTCTCCCCCATCTCCTTCCCCTCCCCACTCCCTACAGCCTCACAACATACCCCAATTGAAAATGTCATAGCCTCACTGGCACATTCACACCAAACAAAACAAAAATTATGTGTACATTTTAATGAAATCTGATGTTGCCATTGACTTATTACCCTTTGGTTCTAGCCTATTTAGTACGCCCTCTGTATCTCTTACACTGCCTTAAATCGTATACATATATCTTCATGATGATAAATCCAATTTCTATTTGAAATTTAAGTAAAGAATGGTCAGAATTTTGTATAACAAAACATGCTCACAATACATCTCTTGTTTTCTTATTGGGAGTGTGTTAGTCCCACGTGCCCCAGATATTTGTAACTCTTGTGTTACCATCAATATGGTTCATAATATTTTATCTGCTTATTTTCAACATGATCTGCATTTCATACGTCATGCAAATTGCAGCACAATAAATAGCCAATACGCAATGGAAGTATGTATTGTCTAATTCTGCATAATATGAATTGACCACCCACTGGCCCTGACTGTGGTTTAAATCTACAACACGCCATCTCCTGCTAACATGATTTATTTTATTGTGATGGCTATCATATATAAATTAGAATTATTAATTAATGAATTGATTAAAACCTTTTATGCTAATGATTCTGATATTTTTTATATGCCTCTACTGAAGTATAAAGCTGTACTAATTAAACAATTTAGCAGTACATATTTTAACAAGGTCACTGTATAACAGGTTTTTTCTGTTTGTTTCTTCTTCACTGCTTTCACTAACTTTGTATTAATAAGTATTATTTTTATTTCAGTTTATTTACAAATAATTTTATAATTTTACATTTCTTTTTTCTTTCTATATTGAAAAGAAGACATGTACGTAAAGGACACTTGTGCCGTTAATTATAAATAATTAAATATTTTTTGCCTGAGCTTCAGTAAGTAAGATAAAGTTTTTTGGCAATGATTTTTTGATTTGTGTCCCAATATAAATCGGTCATTTGTAAATTAAATTTACACCTATCAAAATGTTTCTGTCAATTTGACTGACCTAGAACGGGAGACTCCTAGTTGGACAGTCAAAGCTTCTTTGTACTAATGTATTATTTATAACAAAAACAAATAAATAAATAAATGAAATTATTAATAATTATTATTATTAACACAATCTAATTTATATAATATGATCGCCATCACAATAAAATAAATAGTTGTCTTTAACCCTTCTAATCACAGGAGACCCAAGTTGTCCCAAAACATCATATGCCGTTATAATAACAAGAGACCCAGATTGTCCCAGAGCGACCGTGCATTATTAAAAGTTATATATCTCTCTTCCTGTCATGCGAATATTTGTGATTTCTTTTATGTTAGAGAGCCAAAAAATAATGCTTCTCATTGCCTTAGGATTATATGAGCTATGTTGTACAGATATTTTACAAACCCGATCATAAGTGATGGTTTTATTTCGAGCCAATTTTTGACGTAACAAACATTTAATTTTAAAATAAAATTGTATGAAAGTGAAAAAAAGTGAGGTGACAGTTTTATTACAAATTTTGTTTAAAAAAGGAATCTGTATATAAAATTTTAAGTTTATTCTATTTTAAGTACTTTAATTCCAATATTTGCAGGTATGCATATTTTAGCCAATTTACATTTCCAATATCAAAATTTTAATATTTAGAAATAAAAATTTGATTTCTAATAAACACATCGGAAAGATAATTTTGTCTAGATTTTAGAACAATTTTTGTTTTTGCAAAAGGGTTAAAAAAACAACCTATAAATTGGAAAATTTAAGATGCATGGCAAGAACCAGGAATTTTGCGCGCAAACCTTGACAGGCAAAAGGTTACAGATATTATTTTCTTATTATTCGAATGGTTATTGTAATTTTGTGAATTTTAAAATCCTAGCCATGTGAATAATCTCTGGAATTGTGTGACATCATCAAATGTGATGACATAAATTTAAAGAAAAAACAGGTTTCTTGTTCTGGAAAGCTTTAAAAAGTCACGCTTATTTACAACTAGCTGACCCGGACACACATTGCTGTGGCTTATGAAACACTCCGCCATATGTTAATTTGCATACTAATCAAATTCATACAGCCCGCTCGTCCACCACATACAGACATTCTCCTTTAACCACTGGAGCGATCGCGCGAGATAAATAAATTTGCCTCGATTTCCCGAGATTTCCTAGAAGGTCATTTTTGAAATTTTTCGCCAACATTAAAAAAATCATACCTTCGAATTTTAACATAGAGACATAAAAACTTATTATAGTGCCATATAGCCAATGAATTAACCTGTATTTAAGAGCGAATAACCAGCAAATTTAAATTCAGATTCCGACGTCAGCGCTACACACTCGCTAGCGGGCATTTTTAGAACTAGAGTTCGTTCCGCTCCAAGCTTGGTTTCGAGATTTACTAGCTCACGCGCTAGGACTGTATAGACGCCACAGTATGGGTCGGATGAAGATGTTAAATTCTCGCTTCCAGAATTTTGATGAGTAGTAGTTATTTGTAATTTGTATATCGAAGTGCATAAACATAAATAGATACAAGTAAAATGCGTAAACCCAGTAGGTATTAAGTAGATACCTACATGAATAAACAATTTGTTATATTCTTTTTAATATTTTGTTTTTAATTGTATTTTACGGCCATTAGATATCTCAGTATCGCCCTGCTGTAAGACCACCATTAAGAATTGAAACGTTGCTTGAAATGGCTTTAGCCGTGTTTAGTGAACAGATATGAATAGCCAGGTACTTCCCCACCTTCCTCTTCCCTATATCCTTCCCCTCCCCACTACATTCAGCCTTACAAAATACCCCAATTAGGGATGCCATAGTCCCACTGGCCCCAGACGGGAGCAGTTGGGACTCTTGTACGGTATTAATGAAAAAAAATAGTAATATTCAGTTGGATTGTAAAAAATTACTCATTTTAAAATATTTATTCGTGTGCATATTTGTTTATTTTATATTTATGTGAATACCGCACAAGAGACCCAAATGCTCCCGTCTGGAGCCGGTGAGACTATGACGTAAATATGGGGTATATTATGAGGCTGAAGGTGGTAGGGAGAGGAAGGAGATGGGGGAGAGGAAGGCGAGGAATTACCTGGCTATTCAGATCTGGTCACTAAACACGGTCATAGCCATTTCAAGCAACGTTTCAATTCTGAATGGTGGTCTTACACCACCCAGGGTGATACTGAAAGTATCTTCCACTCTGGAACGTGACGCAAATATATTATTTTTAATTTAAATAATTGTAAAATTACCCAAATTATTCAAATAAAATTAATTTGCCTACGCCGGGATTCGATCCCACGACCTTCAGATTGCGAGTCAAGAGCCTTACCCCTTGACCACGCCGGCCGTCAATAGGTAGTATCAGTAATTTGGAAGGCGGGTATGGGTACCGCCGCCTCGGGAACCATGTTTTGGATTATCAAAACCTCTGCCATAGGTCACCCCAAGTGACTTAGCAGGGGAGCTCGTGTTCATGGGGCGAGGTTCGTCTACGTGGAAGGTCGGATCAGGAGAGACCGTTTTTTTACAATCGCTGGACACACTGCCTATCTCTACTTTGGGAATGCTGTGTGGAGGCTCGTTTTAGGGAAAGGAAGGAGAGGAACTTCGGAGAAGGAAAAGGGTATTAGGGGTGGGTAGAAATCTGGGGGGTCAGCGTGTCCAGGAGTGCGGATGTATGAGGCCATCCCTCCCACTGCGGTGCAAGGCGATGTTCCGAGAGGGTAAGGCTGGAGAAGTCAAAGGGACTCCCTCAACCACTTTTTCTAGATCCGACCTGCCATGCAGCTGGTGGGCAGACGCATCCGCCGCCAAGACCTGAACAAACCTCACCCCCACGAACCAAACGTTGCGAACCGCTTGGGATGACCTACGGCAGACGTGTTGGTTATCTAATAAATGGTTCTCGGGGCAGTGGTACCCATACCCGATTCTCGTGTTTGTTATTTTTGTAATACGAAAAATGGATATAAAAAAGGCCTACCCTCCCACCCCCTCTCAACCCCCCTCCCCTTACCCCCCACCTCTAACACCTCTCCACCCCCCGGCTCCTTTACCCCCCCCCCCCCCCTCAGCCACCCCTTTCATCTCATCTCAACTCTCCTCCAACCTCTCTCCCTTGGGAGCTGTTGGACTCTTATGCGGTATTACATAACAATATTTTTTAGGAGCATTTGGGACTCTCGTGCGGTATTCACATAACAATAATTTATAATATATATATTTTTTTTAAATTTAGTGTGCTTTAGAGTCTTTAGACCACACGATTGAAGTAAAACTTAACAAACAATAAATTTTAAAAAAAACATGCTTCTCAAACGGACAGCTGTATGCGACCTGCGGACGTGTCGGACGACAACACAAAAATTTATGTGAACCTATTCAAAAGCACTTCAACAAACAGAATTAAAGCGCACAAACCCTTTCTTTCTTTGAGTGGCCTGGCAACGCCCGCCGGGTGTCCGCTATATATAATGTTATATAGTGCAGGCGCTTGCATTATAATGCAGTTTTCCGGAACTTGGGATGGAACCATTACAGTTTAGTTGACCCCGAGGTTATAGTGGCCTTGCAACGCATGCCGGGTACCCGCTGTATTTAATGTTATATAGTGCAGGCGCTTGCAATATAATGTAGTTTCCCGGGACTTGGGATGGAATCATTACAGTTTAGTTGACCCCGAGGTTACAGTGGCCTTGCAACGCATGCCGGGTACCCGTTGTATATAATGTTATATAGTCCAGGCGCTTGCAATATAATGTAGTTTCTCGGAACTTGGGATGGAACCGTTACAGTTTAGTTAACCCCGAGGTTACATTGGTCTTGCAACGCATGCCGGGTACCCGTTGTATATAATGTTATATAGTGCAGCCGCTTGCAATATAATGTAGTTTCTTGGGACTTGGGATGGAACCATTACAGTTTAGTTAACCCCGAGGTTACATTGGTCTTGCAACGCATGCCGGGTACCCACTGTATATAATTTATTTATTTATTTACGGAAAAATAGTCCATTAACAATAATACGAATAACATGCGTTCGTTAAGATCACCGTTCGCATCGATTACCGTTCGCAGGACATTTTTCGTAACAATCATCACTTTTCGTAACGCATTTACCAGCTTACCCCCCATGTGTCGAGCGTGCGCAAAGAAGTTTTACTTCAAAAAAAATATTTTGAAGCTGTTGGGACTCTTGTGCGGTATTCACATTAGAATAATTTACAATAAAAAAAAATTTCAAAATTTTCATAAAAATATTCAATGAACATGAATTTTTGCGTTCGGTAAACCCTGTAGTTTTTACAAACACGAAACAATGAAATCGTATTATTTGGTTTTGTTAAATTCGTCATTTCCAAGTATTACGATACAGAGCGCCGCGGAGACAACCGCCGGCTGCCACGTTTGCGGGCAGAGTGAATTCTCAATTCTCGAGTCGTCGAGCTATTAGAAAAATGGTAAAACGCGAGCTGTAAATTAATTAATATTAATTACTTCTTATGATTATTTTTCGATCAAAATTTTTATGACTTGTCAATAATGTCTTAGCAAAATAAGTATTTAAAAAAATCTTGAAATATATTAGTTTGGAAGTACGCAAATAAATACACAAACTGGCCAATTTACGTCAAGAAACACATGTACGTATATATTTTTTAATGATTTTATTCAAACTAAAATTAAAATTCTAAAACATAACTTTACAAGATAATGTATAGATTTATTTAACTGCATGATTATATGATTTGAAATTGGTGTTGTATAATACATGTACTTTTTTGAAAATATAACAAATCTGCCAACGACCTATGGTATAACCTTATTATACTTAAAATAAACATTTTTTCTCAAAATTTAATCCATAACTTTACCAGATAAAAGAACAATCTTTCAAAATCAATTTATAATTTTTTGTGGAAACGAGTCAATAAGTCTAAACACTGATTTGAAAATGACATATTTCTGGTTTCTCTGGTAATGTCCTCTTAACCGTTTATCTCACATTTGTAGGATCGTGCGAATCCTGGATATTTTTTACTTGAAACTGCCGTGAGGGATATTTATTCGGGTCATCACAGAATATTTTCGCTTTCTGTGTGTTGTGGTATACTTGATAATGAAAGCTGCATATCTATGGAAAAAGGACTTCATTTTATCCGTAAACAGCTGTTCGAAAATTCGACGGGAAAAAAATATTTTCTAATTTATTTTTAACATTGTTCTAAAATCGTCTACGAATTTCGGATTTGCGACGTCTATGGTCGTAATCGATAAAGCATTTCAATAGCTTTGTGTTAAAATAAACGGCTGGCCAAGGAAATGTTTTAAATAATTTATTTTTTTTTGTAATATAAAACATAAGTTACATTATATACATATATATTTTACAAAATATTATAATAAAGGTCATAATTGGTCATGTATACCTTATCAGAAAAGAGGAGCTCTTGTGCCTGATAAGAGAGCCACGATTCTTACTTAGGTTGTACGTTATAATATGTTTTGTATAAAATTATTTACTTTTTACTGTAAATTTTTTTTGAAAAATTGTTTAATTTTATTTATTTGCTCTGATTGGTTAATGATACAGCGTAATTAATTAATTAATTTTAATTTAATTACAATAAATGTTTTACGAATGATAGATTTTCTGGTCCATTTTTGGACCGAAATCAAAAAAATCAATCGCAGAAAAATAAAAGTGGTCCATTTTTTGGACAAAAATCGAAAAATTGAAATCGCTCCAGTGGTTAATTATATATTTCAACCAATTTTCTCAAAACATTGACAAATTATATGCCTGAACCTTCCTCATGAATCACTATCTATTGGTGAAAACCGCATGAAAATCCGTTCAGTAGTTTTTGAGTTTATCGCGAACAGACAGACAGACGCAGCGGAGGACTTAAATTTATATGTAGAGATGTAACCTTTATAGAGATTTTTCTGTCAGCTCCCTAAAAAAATATTACCAGTAACAAAGGTTACTTAAACAGTGAAACTTTGAATGACGTGATAGCGGTCATGTGGGCACACTTTGAGTGCGGTTTTTTTAACGGCAGATAAGCTTTTGACGCTAATCTGAAAATTTGACACGTCAGATTAACTAGAAGATAATCTATAACAGGATACAAATTGGTATTGTTACGTGATAACTTTAATCCACAATATTATATTGCTGAAGATAGATATTGTTGCACACCCACATACGCATTTCTCTGAAATTGGCTACCAGCCGGCCCAAGAAATGGCCGGACAATTAAAAGTAGGTGTATTATAGTAAAAAAACTTTTAATAATACCAAATAACTAATATGTTTTGTATAAAAATGTAAAAAATAGTAAATATATACATAGTTACTAAAATAAAAAATATTGGGTTGATTTTTTTATAAAGCTGAAAACTCTTGAGCTCGCTGGTACTGATATCATATATCTCAAGCATGCCCAATTTGTGGCCCATTGAAAATTTTTGCAGCCCAAAATGAAGTTTTTAACTTTCTATATTTTGGATTTAGGTAGGTATTCATGCAAAAAAAGAAAATATCATTCTCATAGATTTATCATTCATATTCATATTATATTTTGTGAAATGAAAACTATCTTGTTATTAGACCTCGATGAGTTTTTTGATTTATTGCTTGAAAAGTGCCAGGCGCATGGTCGCACTAGGAATTTATTTTCGCAATCAATTCTAACCAGTATATTTTTTCCGCACATTTTTCGGAAGATCGAATGCAAATGGCCTGGTTTTAATAAGTGGTGGGTGAGTGCAAAGGACAAACGTAGGCGCGTGTATAGTGAAGAGCAAGAGAGTGAGCACGGCGGTTAAACACCTGACATTTTATATCTATAATGCGCCAAAGGCAAACAAGTATAAGATAATGTCATGAATTATTAGTAGTTCATCCCCTTAACATTATAATTATTGTTTATAACGTTACTTACAATGTCAGTTTATGCCTTCTAACATTGATTAAATACCTTAAGTACTCCCCCCATGTGTGGCCCACCTAAGTTCAGTAATTTTTTTTTGACCCACCAAATGATTATACAAGACAGGAAGACACCATAATATTATTATTTGTTTGACATTTTACAATATTTCCTCAATAAGGAAAATGAGTGTTGAAACTCAGGCAAAGCCGAGTCGTAAATCTATTTTTGATTAAATTACTAATGTGTCAATTATTTTGCCTTTTTTTATTAATACAATTTATAATACATGGCTTATTGTTGAATATTTTTTTATATACATTCAATAGTCTTCTGTAATTACAGGCAATAAAAATAGATAAAAGTCTTATCTGTGCGATTGGAGGATTATTTGACTATCGGAGCTATTTATTTTTGAATTACAGACGCGATTGCCGATTCTTTCAGACCGAGATAATGCGAAAAATATACACGTGACTCAGGAAGCACAGGCAAATTAGGGGGAATTGTGTGAAGGTTCTTGTTCATTTGATGCCTTCAAGGTCGTTTTCAATGTTTTATCGGACAAGTGACTCTTTGAAAGCTTTTCAAATATTTTAATGTATTATAAGAATGATCTATTGTCACATGATAGGGTGCCGATACCAAACCTGATGTATACGACAATAAAATAAATGTAAAAGGCCCTAAAAAGAGCGTTAATAAATAAATGGAGAACTAATGAAAGTACTGAATGACCGAATGCTGTAGAAATGAGATTCCTGAAAGGCCTGGGAAGTGTCACCAAGGATACCTTCTAGAAACAGAAACAGGGTCGCATCTCGGAGTTTTTAAACCTTACCCCAGCACTCGGGGCTTTGGAGTGGATCTACTATTTCTTGTGGACGGGGAATTTCTAGATACTCGTGGGACGAAAATTGGGCCACTTAAAAACTTCTTCCCTTTTGAGGCCTTAAGGAAACCAAGGAGGAGTGTAGAGGAGAGATGAGGCCCTCATCCCTCATGGAACCTTCCGAGAACCAAGGGGGAGTGAAGAGGAAAATAGCCTCATCTCCAATGACAACCCTGGTGAACTTTATAAAGGGACCGGGTTACTGTTAAAATAATGAGGTAAAATAGGAGATAGCACAATGGGCCTATGGCCTAAGTCCTCACGGAAATTATACGTAAACCGTCTCCGCTCAATAAAAGTAATAAATATAAAATAGACTGGTTTTTTTTGCGTAACGTAAAAAAAGTCAGTATTTTAAAATTTTGTGAACAAATAATTAATTGATAAATTTGTGTGCTAAGAACAAATACTATAATCGTGCAACGACATAATCAACGACATTGACAATCACATGATGTTTTAAGCATCCAAGAGTCAAACATCCTCTTTTTATCAATATACACTCATAGATAGGGCGATGCAACTACTCAACAAAACTGCAACTACTCTAGCTATCTCTGAGTGTTCTGATAAACAGTTTAATACCTGCATATCTCCTGGTATACGTTCAAGAGTAAACACAACATAACTATACAAATCCTCTACCAGGTTATTCACTTAGTATGAGTCCCCAAAGCAATGTCAATTTTATATTAATGTGTCCAACTATATTCACAGCAAAAGTTGTTTTAAAATCTCAACCACACATGACAGTACAAAACCTATGGTGACAGCCAGTAGCACGTTCTAAATACAAGTCGGCCATTATTCAATTGAAACTGATGGTTTGTATGATCGGTGCTTGGTATATTTGTCATTCTTCTTTTAAGTCCTTCCATTGCTGAGGATCATGACCCCTACTCTAATTTTCATAGGGGACAAGGCTCCTCCATTTCTCGTAGTTCTGCGCTGCGTGGAGAGCTGCAGACACCGACGTATCGGACGCCAGTGATATTTTTCCACTCCAGCGCTTTGGCGACCTTCCTCTGCTTCTTCTGCCTTCCACTTTGCCAGTGACTATAAATTTCAATAAGTTGAAGTCCTCAGTTTGACGAGCAACAATTCCAAAGTATTTTAAAATACATTATAGGCAGATAGTTGAGAGCCTACCGTGAATGCCTAGCTCTTCTAGAATGGACAATTGTGCGTCTAGCTGTTCGCGGAATCCTGAGTGTTTTTCTCCAGCACCACATTTGGAGGGCGTCTCCGCTTTTCGTTTCTGCGAAGTTTCATTTCTGTTGCATTTCGTTATTTTTTGTTGATGTAGCAGATGTGTTATCAGGGAAAAAGAAGAAGAGGAGTGTTTTTCTAAACTTCTTCGTTTTCTTTTTTTACCATTGCTCTGCAGTCACCCGCTCCCTACGGCGCGCATTATTGTATGGTAATGGTGGCGGCTGGGGCCGGTACCTATATACGTTAAACCTCAGTACCGTTCCCCCCCGCTCCCCGTTTCATGCTCCGGGCGGGCACCCTGCTATACAACCGACCAATCACGTGGAATCTTCCTTTGGTCGGATTTGTGTTCATTTCATATTTTGATAATTGTAATGTTAATGTTTATGTAGGAGTTCGGCCTATAATTTTGCTGAATAAATGGTAATGAAATGGAGGCCGAACTCCACTTTGCATAATTAGATGATAGGAAAAATTGTAAATCTAGTTATTAGTGACATATCTTGAAATCCCCTGAACATTGTAGGGCCAGGGATCCACAGACATTTTTGTAATTGTATTTCTTTATTTTAATAAACATATTATCCACTGGAGTGATTTCGGTCGAAAAATGGACCACTTTTATTTTTCTGCGATTGATTTCGGTACAAAAATGGACCACATTTTCCTTTATTGTAATTATTTAAAACATTTCCTTGGCCAGCTGTTTATTTTAACACAAAGCTATTGAAATGCTTTATCTATTATGACCATAGATGTCGCAAATCTGTACTTCGTAGACTATTTTAGAACAATGTCAAAAATAAATTAAAAAAATATTTTTATCCGCCGAATTTTTAACAGTTGTTTACGGATAAAATTAAGTCCTTTTTCCATGGATTTGCACCTTTCATTATAAAGTATACCACAGACAACATACAGAAACCGAAAATATTCTATGTTGACCCGAATAAGTATCCCTCACAGCAGTTTCAAGTAAGAACACTCAAAATTCGCGCGATTATAAACTTTACGATTTTTTTATATTTTTTTTATAAATCCTACGAATATGAGATAAACGGTAAAATACAGGGTATATTGGCTGTATAGCACTATAATAAGTTTTTATGTATCCATGTTAATATTGAAGATATGATTTTTTTAATGTTGGCGAAAAATTTTAAAAATGACCTTCTGGGAAATCTCAAGCAATCGAGGCAAATTTATTTCTCCCTACGTGACGCTCCAGTGGCTATAAAGAGATGGTTTGGTAAACAGAGAAAACACAAATAAAAGGGTAGTTCCAGAGGTCGCAACGCCCGTCACGCGAATCGTGGCGGAGTTTGCGACCCCCGAAACCTTCACTTTAACAAATAAATTTATTTTGACATTCAATATGTATACGCTCACTACAGTCAATGAAATGTATACCAGCCAATATCTCACTTTTTCATATAATGCTGTTTTTCCGCTTAAGGGCTCAATTGTGTGTTTTATGATATCTAATCAATCATCTGTTATTATTTGTTTGTCAATCATTCCGAGTACTCGACTGATAATATCTCTATTGAGATCCTCGATCATATCTGCACGTAAATTCCCATGGAATTGTATTTTATCTGTTTCAGTGGTGGCCGTATTACTTATTTCTGCACACTTGACTCTTTATTAGTCCATTGCAATAATTGATAAATTGTTTTCGGTAAATTGAATTATTTCTGCACACTTGACTCTTAAGTCCCTTGCAATAATTGATCAATTATGTTTGGTAAATTGATAAATAATCCCTAGTTAAGATGTACAACTGCTAAAATGCATTTGAGTGGATAGTTGCTTAAGCTATTCCTTGGTCGATTGGAGTTGACGCGATGTAGGATTTATAATAATTTATTTTTGGGATGTTATGCCATATTGCATTTCCTCCTTCTTAAGCCTAATACTTTAAAATATATTTTTTTTTTTCTCTTAGTTTTTTACTTAATTTTATTTATGTTTTAATTTATATATTTGTATAGAACACATGAGTTCTTAACACTTAATCTTTATTATTAGTTTATGTATTTCAAAATTTGAATTTGAATTTCTATTTTTCTTTAAAATATGATTTTTTTTTTTCTTTACTTTTCACTTTTATGTATTTCTTAATTTTTATTTAGTATGTTTAATTATCTGTTTCAATTAAATAGTATTTAATTCCTATTTAAAATATTAAATGTATGACTACCACAACACGGCCATTAGCATAGTGTGGTAGCCAAAAAAAAACAAAACATCTGTAACCAATAAAATTTTACGAAATAAAAATAAATAAATAAACATAGGATTGAGTCTATTGGTGCATATGTATAATGTATAACCTTTTTTCTTACTTACGTCACTTATTGGTATTTAATTAGCAAGAAAGGGACAACAAATGTATACGATCATCGAATTTGAATATGTATTCAAAATGTTTTATGTGGTGTTTCTTTCATTTTTTAAAAAGTAGCCAATTTTTATATGCATTTGGACTAGAATTTTCTTTTCTGATATTGAATAATAAGTTGGAAATAAGCTGTATGAAAGTAATGCATCTGTGCGAGTACTATGCAGTGGCGTAGCTAGGGGGGACGGCCCGCCTCGGGTGCCACCCGATGAGGAGGTGGACCTTTTTTTACAGATGTTTCAGTAAAAGTTCTTCATGTGTTGAAAAAAAATTTCAAAATAGTACTAGAAAATAAGAAAACTCATAAAATATTGTTTACACAATTAACAAGATCAACAAATATAAGTTTACACAATTAACGAGACCAACAAATACAAGTTTACCCAATTACCAAGACCAACAAATACAAGTTTACACAATTAACAAGACCAACAAATACAAGTTTATCCAATTAACAAGACTGACAAATACAAGTTTAAACAAAAGACAAGACCGACAAACATAAGTTTACACAATTAACAAGATCGACAAACACAGCAGTATCGCATGTCTAAAGATCTTGTAAAATTTATGATACGCCAAATTAGAGGAGATTATTACAACTATTGAAAGCTAAATTATATAAACAAAGCTGTCAGATCCTACGTTTACACAAATAACAAGACCGACAACACAAGTTTACACAATTAATAATACCCACAAACATAATTTTACACAATTAACAAGACTGACAAACACAAGCTTACACAAACACAAGTTTAGACCGATAAACTCAAGTTTATACATTTACCAAGACCGACAAATACAAGTTTACACAATTAACAAGACCGACAAATACAAGTTTACACAATTAACAAGATTGACAAACACAAGTTTACACAATTAACAAGACCAACAAATACATGTTTACACAATTAACAAGACCGACAAACACAAGTTTACACAACTAACAAGATCAACAAACAAAGATCTTATAAAATTTGTGATAAGCCAAATTAGAGGAGATTATTACAACTATTGAAAGCTAAATTATATAAACAAAGCTGTCAGATCCTACGTTTACAAAAATAACAAGACCGACAACACAAGTTTACACAATTAATAATACCCACAAACATAAGTTTACACAATTAACAAGACTGACAAACACTAGACTACACGATTACACAAACACAAGTTTAGACCGATAAACTCAAGTTTATACATTTACCAAGACCGACAAATGCAAGTTTACACAATTAACAAGACCGACAAACACAAGTTTACACAATCAACAAGACCAACAAATACAAGTTTACACAATTAACAAGATCGACAAACACAAGTTTACACAATTAACAAGACCAACAAATACAAGTTTACACAATTAACAAGACCGACAAACACAAGTTTACACAATTAACAAGACCAACAAATACAAGTTTACACAATTAACAAGACCGACACAAGTTTACACAATTAACAAGACCAACAAATACAAGTTTACACAATTAACAAGACCGACAAACACAAGTTTACACAATTAACAAGACCAACAAATACAAGTTTACACAATTAACAAGACAGACAGACACAAGTTTACACAATTAACAAGACCGACAAATACAATTTACACAACTGATTTTTAGTAGAAGATTAATGGAAGGCATAGTAGACTTTGTTGCCTGTGTTTGTAATACTCAGCATGCAAGGTAAAGATTGCCTCGATGGTAGCCAATGGACACCAACAAAAAAATAACTTTATATTAAAAATATATATTGTTCTCCGTCACTGATAAACGTCAATGACCAGATAGTAATAATTGACACAATGCTCGAGCTTTATCTATGATGGCCACTTGAGATATTATTATGCTGCTATCTTCCTACATTCCCTATTACTGTTTATTCGAACAACAGCACACAACACCTTTTATCTTCTGTGGCGATACTTCAAAAAATATACAAACACTTCTAACTTTCCACTGCAAACTGAAAGCAATCGCATCCATTTACTTTATCTCTGAAAGTTGGAGTATTTTCACATAAATATAATGTTTGTGTAGTCGCATTTTTATTCTGCTAATCAATTTGCAGACTGTAATCAATAATTTTAACCCGTCAGGGGGCCTAGTCTCTATCTTTTATTAACCTCAGTTAGCGAGTTAATTACGTCACAAACACGTATTTTGACAGTTGCGCTAATTAGCGTAACTGCCAAAATACGTGTTTGTGACGTAATTAACTCGCTAACTGAGGTTAATAAAAGATAGAGACTAGGCCCCCTGGTCTATTTTTTCAGTTTTCGAAACAATATGGGATCTCATAGAAATCAATGTGTCTCCCTTACTATCATGGTTAGAAATATGATCTAAACAGTGTTAGAAAGAGAAAATACCACTCTTAAATTCAAATGCAAAATAATTAAAATGTACGCCTTTATGAATCCAAAGTTTTCGACCACAATTTGAAAAATAATTATGAAACATAAAACTTAAAAATTAAGAATTATTTTTAATTATTTTTACATGAAATGACAAAAAAGTGAATTGACAATAACTTTTATAATACTTGCCTATAAATTATTAATATGTTTTTTTTTTGTTTTCGCTATCTGTAATTTTGGTTAGAAAAAACATAAAGTGAGTCATTTTTAAAATCTTTTTATGTTTTCATGCAAATTTTTTTTATTTAAAAAATCATGTTTATTTCGAATTATAAAATTTGAAAGCGTATTTCATCACCTTTCAAAAACAGTTTTTAGTTTTTGGATACGTTTAGAAATATTTCATTTATTTGGATTTTACTGTAAAGCGGAAATATTTTGACCCTCTGACAAAATACGGTCGTGGCCTGAGGTGTTAAAAATCATATTTCTATCTTTACTGTAAGTAATTATAGAATGTTTATTATAGAATTTTTTAAGATTTATTTATAACTGAACTGTGAAAATGCTGATTGCATGGGAAATATTTTCGCACCACATTCGATTTCAGATAAATTTGCTGTTTATGAAAGTGTTTCGAAATAAAATACTGTTTTTGAAAGACTGTCAGATTTCAGAATTACACAAATATCTTTAGTGAAAATTTTGATTTGAAACTCTAATGGTTTTATTATGTAAACTTTAAATACCACTTTACACGAAACTAAAAAACATGTTTAATTTGACTATTAGGTATTATAAAATTTATTGTCACTTTTTTTGCAATTTATATAAAAATTAGCAGACCTGGCCACACGTTGCTGTGGATAACGAAACACAATGCCACACCATTACTCAACCTTCATAACCAACGCCATCTGTTAAATCAAATCCACACCGCCCGTTTGGCAGCCCGCTGCCGCTTGGCCAGATATATTATATATTTCAACCAATTTACACAAAACCTTAACAAACTATATACCTAAAATCCTTCCTCATGAATCACTCTATCTATTGGTGAAAACCGCATGAAAATCCGTTGCGTTTTTTTAAACATCTAAGCTCACAGACAACATGGGCGACTTCAATTTTTCAAAATGTTAAATGCTAAATGTTGTTTTATAGAATTATTTATAACTTTTTGGGAGTGTATAATGTGAACTTTTGTATGCAAACTCACTGGTAGCGGGTTTTTCTCTTTCTAGCACTATTTAAATCAAATACTTACCTCACCCTAATACAAAATTAGAATACCTTAGAATATCTCTCAAAAGTACTTTATGGCTGTTGGATGTCTTGGATAAATCTCTCAAAAAGGATTTATGGCTGCTTGATGTCTGGGAAAAATATCTCTCAAAAATACTTTATGGCTGCTTCATGTCTGGGAGAAATATCTCTCAAAAAGACTTTACAGCTGTTTGATTCTGGGTGAAATGTCTCTCAAAAAGACTTTACGGTTGTTTGATGTCTGGGAGAAATATCTCTCAAAAAGACTTTACGGTTGCTTGATGTCTGGGAGAAATATCTCTCAAAAAGACTTTACATCTGTTTGATTCTGGGTGAAATGTCTCTCAAAAAGACTTTACGGTTGTTTGATGTCTGGGAGAAATATCTCTCAAAAAGACTTTACGGTTGCTTGATGTCTGGGAGAAATATCTCTCAAAAATACTCTACAGCTTTTTGATCTCTTCTTCTTCCTTGCGCTGTCCCAACTCATTGCCTAGGTAGGCTGTTGGGGTCGGCTCTTCTCGTTCTCAGGTTGTAGCTTCTTCGGTTCTGGGTATCACCTTCATCCAAGGCGTACTCTGAAGTATTTTGGAGCATTGAGTCATCCAGGAGTTTGATGTCTGGGAGAAACATCTTCCAAAGTTGCTCTAGGGGTTAAATACCTAAATATGAATAATGTATTTATTGTTTGTGTTTATTTGAATAATTAATTTGAAAAGTTTTGTTTTAGCTATCCACGAGATCTCCCATAACTTGGCTTTTGGGCACTCCCGGCCGCTGCACAACCGACTGTTTGGCTTCTTCGCTAACCTCCCCATTGGCATACCTATCTCCATCAGCTTCAAGAAATACCATCTGGAACATCACAGGGTACGTCTTATTGGTTTATAATCGCACTGTTAACATGGAAAACTAATATTATTGCTTGTTGATGAATGTGAGTGGAAGATACTCTCAGTAATACCCTGGTGTAATATCACCATTCAGAATTGTCGTTACTTGAAATGGCGTTCGCCATGTTTGGTGACCAGATTTGAATAGCCAGGTAATTCCCCACCTTCGTCTTCCTCTCCCCACTACATTCAACATACTACAATGTCACCAATTACCGCCATAGTCCCACTGGCTCCAGGTGGGAGCAGTTGGGAGAGCAGGTAACAGTACTTCCCTCCCTCCCTTCATACCTTCAGTATCACAACATACCCCAATTGGGAATGCCATAGTCTCACTGGCTCCAGACAGTCGGAAGCAGCTGAGACTCTTGTGCTGTATTCACATAGGTTTTTTTTTTTACATTGCAGAATTTTTACTAATGGAGTCAGGGGACCCTGAGGAAAAGAAATCCCCTAAAAAATGGTCTTTGTCATCTTTGTGCATGCTGTGTGGAGGTTCTTTTTAAGAAAGGAAGGAGAGGCAGTTCTGGAAAGGAAAAAAGTATGAGTGGGTAGTAATCTGGGGGTCAGTGTGTAAGGAGTGACGGATTTATGAATTTATCCCTCCCACTGCGGTGCAAGGCATCGTTCTGAGAGAGCCCTGCTTGAGAGGTCAAAAGGTCTCTCTCAACCAGATCCGGCCTACCCCGCATTTGATGAGCAAAGGCATCCGCCTTCAAGACCCCGACAAACCTCACCCCATGAACCCAGGGACCCCTGCTAAGTCAACAAACGTAACCAATTTATAAATGGTTTCCGGGACGTTGGTACCCATATGCGCCTTCCAATTTAGAAGTCTGATTCTATTTTCGTTATAAACTACTTGTTTTTTATAAAATTTTGTATCAATTATGTATTTAATCTACCATACGTAGGTTCTCCATAGATTATTCTGGCATAGATCATTCTGGCATAGATTATTTTCCTCTATGCTATAACAGCTCTTGTCTTTTCTCTTGTCATTGTTTTGTATATAATTTATATTCTTTATTTCATAGGTATTATTTTATCAATATTTTGTAATGAACTCGTAAGGAACACTGTAGGATTATTTTTAAATTTATTATAGTTAAGCGCACTTGAAGTGAAATGACACAAAACTGCGCTATACAAATATTACATTATTATTATTATTATTCTCCAGAATATCTACTCATATTCAGAGAAACAATTTTTAAATATATCACACCATTTGAATACGCTGGCGTTTAAGAGGTTTAACATCAAATGGAGTTCTATAAATTAAAAACAAATATCTTAAATAAACATAAGCTAACATTTTAATTCCCAATTCAAACATTGTGTATGTGAGACTGAACACGTTCACAATATTTCTATTTATGAAATTTCTCCAGTTAATATGATATGTCAACATGTCTGTATATCTATATGTCAATATATCTATGTGGAAATATGATAATGTGGAATTTCCCATGCCAAACTGTTATCTGATATTTGGATAAAATCATTTGCTTCTATGATGATTCATGAAGTATTAATTTCTACGAAATTGCCTGTTTATCACGCCATTCATAAATCAATTAAAAAAAAATACAACTTTTCAATGGAGGCCTATAAATTTTTATCAAATGATTGATATATTTTGAATTATGTTATCAACATCAAACAAATTTTATGACAAACATGTTGCAATGGAGTGAATGCCAAAATCTAAAGAATTCAAGTTTTTTTTTCATTTTTTGATAACTTTTGTTTTTGACAAACTTTCTGAAAGAGCAGTACCTAAACTACGGCTTTGGAGAGAGTACTACCTTTTACGCTAGTCCCATTTTTCATAGGAAACGCATTGCATTCCTAAATTTTTTTGTGTACACATTTTTTTTTTAAATGACACTATGTTCATTAAATCATTATGGGAATGGTGATGCGAATTTTTATTGCCGCGGGTAGAAAATCATTCCAACATAGAAATGCCTACCTAGTATTTTATGAAACTTATTTTTTAAAACAAATTTATTTGAATAGTCTAGATGGCACCACTGCTGTTAGTAACTAGCACGTGGAAAGAGTGTGTACGGCAGACAATAATGCAATAATACTATAAGATTTTATGGGTTCGCCTTTCGCTCCAACCCGGCTAACTACCGCCCCGTAGCGATCACATCTGTTCTATCAAAGGTGATGGAACGTGTGATCAACGACAAACTGCTCACATGCCTCGAGAAGAACAAAATTATTAACGATTCCCAATACGTATTCCGGCGGAACGGCTTGTGCGATGATGTCCTCGCATAAGTGACGTGGTGCCTGGAACGTTACGATGATACCCAAACGGTTGTACTTGCCTTTTCAAGGGAACGTTTGGCACCGAGATCTTATCAATAAACTGCCTTCTTATTATTACCTATCATGGATTACCGGCTTTTTGAAGGAGAAGTCGATTCAGACGGTTGCTGATGGTTTCACCTTTTCCTCATATTCGATAAATGCTGGCGTCCCACAGGAATCTGCTATGTCTCCGGCTTTTTGTTGCACGTAAATGACCTTTTGTTGTATGCACCAATTCCCTGCTCCACGTAACATGGTCGGTTCTCTTTTACTTCTTGGTAAGGTCTGTATGGTGTACATAAATTAAAAAACTTAAACCTTACTTATTTGTATTATATTCCAGTACCAGGGTGATGAATTGATAGACACCGATCTGCCCACGCTGTTGGAGGCCAAGTTGTTCTGCACCACCTTTGGAAAACTGTGCTGGGTTATCCTGCAGCCCTTCTTCTACGCATTTCGGCCCCTCATCGTGTTCCCCAAGCCGCCAACCTTCTATGAGTTTGTCAACCTCGCCATACAGCTGGTGTTTGATGCCATCATCTGGTACTTCTGCGGTGAGATAGACTGTTTTATTTATATACCTAACTATATTATATACTGTACTCAAATGTTGTAGAAAAGGTTATGCGATATCTTTACCTGAGAGAGTTTGAGTACTGCCCTATGTTTTACCTCTCGAATTTTTTCATTGGAATTCTAGGACTGGATCTTCTAGATTTGTGATTGTATTAGTAGCACATAAGCTGCTCAATGGGCACATTTGCAATCCTGATGGTTCTGTGTAATTTATTACGCTATACGTCCCCGTTATTAACTTCAACAGAGCTAGACAGCACAGGCTTTTTATTTTTCCAAGAGGCAGAATCAACGTACCAATGTTCATGCCTTTGGAGAGAATGACTACATTCTTAAACCACATTTCTTTTGAGGTAGACATTTTTCAGTTAAATTTCAGTGACTTCAAGATTACAATAAATATATTTTTAACAGAATGCTGCGTCTTAATTGATGTAATGTTATTAATTGTAAATTTTATAAAATGTGATTGAATTCACTGTTTTTCACAATAAACAAAAAAATGTATGACTCTTTTTTAGTGTTAATGGTAAACTCATATGCAGGACTGTGTTTATATTTTTCAATGTGTTTTATTATTTTTTTTATTTTTCAGGAGGTCGTGTGATTGGCTACATGATATTTGGCTCTCTAATGGCTATGGGACTCCACCCTGTAGCAGGTAGCTATTTATTTTGTTTTGTTGTAAATCATAGAAAATGTTATGTAACAGATTTTGCATATTTTTTTATCAAGTAAAACTTCAAATTGTAATATTTAATTAAATGAAGACAATAATTAACGAAACTCAAAACAAAAATCAGTAAAAGATATGGTCCCATCTGGGACTCGAACCCAGGACTGTATGGACCAATAAAAATATGCGTTAAGAAAATGAGGATAATGAATGTTAGTAGTTCTTAGTCGAAGTATGATACAGTGAAATACAACCGAATCGGATAGGGACACATTAGCTCGCTGGTGTTTCGCCAATATTGTCTTCATTTAATTATGTATTTTTTTACATTAACTCCACACAGGAAACCCTGAGAAAAATAATTCTCCTCGGGGCCTACGTCATCTTTGGGGATTCTGTGTGGAGGGTCTTTTTAGGGAAAGTAAGAGGAGGAAGTTCTGGGAAGGAAAAAGATATGAGGGGTGGGTAGGAATCTGGAGCTCAGTGTGACAAATGAATTCATCCCTTCCACCTGCTCTTGCTGGAGAATTCAAAAGATCTCCCTCAACTAGTCTCTCCCGATTCGGCCTGCCATGCAGTTGGTGGGCAAACGTATCCGCCGCCAAGATCCAGACAAACCTGACCCTACGAACCTGGGCACCCCTGCTAAGAACCACTTGGGGTGACCTACGGCAGAGGTGTTGGTTATCCAATGAATGGTTTCCGGGGTGGCGGTATCCATACCTGCCTCCCAAATTTAAATATATTATTGAATGTACGTGCACAGACTATATTATCAGTATATATGAATGAGTTGATTTCTTTGTGTAGGCCACTTCATCTCGGAGCACTACATGTTCCGCAAGGGCTTCGAGACTTACTCATACTACGGCCCTCTCAACTGGATCACCTTCAACGTGGGCTACCACAACGAGCACCACGACTTCCCCTCTGTCCCGGGCAGCCGTCTGCCAGACGTAAGTTATCCCCTCTCTTTTCCATTTTTCGTCGTCGGGGTCACCATTTTATGGGGAATAAGATGTGTGGATTGTGTATAAATCAAATAAGCACTAACCACTCCGACCACTAAGCTTGTTTACACGACAATATAACAATAGCAGTCAAGTACAATAAGCTTGTTGTCAAGCTAACGCGTGTGTTCCCACAGAAATCGTTATAACCCCGTTATTGTTCTAGTGATAATCCTAAAACAAAAAGTAGAAGATCCATATTAATTCAAGCTTCACATCTTCATTCAAAGTTGTCCATAGAAATACATAAAAAAGAGTTGTTTTGTAGAGACAGTTTTCACCCGCCAAATCGCCTCTGCGCCGTTAGACATTGTTAAATTTTTATTAAATATTCTTGTATGAAATGGTAAAAAAGAGAGGTGACAAAATTGTTTACTATACATTTATAAGATGGATTAAGTGTTTTTTTTTACATAATCCGTGATTTTAGTACAGTTTTCATAAAAACAGCGTGTGAGTCATTTTTTAATACATATTTACAAATGTTAATATTTATTTGTAAGAATACAATTTGAAAGCTTATTTCATAACCTTTCAAAAACAGTTTTTAGTATTCGGCTACGTTCAGAAATATTTCATTCATAGAGCTTTAATTGCGAAGCGGAAATAACACAAAGTTTTTATAAATCTGACAATCTCTCCAGTGATAAATCTGAATATGAGGTGTGTAGAATCAAATGAAATTTTTAAAGCGTAAAGAGCAGGTTTTAACGCCAAATAACTGCATTTCTAGGTAAAAAAGTGAATCATTAACAAAGTTGTATTATTAGTACATTTTTGAAAAAGATGGAGTTTTCTGCATTTGATTCTACACACCTCATATCAACGTGAAATCATGCTTGCCAAAAAACGTTTTTCTACGAGCTGGCTACAAGTGTTTAGAACAAGTATTCCAATGATAAATAAAGATAGAATCACAAATGGGTAAAAAGAAGTATGCTCCGGTAGGAACCAAACCTACGTATTGTATGCTGTATATATTTGTACTTACTATGACAAATTTCCAGGTAAAGAGGATAGCGCCAGAATTCTACGACGACCTCCCCCAACACCAATCCTGGTCTTCTGTGCTGTACGACTTCATCACGGACCCTGAGATTGGACCCTACGCTCGTATGAAGAGGAAGCACAGGGGCCTGTCTTCATAGATCTATTTGCTGTGTAAGTTCATCAGTCTTCATCATTTCATCAAACTCACAACTTCATCACCGATCCATTTGGAGAGGATCACAGAAATCTCGATCGGTAAGATTATCAGAGACTATTGTTACATCAGGCCTTTCAAATTCATCAAAAACCCTGTGACCCCATAAAAAAAAAAATTTCATCAAATGAGCTTTTTTATTGTCAGCGTCATGAGTAGGGACACGAAAAAAGTATCGATAGGAAAAGTACTCGATACTTTGTGGTATCGAGTACTTTTCATTTCGATACCGAAACTTTTGTACTTGATACTTTGTATTCGATACTTTTACTCAATGAGTACTTTTTGGCAAGTATGGATACCTATAAACATTTGGCTAAGCGGCTCATGTTTATGGCAACGCCATCTAGTTCAATCATAGCAAACCTTCTAAAACATTCCATTGCGTTGGTATAATTGCAAGCACAAGCAATCTAGTGTGTCTTGGAATGAATACATATATGGCTTATAATTCAAGAAAAGTAAGTTTATTTTGTTATCTAAACATTTAGTTACTGAAAAACATCATTAGGTGAAAAAAATCTGAAAAGTTCCATACTGACTTTCCTGCCAAAACACAAAGTAGAGAAAAAAATGTATTGCAAAAATTTTGTTTTATTTTTATTTTTAACTTTATGAGTAAAAACTCAAAAGCAGCCAATAATATGTGCGTTAAGAAAAATGAAGATAGTGTTGGTAGTTCTTAGTCGAAGTATGATACAGTTAAAAGTGATCGAATTGGAAATGGGTTCCATAGCTCAATCGGTAGAGCAGTTGGCCATGAATGCTAAGGTATCTGGGTTCGAGTCCCAGAGGAACCAATACTTTTTCTGATTTTTCTGTCTTCAGATTTTGATTGAGTTTCGCTAATATTGTTTCATTTAATTAAATTTTGTTTTACTTTTTAGTTTGTATAATGAAACACAGCTGTGTTTCATTATTTATTTAATTATGCATGTTTAGTTTCACAGTTGATTATATACATAAAAAACATTACACTTTTTTTATGAGTACCTAAGATAGCAATTTGTGAATTTATTACTTTTTTATTATTGATTATACGTACTTAAATTTGATTATTTCTTTTCACTGACGTTGATGTCCTTTTACTTTTCTAACTAAAATAGATACTTGAATTTGAAAATTCTGATCCTGGGGAGGGGGGTTTGATATGTAGTTAGCCCGGTCAGAACTGTAAATCAGGCCCTATATCGATACTTTTGTTTCAATACTTTTACGAGTACGATACTTTTTTTCCGATACTACTCATGAGAACAGTATCGATACTTTCTATTCGATATCGTGTCCCTAGTCATGAGGTTACTTCATCAAAGGAGCCATGATAAAACTGTTGCCATGTTATTTCTTAAGATATTAATTGCAACAATATTTCTACAAAATTTTATCGTTCAGCTATTGAATCTTCAACATAGACAGTTTGGAAGGCGGGTATGTGTACCGCCACCCTGGAAGCCATTCATTGTTAATGTTAAAATGTTTTCAAACTAGCCTTCGTCATTACATTTCATTTCATGGGCGAACCTTAAAATTTGCATAAGTTTTTATTATTGTTATATTCTAAATACAGTCATTCCTAATTTTAAATAAGAATGATTTTTACACAATTTCTCAAATAATTTTGTAAAAAAGTATTTTTGTAATGAGAGAAGTTATTGTATAATATTTCTGACCTCAAATCATTTACATAAATGTAAATAAGTTTGTAAAATATAAAAGATGTCATCTTTTTTTTACTTAACCCGTATGGGTATAACTCATAAACATAACCCCACTACATTTGCAGTGCTGAAGAATCGTGCCCAAGCACGTTACAAAGCACTGCAATTGCAGTGTCGATCTTGTACATTCATTTTGCCTTCAGATATTACCTATACTAGTTGGTTAACCTATTTGAACGAGCGTCATGTATACATGCCAACCGATCGCGTGCCTAAAAGACGAGCGTCATCTATACACGACGCATATTACGTTATTATAATTGTTTAGATAATGAAATTTTTTATTGTTTTATTTGATTTGTTAGCTTTCAACCGTTTAGATTACATCAAAGATATTGAAATACAAAAGAGATATGCTATGATGTCGGCGGTCTACTACCTAATCGGAGTAGTTTGCATACGAAAAGAATTTGTTCATTTTGTTGATTTTATATTTATGATAGTTTGAATACGGAAAAAATTTGTTCATTTAGTTTAACGTTCGTTTAGTTTATTCGCTAATTGGTAAACAATATCGGCGACACCAGGAAGCGCAGTCCCACCCAGTAGAAACTGCGGATAGCACATCTCTTATGTTTCAATATCCTTGGATTACATCTACGTCTTTGAATATTTTTTAAGTGACACTATATTCATTTAAAATGAAGTTTATAAATCGCGAAAAATCTTCCCGTTAACAGGTATTGCAAATTCTTTAACGACATCGTCGTAAAAAGGTTAAAGACAAAAATAAAAATGTCACTTTATCAAATGTCTACATGCTGGTTTTAACGAAAATATCTTTTTATTTGTTGAAGTTTCTTATCGGGTTGAAATTATAACTGTAAAGAATTAATTAAATTTTCAATTGAACAAAATTACTTGGTGTTTTGTGGTAACCAATTTGTAAAACTAATGGTATTTACTAGGAATATTATTTATTTTTGTAACCATATAAAGATATGAATGTAGAATGAAAATCTTAAGCGAAATGGTCAGAACTAATTAAATATGTATTGGTCAATTGCTGCTGTTGGCCAAACAAACTATACTTATCTACTGTGTACTATGTATTTTAATTATTAAATGTTTGTATATATGATTATATATACAGTCCCAGGCCAAATTATTAGACGCACTGCAAGATTTCATGTAAAATATTAATTACCGGGTGATATTGTACCGTTTTATTATTTTAGATTGATTTGTTTTTATTTTTTTTATTTTTATATTATCCAATCAATTACCGATTTATTTGGCCTAAATAAAACAGCATTAATTTAGAAAAGCATAATTTTATTAAGTTTTAAAGAAAAGTGAAAATTGTGAAAGATCGCCTTTTCTACCTGTAATGAAAATAGTCCAATTACTTTTTTAAAACACTGCATACAAAATAAACTAATTACTGAGTAGTATAAAACTGTTAAACAAACAACCACAGTCCATAGAGCCACAGAAACATTTCCGTACCTGACTCGATTCCGATCGCGACTGATACAGGTTTGTACTTGTTTACGTTCATGTATCACTTTGTCAACACAGTGTTGCCATATGTTAAAAATAAATACAAATATGTAGGCTACAATAATTCTTTTAAATAAAAATCAATAATATTGTAGTTTAAATATACCATTATTGCATAAAAACTCTTAAGAAACATAAAATTACAAAAAAAATACAGTGCGTCTAACAATATGGCCAGGGACTGTATATATATGTAACACTGCAGTGCCTAATTATCTGATAAGAAATGAACGTTAGTATTATAAAGCATTTTTGTATTTTATAAAATATTAGACTTTCTATTCAAAGAAAATGGCTGCTTTAAGACTATCTATCTACCTTTTTTTAAATTTTGTTAATGATGTAACTAGGCGCTTTTAGTATTTTCACGTTTACACGGAACGGCGACGATTTTTGGAAGAAACAGACATATGTTACATTGTGTGTTTCATTTTTTGTCTCACCATTATTTAATGTGTAAGAAAGAGCTGCAGCATTATTGTGATAAGGAACACATGTTTATAGCTTTTGTGTACCGTCACCGTTCCGTAAATGTGGGAATATTAAAAGGATAAATTAGCTTTTGAAAGCGTTTTTGTATCCATTCCCCAATTTGATGGATCATTTAACAATATATTATTTTGTCCGGGGAAAAATGTCATTCTGTGACCGAAATATACAGGAAAGAAACATGTTTTTTCCATAGTGCATTTTCCAATAATTACAGAAAAGAAACATGCATTTTCACATAATTACAGGAAAGAAACATCCATATTCCCGTAGTTAAAAGAAAGAAACATCCATTTTTCCATAGTTACGAGAAAGAAACATGCATATTTCTGTATTTACAGGAAAGAAAGAGACATATCCCCATAATTACAAAAAAGTTTAATGTATTTTCCCTTAGTTAAAAAAAGAAGCATGTATTTTCACCTAACTACAGAAAAGAAACATCCATATCATTTAACAATATATTATTTTGTCCAGGGGAAAAATGTCATTCTGTGACCGAAATATACAGGAAAGAAACATGTTTTTCCCATGGTGCATTTTCAGATAATTACAGGAAAGATTAATGTATTTTCCCATTATTAAAAGAAAGAAATGTGTATTTTCACACAACTACAGAAAAGAAACATCCATATTCCCATAGTTACAAGAAACAAACATGCGTATTCCCATAATTACAGGAAAGAAACAAAGTCTCATCAGGCTACTGCTATATAATAAAATAATATAGTAAACTTTTGGACAAAATTTATGCAGTTTTACAAAGCGCAAATGAAATTGCACACATTTTTTAAATGGCAGATTTATATTGGATTGTATAGTTTTTTTTTTCACATTTTATACAAAATTTACTCAATAATATTTTTTCCAAAAAATTATTAAAATTAGTAAAATTATATTACTACATACTTAATATATTATAATTGTGTTAAAAATTATCTAATAACCAAATGTAATATCATTATGTTACTATTGCTTTATTTTCCTATCTAGTATAAGTGTTGAACTATGAATTATGCCTATTTTTATTTTATACTATGCCTTTAGTCAACAGTTTTAGCAAATATTATTTATAGATTTGTGTGGTGTTCACATGAAACACCAATCCAACCATTTTGACTTGTAATTTTTCAAAAAAAAAAATTAAAAAGTAGGAACTATGTACTAGCGATTTGATTTTTGTACTGGCAATTTTCATTCAGTTGCCACACTGCAATTTATGCGCATTGGATTTTTAAACCAACTTTTATTTTGTTTCGAGTATCGCTTGCAATAACATTGTAGTTCATACATATTTAACCTCCGTGTTTCTAACCTTTTCTGATAAAATCGCTTTTGAAAATTTAAGTGCTATAAAAAGTTAATCTGTTTTGAGCACTATGACAGAGCGGTTTTTAAAAATCAAATTACTAGTAATTCCTACACATCTTTATTCTGCGGAAATTACATAACCCAACTTTTCTTTATTTTTTGTTGATTTATTTCATCAATATTTTTTATGCATAGCACTCTTTTTATGTGTACATACTGTGAAAATATCTAAAGCACCATGGCTTTTTACTCATATTTTTTTTGCTTATATTTTTAATTATTAAATATCTCAATATGATTTCTGTGTCATATATATATTTTTTTATTACCAAAATTATGTAACTAAATTAAATGTTTGAAGTTAACTTTAATACTCAAGCATGTTTCCCGTGGGAAAGTTATTTTTTTATGGCAATACATAATACTAAAACGAATCTCAAAAAGTGGTATAAAAAATAAATGTCTATAATATTATTGTAGTTACTAGCTATGTTTTCTGTATCGATGTGATATATGATTATAATTGTTGTAAATCAATAAAAAGGTGAAAAATATATTGTTTAATATTTTCTTTATCCTCTGAACAAACTCTTTGAGTGCTGGAAGTGCTTATCGGTAATGAAAAATTTGTACCTGTGACCTATTTGGCCGATTGTCAAGATAGCAAGCAGATTGGCTAGCACATATAATCATATAAAATGCTTTCTTTCTCATTTCTATGATGCCACTCAAGGGTCATTTACTTCCAGGAGCCAGTTGGATTATGGCATCCTCAGTTGGGAAAAACAGTGAAACTCTCTTAACCCTCTGCCCGTCGGGTCTTTTTTTTAACACAAGGTGTCGCGCGGGGTCGCTGAGGACCCCAAAAATAAATATTATTAAATTGTTATAGCTTACATTTTGTGTTATTTTAACTGATTATAGTCAGGTGATAATGACTGGATTGAAATAAAAAGAAATATTAAAAATTATATATTTATTTTCAATGTAAAAACAGAATCAACAAGGAATATTTTATTATAATTTTGAGTCATACTTTTTTAATATCAACTTTTTTTTTAAATCTAACCAATTTCTATCAAACTCATAACTATTTGAGATTGATACAGAGTTATTATTATTATAACAAAAAAATCAACAAAATACAATGAAAAAACATATAAACTTGTTTTTTCATTGTATTTTTTTGAGCCTCACGCCGAAACACAAGTATATGTATCGCACATGCGCAGACTAAATGTTGGCAGCGCTAGCGTCAAGTATAGTCCCTTTTAGGAAGCTAGCTAAAGTAAGGAATCAGTGGGAACATTTAAAATGTGCATAATTAGCATTTCTGTAAAACCTGGGCTTTTAAAGACCCCACGCGACGAGTCGAGGGTTAAGAAGTTTTCCAAGGGACCGGAAAAAACTTGTTAAGCGGGAAAACTTGTGGGTAAATTTGTTTGTTTAAATTTGTTTTTGTAAAAAACTCTGGGCTAATTTTCAAATTCAGTCTTCAAACTTGTTAAGCATGAAAACTTCTTAAGTAAGTTTCACTGTAATGTAAGAAGGAAAGGAGTTGAGAAGGAAAAAAGTGGAAGTGGAGAATTGGAGAGTACCCAGCTATTGACCGGCTGAGTTGGCATCGCGTTTGGGTCCCACCCTGACGTCGCATGTTCGATTCTTCGGATGGCTAAGTCCTCCATCATGACATAGTAAGCAACATTTTCCGCAAGGAGTTTAAAGAATAGATGGATCAACTAAGTTTAATGGATCTGGGTATTTATTTCCATAAGGAGTTTAGATTAGAAGATAGATGGATCAACTAATTTTAATGTATCTGGATGTTTATTTCCATAAGGAGTTCAGATTGAATAGATGGATCAACTAAGTTTAATGGATCTGGGTATTTATTTCCATAAGGAGTTTAGATTGAAAGACAGATGGATCAACTAAGTTTAATGGATCCGGGTATTTATTTCCATAAGGAGTTAAGATTGAAGGATAGATCGATCAACTAAGTTTAATGAATCCGGGTATTTATTTCTATTAGGAGTTTAGGTTGAAGAGTAGACGGATTCTCATTGGATATCTTTAATAGAAAATACAAATTTATTTTTGAAACTTTATTTACAAAAAAAATAATAATAACAGATAAAAATATAATACGGATGACACAAAATATAATATTAATACAGATTTATGAAGGGGTGGAATGTACGTATGTATGAATTTATTATGATCCAGCTAAATAAATGTATAGTACAGTACGAGCCAAACGCCGACCTGAACTTGACACTATCCATTCTCGAGCTGGTACAGTCACTTTACTGACTTTACAATGACCGTAAGCGAAAGAGAATGATGCGTAAAACATATGTGCGACAGAGAAAGGTGTGTGCGGGGAGGCATGCCACCTTGCGAACCTCAAACTCACCTATTGCGACGATTTCTGTATACACGTCAGTCGGTATTAAAGTTTTGCGTGCATTATACTTCGGTAGAAGACGTATTACATGATTATGTATTGCGTGGTACTGCACTTTTGAATACATAGTAATTGATAATTGACTAACTTAGTACATAGTAATATTATGTACACTGTATAAGATATACATATTATATATTACGTAGGAAAGTACCTAACACCCTTATATTATTTTATAAAAATTGATCTAATATTAAATTACTTAAAAAATAAAATTAAAATAAAAAACAGTGAAATATACAAGGTTATGGAAACCTTATAAATGGCATCTTGTCTTTTTTTGACATTTGAAATTTCAAAGTGCCGTAGCTCATGATGAAATTGATGTTATAATCTGAAAAAAGTAGTGTTGATTTATAAATTGTAGACAGAAAAAGCTGCGGAAATTCATGATGCCAGAACTCACCGCTCGAGAGATGTTAGTGCATCATGAAAAACTGATTTTCTGCTTGGATAGTAGTTTTTTAGCAAAAATAAATTTTGAGCTCAATGACGATTCCTATTGGGAAGCTGCTGACAAATCCATTGTAATCACTCCCTCTTTCTCATAAAGAAGTTACAATGACTTAGATGGAATCGTCAGAGTTAAAAAAATGTATAAGGGCTGTCTGTTTCAACGCTTACTAGAGTAAAAGAGATTGCTAAAATTAAATTTCACCAAAATTCGTTTTACAATCAATTTAACCGCCTGTTTTATGTCACTTTAACTTTTGCTTTTACGTTCTGAAATCCGTTAGTTACTCTGCCATTTTGACACATTTAACAGTTCTGTAGAAGGTAAGGTATGAAATTGCGCATTTCAACATTGATTATAACATTTTTTAAATACTAACACAATATTTTTTATAGAAAAAAAGCTGTCAGATCCTACAACGACGTGAAACAAAATGTAGCGGGATATTTTGACAGTTGTTGTGGTTTGCAAATTTAATTTTTGGTGTGGCCGCACCAAAAAAGGAATATTCTGCTTTTTAAACTGGCCACACTAATAATTATTACTTTAGCAAAAGTACACTTGAAACAGCACATGGTCCTATTTAACATCCCTGTTACTTTAATTGACGGTTAAAATTTAAATTTAGCTCACAATTTAACATTCTATTGAAACAGGTAGCCCTAAATAACACACAAGAGCAAGATCAGAAGAGCGATTCTGTATCTTTTGTGGATACGGAATCGGTTCCATACGTAATCCACTGTCAAATTTGTGCGATTGTCTATGGCTTGCAATTGCTTTTTCTATGGGCTGATATGCGCTGTCGCCGATTTCAACTAGTTTAAAACACGAAATGCTGTAAATGTACATGATTATTTATTCATTTAATGTACGTTTAAAGTTGTACACCATGGATTTGACATTTGCGAAGTTTCGTTTCAATCTAAATACGCATGAATTACTTAGTTTGCCCAAATTAAGAACCCATTTAAGGCAAAGCTATTGTGGCAGTATACACGTACAGACTAATTGAATATTTGGGGGCGAAATACATTAAATATTCCACTAACCGCCGCACTTTTAGGCACGGATTATGGGAATTACACTTCATTTCAACAATTACTACAAGAAACCACTATTAACGTGCACAAAATAGGTTATGAGGTTCTAAATTTGGGCAAACCATGTAATTCATGCAAATTTAGATTGAAACTTCACAAATGTCAAATCCATGGTATACAACTTTAAATGTACATTAACTGTTATAGTTAGTAACCCGTTTGCGTAATAACTAAATTTGCCACAGGCGCGATAGCGCTCGCGAAATCAGTTGCTGTTTAGCGCGCGGTAATTTTTTATCTTTCTATGTATTACATAAAGTTCAAATTATAATATTATTAGGAATTACAATATAAAAAGGATTTAAGTAAAGAAAATTTTTAACTCAAAATGTCGGATTACGAAAATAGTTCGAGTGAAAATGAACGATCTTCAAGTTGTGAAGAAAGTGACAGTGGGAGTGACATTGTGGTGCGCTCGCACTGCGTAATGCAAATTTTGAGTGATAGTGATAATAGTGATGATAACAATTATTTTGCTGATACGGAGGATGTACCGGACTGCAAAAATGACGATGTGACCTCGACCCAATTCACATGCCTACCACCGGATGCGCAATACAATAAACAAACTCCGCACGTATTTCCATAATTTTCTTTGTGTTTTATTATCCTTGTACAAGTTTTTATTAAGAAAACACCGAAAAAATTATCAAAATTGGATAATTTTTGGAAGAGACAAGGGTAAATGACATCAAAAACAAAAGATTTATTTGGCATTTCTAAGTATATATGAGTAAAAAAATAATGGCACTAAAAGGGTTAAATGAAAAAAATAATCATGTATACACTTACAGCATTTTGTGCTTTAAACTAGTTGAAATCGGCGACAGCGCATATCAGCCCATGGAAAAAGCAATTGCAAGCCATAGAGAATCACACAAATTTGACAGTAGATTACGTATGGAATCGATTCCTTATCCACAAAAGATACAGAATTGCATGGCTGATTGGTGAATATTGTGGCGGATAAAAATATAAGAAGTTATCGGTTTTTATAGTGTAATATACCAACTAAACAACATTATTCTTACGGTAAACTTATATCTATTTCACCCTGTGCCTCTAGAAGTGTTTTCTTAGCAGCGCTGCCTCTTCTCGCATGTCGCGTAGCGAGCGGGCGGGCTTGGCGGGCACCATCGAGGGCAGCGGGCGCGCATCGTGCTTGGCCAGCTCCAGGTAGATCATGTCCACGTCCTTGAAGTCCCCGCGCACCCGAGGCATCACGTGGCAGTGGATGTGCTGCACAACACAAGGCATAACGTGTCAAAAACGACAAGACTAGTCACTTCTACGGGTGATCGTGACCAACTTGGGCACCAATATCAAACATAGCACCAGAGGACCAATGAAAACTCTGGTAAACATAAAATCTTTTTTTTCATAGCTCCAGACAGGAGGCTCTGTGGAAAAAGGTTTGAGGGGTGGGTGTGGATCTGCAAGTCAATGTACCAAGAGTGACGGACGTAAGGATCCATCCCTTCCACAGTGGTGTAAGGAGATGGGTCGAGAGAGACTAGCTGGAGAGGTCAAAGGGTATCCCCAAACCGGCCTCTCCCGATCCGGCCCGCCGCACAGCTGACAGGTAGGCGCATCGCCGCCAAGACCTGAACACACCTTACCCGATGAACCCGGGCACCCTTTCTTACCAAACGTATCGAACCACTTGGGATGACCTGTGGCAGAGGTGTTGGTTATCCAATAAATGGAGGTACCCATACCAGTCTCCCAAATTTTCGACTTGTTCTTGAGTTCAACAGTTCGGCTGTGGAATGATTTGCCAGCCTCTGTGTTTCTTCCCTCCTAAAACCATAGTCTCAAGGCCCAGGTTCACTCTTTCCTTTCAACAAAAAGCATCCCCAAAGATGACATAGGCCCTATAGAAATTATTTTCTTCCGGGCCTCCTGTGTGGATTTAATGTAAAAAAGGTTTTTTTTAAGTACTTTGGGGCTCCAGACCAGAGGTGATTGCAAAATTCAACAGTGGGGCGCATTTTATGTAAGTATATATTTATGAATTGAATACCTCAACTGTTCTGCCTGCCTCTTCGCCGTCCTGTACTGTGATTGTCGTAGAATTTGTCTGGTACACTTTCTCCATGACCTGGGAAAGTTCATTCAAAAACATTAATTCAAACGCACCTTACAAAACAGTATCAATCTGGATAGGCAATTTCATATAGGTATGTCGTCAAGGAAACCTATGTACTAGATGCCAGTGATATTTATTTATATACTCCTTTATCCACTGGAGCAACCACGCAAAATAAATAAATTTGCCTCGATTTCTCGAGATTTCCCAGAAGATCATTTTTTCAATTTTTCACCAACATTAAAAAAATCATACCTTCAAATAGAAATCATACCTTATTATAGTACTATATAGCCAATGAATTAAACTCTATTTTACCGTTTATCTCATATTTGTAGGATTTATAAAAAAAATCGTAAAGTTTATAACCGTGCGAATCCTGCGTGTTTGTTACTTTGAAACTGCCGTGGGGTATTTTTTTTTTGTCTGTGGTATGCTTGATAATGAAAGGTGCATACCTATGGAAAAAGGACTTAATTTTAACCGTAAACAGCTGATCAAAATTTCGGCGAGAAATTTTTTTTTTATTTTTTTATTTTTAACATCGTTCTAAAATAGTCTACGAAGTTCGGATTTGCGAAATCTATGGTCATAATAAATAAAGCATTTCAATAGCTTCGGTTTAAAATAAATGGCTGACCATGGAAATGTTTTAAATAATTACAATAAATGTTTTACGAATGCTAGGAAAATGTGGTCCGATTTTGGACCGCTATCAATGGCAAAAATAAAAGTGGTTCATTTTTTTACCATAATCGCTCCACACACTTATATATTGGGCATTTTTAAATGTTTATAATTTTTTACTCAACAGTTAGAAATAAAACTATAAGCAATGGTTACAAAAAATAATTTCTTACATTCCGTGATTTACAATTGGATAAAATTAAAAATAAAAATGACATTAAACTGAAATTATCAGAAATAATATCTCGTTGTAAAAAAAATGGTTTAAGTCTGTTTTAAACATCGAATTTGTTACATTAAAAGTGTCGATATCATTTGTTTATGTAGTCGTTTGCTACATAATTTGTTTGTGCATGGTGATATTGACATAGGTCCTTATGCCTAGTGTGAGATCTAGGTTCTAGGTCAATGAGTAGGTCCTCTTAAGGTGGAATGTAATGATAAATTATTTCGAAATAACGAAAATTTTATTTCGCAATATACTCCAGTCAAGATGTACATCCGCGCTTGCAAAAGGTCCCGTCATTCTGAATTTTTTATATGTTGTTAGGACCTAAACCAGTTTTAAAAAAAAAAATTTGCAACTTCGAAGTTGCTGTGCGAGCGGCGGTGGACCCAAAAAACCAGAAAATTTTAGGATTTTTTTCAGTTTTTCCTCAATATCTCAGTGAAGGAAGGGTCTGACCGGTGTAGTCAGTTTACATACTTTTGAAGTAGACTAAATTTCCAATAATTTGAGACCAAAGCGGGCTACATACAGCCATTGGTTTCTAAGATACAGTTCTTAGAAAATAAGCCATTTTTTCCAAAAAGTGAAATTTTTTCGAAATAGTCACTTATTTTGTAAAATAATTTCTAAAATACGCTTCCCACGTCAAATATTATAAAAAATAAAGTTGTTGGAAATTTTATAAGCTTTCATGTGAAACTAAATTAATATCTGCAGACTTTACGGTTCTCTCAAAAATGGCAGATAACCAAAAACAGTCATATGTGGGTTTTGGTGGAAATGCAAATAAACTGTTCTCACGTCTCTCGGTAAACCTCACATGGCCAGCATGGTTTTTTATGAGGTTGAAATAACTCCTGAGGAGCGAGACGAGACTGAAAAATTGCTGAGAAAAACTGAAAGGTCTCTCACTATATCAGCAGAAAAAATTGATACCTACTAAATACTAAAGGCAAAATTTAAACGTACCTTGGAGAAAAATGAAGCAAACGGTCCAACATCACAGTTGTGGGTCCAATACTTTCGTATGACCACTTTGATAAAACTATTCATCCAGGCAGAGCGTGTTGGTGATTGGAACCTTCATTTGTACACTGTCCACAAGATGCTCCATTTTTTCTACGCAGCTGGACATTTTTTGTATGCTAAGAGCGCGCACCTCTACCTTCAGGATATGATGGCTCTACAGGATCGGATGGATAAAAGTGAATACGACATGTTCACAAAAGGATCCTTTACCATTCGCCGGTCTGACAAGTTTTGGTCTGGGTTGTGGTCAGACCTAACAATTGAGCAGAAGCTGATGCGATTCATGAAAACCTACGGTGGCTTGACCCAAGGAAGGGGAATCTTCGACAGTGTTCTGGCAAGCTGGACAACAGGAATGGTGTTTGTGTTGAACATTTGTGAAGAACTGGAAAGTTTTTGCAGCATCTCATGTCCCACTGGAGAGCAGGATGTAGACATGAGACCTTCTCGAATCATCCGAGATAATAGTGATGTGGAAAAAATAAAAAACTTGTTTGCTCTCCACCCTCCATTTCCCAAAACTGACAGTTTGATTTCTATCAGTAGTGGTTTACTGGCAGGTCCTGAAATTAATTGCCATACAGCTCAGAGAGTTGGAACGGAGGGAGTGATGAAAATTGTGGGGCAAATGTACGACAAGGTAGTAATAAAACGGAAAAATAAAGTTACCACGCTGGCATCGATCACCTCAACCGTTAAACTGCCGGACAAAAACAGAAGAGTGGCTGTGGATCCGCTCACAATTTTCCAGCGAGTGTGTATTGCAAAGCAATCTGAACAGTATTTACAGGATGACTTCAAGTATGAGTTGGCCCCGTTCCCGATGTCTCTGTTTAATTAACAAGGGATGTGCAAGGGCACAAAATATACTCTGTACTCTGTCTTCCTGTTGTACTTGTACCTCTTTCCAGCCACACGCCGATAGATGCCAGCACTCACTCATTTTGGATGGTGGCTACCTCTTGCACAAGGTCGTGTGGCAGCGGAAGAGCACGGTTCGAGCACTTTTGGCGCGTTATACCACCTACGTCCGAAACCACTTTGGGAAGAACGTCTCCATCGTTTTTAACGGCGACCCCGAAGATGCTACCAAAAAAAACACCAAAACAGCGGAACGACTCCGGCGCTACGCAGCTCATTCCAGCTACGAATTGACGTTCGATGAATCCACAGTAATTCAAATTGCTCAAGAGCATGTATTGGGCAATGAGAACAATAAGAGACGCCTTATAGCTCTTCTCTGTGATGCCTTTCAGAAGGAGGGAGTAGAAGTGGCCGTTGCCGAAGACGTCGACCTGCTCGTTCTTCTCAATGGTTTAGGCGCTGAAGAGATAAACGTCTATCTTCAGAAGAGCACGAAGGGTGAAGCTGGTTGCTGTCACTACTCTACAACCTCCTACAACCACCAGGCGATTACCAGGAACGGTACTATTCACCCACGCGTTTACCGGGTGCGATACCACCTCAGCACCGTTTGGCCAAGGAAAGACCAAAATCACCACACTTCTGAGCAAGAGTGAACAACTTGCTGATCAAGTGGAGGTCTTCCTTCGGCCAGACTCCACCCCACAAGCCATAAGTGAAGCAGGCATCAAGTGCTTTGTGGCTCTACATGGGGGAGACATCGCGAGGGATACTTTGGATTTCCTGAGTTAAAAGACGTTTGTCACTTCAACAAGCATAAACCTCGCCCGTTTGCCACCGACGGAAGATGCCGCAGGCCACCATGCAGCAAGGTGCTACCTCCAAGTGCAGAAGTGGCAGAGAGTCAACTTGAATTCCACTGAATGGGGGTGGAAACTGTCTTCTCAGGGACTCACCTCCATCCCCACCACCGTAATTTGTCCTTATAGTAGGTACCATGATGTTTGTACAAGCATTTTAGTATGTAGGTATATAAAACAATTTTTGAAGATGACGTAATTCCCGATAGATGAATTATCTTATTTTTTTTAACTAAAAATGTGTTAACAATAACAAACAAAAAAATTGTAAATATTTGATAAATAAAACCATAAAAAGACGTGAGAACAGTTTATTTGCATTTCCCCCCAAAACCCACTTATGACTGGTTTTGGTTATCTGGCGTTCTTGAGAGAACCGTTAGGTCTACAGATATCAATCTAGTCTTAAATTAAAGCTAATTAAATTTACTACAACTTTATTTCATATAATATCTGACGTGGGATGCGTTTTTTAGAAAGTATTTTACAAAATAAGTGACCATTTCGAAAAAATTCACTTTTTGGAAAAAATGGCCTATTTTCGAAGAACTGTATTTTGGAAACCAATGGTTGTATATAGCTCACTTTGGTCTCAAATAGTAGCATATTTAGTCTACTTTAAAAGTATACACACTAACTATACTGGTCAGACCCTTCCTTCACTGAGATATTGAGCAAAAACTGAAAAAAATCCGAAAATTTCCTGGTTTTTTGGGTCCACCGCCGCTCGCACAGAACTTTCGATGTTGCAAAATTTTTTTTTTAATACTGGTTTAGGTCCTAACAACATATAAAAAATTCAGAATGACGGGACCTTTTGCAAGAACAGCCCCTTTTTCATGTTTAACTTGACTGGACTAATACGATAAAAATAATGTTTTTAGTGGGAAAAAAAAATATTTCGTATTTTTTAAAATTACAGGGGGCTAGCATTTATCAAAAATAAATCAGAAATCAGACCCTTTTCTGACCGCCCTTCCATATGTTTTACAAAATATTTTCAAATGATGAAGACCCTTAAAAATACTCTGGAGGTTTTTCTTTAAAACGACATACGTAAATTTAAAAAAAATCAAGAATAGGGTTTTGGTTTAATTTTTTCATAAACCCTAAATTCAATGTTTTTTAAAATTCAAATTACAAAACGTAGGTTAAGTTTATTAGAAAAAACGAAACGACAACAACATGTTAAAATATTTCTCCATTTTTTAAAGACAATTTTATAATTTCAAACTACAATTTAACAATGACATAGGGGATTTTTAATTACTAGCAAATGCCCTCTGTCGTGTGGCGCCGTTTTATCTTTCTGCTTACGGGACAATTTTAAACTAAAAGCTTTTTTCAAATTACTTCAAAAGATGGCAGTAATCAAACGCGGTGAGAATCTAAGATATTATTATGGGAGGTCAAAAAATCATAAAATTCGTGTGACGTAATTTATGGATAGCCCCTTATGAGGTATTCACAAAAAAAAATAAAAACTACTTTATTTATTTTTGTTATGTAGACCTATCACTAGGTATTTATGGGGTCTACATACATTACAATCTGAATTCTGAAATGTGGTCTTTCAACAGGGTCATTTAGGTACCTTACCGTGCACAAATCTTGCCATTGCCACGTGGTGTGTTTGTGTTGTAAAAAAATGTTATTTTATGTATTTATAGTACCTACGTCAAATGCGTTGAGTGCCAATACCATATTTACGGCATGTTCCAGAGTGGAAGATACCAGTATCGCCCTGGTGTAAGACCACCGAACAGAATTGAAACGTTACTTGAAATGGCTTTAGCCGTGTTTGGTGACCGGATCTGAATAGTCAGGTACTTCAGCCTCACAACATACCCCAATTTGGGGATGCCACAATCTCACTGGCCTCAGACGGGATCACTTGGCACTCTTGTGCAGTATTCACATAAATGTTTTTTTTTTTAAATCTTCAAAACGGTCAAGGTATAAATTGGGAGGCGGGTATGGGAGGCGGGTAGGAAAGGAAGGAGAGGAGGTTCTGGGAAAGATAAAGGTATGTGGGTTGGGTAGGAATCTGGGGGCAGTATGTCCAGGAGTTAGGACGTTTGAATCCATCCCTCCCGCTGCGGTTCAAGGCGATGTTCCAAGAGATTCCGGCTGGAGAGGATAAAAGGCCTCCCTCAACCGTTCTCTCCTGATCTGGCCTGCCATGCAGCTGGTAGGCAGACGCATCCGTCGCCAAGACCTGGACAAACTACACCCAGACAAACCATGAACCCGGAAACCTCTGCTAAGTCACCAAACGTAGCGAACCACTTGGGGTGACTTATGGCATAAGTGTTGGTTATCCAATAAATGGTTCCCGGGGCAGCGGCACCCATACTTACCTCCCAAATTTATTGGATAACCACCACGAGGTTTGCTACGTTTGGTGACTTTGCAGGGGTGCCCGGGTTCTTGGGGTAAAGTTTGTTTAAGTGACGGATGCTTTTGCCCACCTACTACGTAGCGGGCCGGATCGGGACAGAAAGGTTGAGGGAGACCTTTTGACCCATCGCCTTGCAGCGCAGTGGAAGGGATGGATTCACACTTTCGTCACACCTGACTCCCAGATTCCTACCCGCCCCGCATACCTTTTTCCTTCCCAGTCTGACAGTCTTGACAAATCGTGCAGTCCTAGTCGTGACAAATTTTAAACAATAATTGTATTTTTAAAAAAAAAACGCAAATGCTTTATTTTATTGGCTCCATGACAGTTGATATCTTTGACAATTGGTCCCCGACAGTTGATCCCCCGACAGTCAATCCCTCCAACAGTTGATCCCCTAAAAGATTATTTCTTCAAATAAGTATGCCATATGTCTCGCCAAGTGATTCGCTACGTTTGGTGAATTATCAGGGGTACCCGAGTTTTTAGAATGAGGTTTGTCTAGGTGTTGGTGGTGATTGCGTTTCCTCACCTATATTTGCATGTGTGTGTGTGTGTGTGTGTGTGTGTGTGTGAATCAACGATGACAACGTCTGCGGTTGAATATAAACATAACAAATGATACCACCAACGATAATTAAAACACATTTTTATTAATGGTTCCCGGGGCAGCGGCACCCATACCCGTTTCCCAAATTTATTGGATAACCAACAATAAGAGGTAATCTAAACGAAATTATTTAAAAATAATATATTGTGGAATAACACAAATTAATCAGATAAAATGTAGATAGGTACTTGCGCACGCCGGAATTTGAACTCGTGACTTCCGGATTCGTAGCCAAGGATCGTAACAAGATTAAAAATAACTTCAACCACCAAGGATTGGAATATCGGTACGCTTTCAAATGTTCTAGGTAGTAGGAATGTATTATTATTATTTCGACCCTTAGTCGAAAGACTGCTATGTGGTTATAGATATATACAATGCGGGTCTCAATGGAAACATCAAATGTTTTTATGGTCCGTTTTTATTTTTAGTAATCGGCTAGTAGAAGTGTCGACTGGCGAGAGGTTCAAATCCCAGAGCATCCAATAAAATATAAAGGAGAAAGTCTGTCGGTTAAGTCGGGCGGTGTGGAATTGATTTGTATGCAAATCTACAGTTTTATGCCGAGGTTGATGAAATTTTGCACATGTATATAATAATTAAAAAAATATATTATTTTATTACAATATAACATTATTACGCGAACCTTACATGTGCATATTTTCGTGATTTAAATTAAACACTTCTTGTTTATGTTTTCTTCTACTTTTATTTCAATAAATAAATAATATACATGTGTGGGTAGGAATCTGGGGGCAGTGTGCCACATACCCCAATTACCAAACACACAACATACCAAAATATATAACGATTATAATGACTTCAGGCACTGAGACTTCAGGTAGTTTTTTCTCAAAACCATAGAACCCTTGGCCGGCTAGCCGCCCGAATTATTTGATGCGACCAGATGCGACATGTTGAATAATAAAATAAATAATATTTATTTTTCTAGTGGCATCTTTCGGATCTTAACGAAACTTTTTGAAAACAAAATAATCTCAAAATGAATGATAATGACCGTTCTGACCGCTGGAGTGCTCTGTTGCAGTTTTGTACGAATATAATACCTATTCTATTTGGGCTTAAATTAACTAGGCTCAGAAGTTTGCAACAGTCGAGTACCAAAATTACAATTTTTAAAAGGAAGCATTGGTCGCTTATCCTTCGCTGTTCCTAAGTTGTAATTTTAATAAAATAGTGGTGTTAATTGTAATGGTCAGTCACTCACCTTTTGAACTTTAACAACAGTTTTAAAAAAGTCACATATCTCCTCCTCCGTCAGATCTTTAGTCCTCTTGGCTATCCTCTTTGGCGCCACCAGGACGTGACCATTCACAACACACCTAAAAACATATACATAATTAGGCACATTAATCAAACCTCTCTTTCACATTCACGGGCGTAGCCAGGTTTTAATCGGGGGGGGGGGGGGGGGGGGTTCAAGGGGGTTTATACCACCACCTTGGAAAATCAAAACTCGTGTCTAAGGGGGGGGGGGTATTGTCAGACTTTGTATTTCTTGGGCATTAATGTTTCATTGAAATAATGAAAGAAAACCTTCTCCAACTCCCACTAAGGCGACGATACTTAATTTTTTTTCTTATATCCTTATTTTAATATTATTGATGTTGATATCTTAACATTTCGGGGGGGGGGAGGTTGAACCCATTATTACCGGACACACTGGGGGGGGGTTGAACCCCCCCCCCCTGGCTACGCCCTTGCTCACATTCATCATTCTTCAGTCATTTTAACGCACAAAATAGAGAAAATGGAATTTATTTTAAACTGACAAATTTTTGAAAATAATATACATATATGTTTGAATGAATATTTTTTTATACAGTATTCATCACACCCCAACTATAAAAGTATTGTTCAAAATTTTAGCCTACTTTGTAATAGGACTCCATAATTAGAAGTTAAATTGATCCATTTAGTGACATTTTATGTGTAAAAAATGTATGTACATATTTTTATTTATTACATTACAAAAAAATTGGTTTTCACTTTGGTGCAAATCATTACAAAAAAAAAGAATTTGAGCAACTCAAAGTGTAAATTTCCTTTTGATAAAATATTCTTCCACGCAAAAAAACAAGGAGATAAGAAGATGGGGAAGAGAGGAAAACTTGCACCACATATGCATATACTTAGTTGGAATCCTTACAAAAATATTGATGTACAATATTCATATAAACAATATTTGACAGCAATGTCTTTCCAGGCATTCAAGTAGTACCGGAGTAAAAGGTATCCTTCCCGCCTAATGTGTGGTAACTCAACGAACCAGGTGTGGCCATGTTGATGTGTCTTACTTTCTAATATAATTCAGAAAAAAAAAACAAAAACAATAAGATATAAACAAACCTGAGATTGACAAATGCATAGGTCAAATCCGTTTCGTAGAACATGCACGACTCTCGAATTTTGATTTCTGCAAAATCAAAATACCGACCCTCGGGAGACTCATCAACTATTTCCTCCGAAGAGACTTTAGTCGCCTCCAAGATGGCAGATTGTTGAACTGAAGAAATATGCTCGGGCAGCTGGTCCAACCTTGTTCTTGGAACATTGACCTTATAGATGTCGGATCTGAAAATAAAAATAAAACAAACTATAATGACACTGGGTTGTAGATTTTTCAATGGTGACCAACTTTGGATTCTGTTAAAAACAATAATAAATAAGTCCAGGAGTGACGGACATACAGACATACCCTAGGTACTACATACAGACATACCTATTGCACTGCGGTGCAAGGCAATGTTCCGAGAGAGTGCTGCTGGAAGTCAAAGGGTCTCCCTCAACCATTCTCTCCCGATCCGGCCTGCCTCGCAGTTGGTGGGCAGACGCCCCAAGACATGGGAAAACCTCACCCCATGAACTCTGAACCTCTGCTAAGTCACCAAATGTATCGAATCACTTGCAATGATCTATATCAGAGATGTTGGTTATATCTACAGGTATGACCAAGATATGAGAGTCAGCAGAGTGAGAACAGTTGTTTCTAGTAATAATGAACAAGAGTGAGAACAGTTGTTTCCAGTAATAATGGACAAGAGTTGAGAACAGTTGTTTCTAGTAATAATGAACAAGAGTGAGAACACTCGTTTCTAGTAATAATGGACAAGAGTGAGAACAGTTGTTTCTAATAATAATGGACAAGAGTGAGAACAGTTGTTTCCAGTAATAATGGACAAAAGTGAGAACAGTTGTTTCTAATAATAATGAACAAAAGTGAGAGCAGTTGTTTCTAGTAATAATGGACAAGAGTGAGAAAAGTTGTGTCCAGTAATAATGGACAAGAGTTGAGAACAGGTGTTTCTAGTAATAATGAACAAGAGTGAGAACAGTTGTTTCTAATAATAATGGACAAGAGTGAGAACAGTTGCTTCTAGTAATAACAAACAAGAGTGAGAACAGTTGTTTGTAGTAATAATGGACAAGAATGAGAACAGTTGTTTCAAGTAATAATGGACAAGAGTGAGAACAGTTGTTTCTAGTAATGGAACAACCATTTACAGTTGATGTCAGCAGCATGGGAACAGTTGTTTCTTTGAGTCGTTCCTATACATACTGATCCCAGAGAGAGTTCGCATGTGACATCATCTTTTTAATATCTTCTGTCTTTTTCGTTTAGATTTAAGACCCGTGAAAAGGAATTGGATGACTGTCGATAATGTATGTATAGAGACACTGATTCAGAGCTTTCATTTTTAAGAAATGTAGCATTAATTATTAAAAAAAATAGCTTTTATAGCTTTAATTTTGCATTTTTATAGCGTTTATAGCTAAATAGGAAATCAAGGAATGGGAGTCGCTAAAAGGGGAAAAACAATTAAATTAGCAAAATCACTTTAAACAAGTTTATTATATAATTGATTGAAACTCAACATGGCACATGTTTCTACAGTAGAGTGTGTCATGTTCGTTCTACGATCTGTCACTACAAGATTATAGCGACTAAACTACTGCGTTAACACTATTCAAAGGGGCCCACACAGTCATCAGAGCTGCCTTATCAAATTCTCTGTGAACAATTTTTACAGCTAAGAGTAACTGAATTATATACAGTGACTCCATCCTCACTTGCTCTACAAGCTGTCTTTGAAAATAGCGTCTGATCGTTGAACATTCTGACCTACAATCGCAGGATTGAACATTTTACCTGCGCGCTCAAGAAATAGATTAGTGCTGTTGTCTTGACGGTTCAGGTTATTCGGGTTAATACAACCTGGTTCTTTACCTCCTGCACAGCTTTTAACCGCTTCTGTGCCAAGAGCGAGATATCTCGCATTCTTGGCCGTACCCAGCAGGCCGGCTATAGAAAAATAGCGAGTATTCTCGCTCTTTTTGAGCCTCTGTATCATACATATGTCCCATTTTTTATTAATTTAAAATATGGAACACACAGAGAGATCTATTGGGATGATTTTAATTTTTTTTGATTTTGGTTTTTTTTTAAATTTTTTTTTAATAAGATTTAAAAATGATTTATTTTCATTAAAAGTTCACGGCCTGCTGTGCACAGCTACACTTCTACCTACTGGCATTTAAAAGGTTAAGGTTTTGGCAGGAAAAACACCATCACTCAATTTTTAAAAACCCAAAATTTGTACGTTTGCACGCATTACTGAAAAGTTTGCGTATTTTTGAGTTTTGTCGTAAAAATCACTACTATTTCGCAATTTAATGTATATATCGTTAAAAACACTATTTATTGCTTTAATTCGCGAAAATATCGTTAATGCTATGAATCAGTGTCTCTATGTATGTACAAGCACTATCTGTAACTACATTAGTGTGTACTGACCTCCTGTGCTGATTCACCGGCATGTTCCTCCGGACTTCCTGCAACTTGAGCTGGTCCACTGCGGCTACGGCCAGACAGGGCTGCTCACGGTCCCCGCACGTGGCCAAGACGCTGCCCCAGGGGTCCACGCACTGAGCGTGCCCAAAGGAGCGCCGCTTGGCGTTATGCTGGCCTACTTGCGCCGCTGCTATCACGTAGCACTGGTTCTCGATAGCGCGACACCTGCAACAAGTTAAATATATAAACAGGTCGATTTATATTATATTTAGGAAGATATTCTGATCAAATCCGTGTACTATTGTACCGCCCATCATAAAATTTTGCTTTTGCTTCATTCCAAAATACGCTCATTAAAGAACACATATTATTATTAAAATTTATATCAGGATTAAATATCATGTATTCCCAATTATTGTGTGCGAACTGTACCTAAATTTCTCTAAATAAACAATAAATAGTAATCTCAAGTGACCTCCCAGGTAAGTATGGTCCCGTATATTTTCTACCTATACAGTACATTTTTACGCAGCATCGCGTTCATTGGCCAAATCATTGTTTCGTATCAGTGATCGATGAACCGGTGGATGCAATTTTTAACCATAAGTTGTTACAATAATTTGTCTAGTTTGTAGTTGGAAGTAAGATTGTAGAAATATATTATAAGTCTGTACACCACCCTGGAGGTGATTTTTCACAAAAACAGCGTTATACAAATCATCCAAATATTATTATTATTATATAAACTATAAACCCCAGGCATCGTGGGTTTAATTCACTGCTAGCTAAGGCCTCCATCAATGCTCAAACTACATTTTCCACCCAAAATAAGGGAAAATTGACCACAATACACTTCCATGAGTATTTTTTGTTCAGTGTTTACCTTAATAAAATGTCCCAATGCGCCATTCCCGTAGCGTAAGTAAATGCGGATGGATATGTGATAATATCCGCTCCCATCGCTGCCAGCTGGATCGCCAGTTCTGGGAAGCGCATGTCGTAACATATCGCCATGCCGACCTTGCCGACTGGCGTGTCCACTGGCATGACAATATCCTTGCCAGCAGTGGCATAGTCAGATTCCTTGAGGCGTACGCCTTTCTCTGGTATTTCCACGTCAAAAAGATGTAACTTGCGATATGTTTGGACAATTTCGCCGTCGCTGTTGATTATGACATGCGTATTAAAGACCTTCTTCTCGTTTTGCGGGTCCTGAAATACAACAATGTTTTTATTGATTTTTTATTATTTAATGTAATACATTAATATAGATAGTTGTTCATAAAAAGGGTTTGGAAATTAAAACATGATAATAATACACCTAAATAATAAACTTAAATAACATAGTGGTTACTAAACTATGCAAAACAGAAAGATACTAACAAATTTTAATATGTTACTAAACTATGCAAAACAGAAAGATACTAACAAATTTTAAATAAAAACTTATAATTAATAAAAAATAAAAATTTCACACAAAAAAATATGTACAGTAAATACATTTTTTTGTAGGTATTATTTCACCTGCCATGTCTCCTGTCCTCTATTCAGCTACCTATGTCCCTATAGCAAAGTTCCTTACCTTTTCATGCAGGCCGCCCATGCTGAGCCAAATGGAGTGTTTCTTGGCTAGCTCCCTGTACTGTTTAACAGTGTTTCCTCCCACAATCGGTTCGGCGAAATCCAACATGTCCTTTTTATTATCACAGAGGTAGTCACACGCCTCGGGAAAGAATGCCATCTATTGACGAAATAATAAAATAAATTAAACCATTCAGGAAAGAATGAATGCCGTCTATTGACGAAATAATAAAATAAGTTAAACCATTCAGGAAATAATGCCATCTATTGATGAAATTAAATAACAGTTTGTTTATAGAATGCCATCTATTGATTTAATTTTAAAACTATTAAATTATTCTAAATATTGGCATTCTAAAAAGAATGCCAATATCTATTGATAAAAAATAAAAAAATTTTGAGAACATTTTATAGTTTTTTTTTTCCTTATTTACTTGTAGAACAGAGAGAAATAGTTGAGGGCATACCTGCCATAGTTATTATGGATAAGAAAAATTGCACAGATAGCCTTATCAAGCTTCGCAGTTCACAGTTTGTTGAGGAAATTGCATGGTGAGCTAGAGCTCACTATCTACAAATAGTTGAATTAGCATGCAGAAAGAACTGCATAAATTTCATAATGCTAGATTCCAGAGATAAAAACCCACCTCAACTCAACATTTTCAACTAGCAAAGTCATATCAAAACCTAAGGGATATCGAAATATTCAATAATAATTAATGAAGCAAGGAGTAGGTAAGTCCCAAAAAGAAAATTGTGTGGCGGTTCATCCTCTCTGCCTACTCTATAAGAAATTGCTTTATAGTTTTAATGCTTTAGTTTTAATTTTTTTGTGTCAACTATAATATAAGACCCAAAGTAAGCCTTGAGGAATACAACCAAGAGATAACAAACTATTTATAAATATTATCTATTTTTAAACATAATAAATTATAAAGCTATCATAATGACAGCTAGAATATAAATCTAAAGATAGAATTAAATTTTAAAGTATGCTTACCAAAGCATTTTCCGTGACTGCTTTTTCAACCAAATTCGAGACTATTGCCATATTTTTCTCTCTGTCCCCAGTGGAAGTCATTTGGCAAACGGCAATTTTCTTTTCAGGTTCCATATTTGTATTTTCACTGAATCTCCGAGTTTGTAAAAATTCCAAACAATTTTGCAACGAAATTGCCGGCGATGTTCGTTTGAAGGATTTTTCACTGCAACTGCCAATGGCAGCCGAACAGTTTGATGTTAATTTTAATATTGAAAAACGCGTCACAGACAGCTGGAATATAATATTATTCAATTGTCAGATCACAATCAAGTATCTTGATAATCAGATAAAGGTTTACCGATGATAGCTCCGTCACCATCTCTTACTCTTTCTCATAAACAACGCATGTAACGGAAAGAGAGATTGTAATGGATCTCTCGGTGGCAGAACCATATGTAAAACGTACAATAATAATACGAAACTGCCGCTTGTTTTGATTTGGTAATGTTGGCTCTCCGGTAAAATAATTTAAACCGTTTCAGCAGACGATGCAAAATATTAAAAATGTATATTTTTTCGCCAATATTGTGCAGAACAAAACAAAAAAATCATTTTAAAAAAAAAGCATCATAAATTCAGCCTATCAGACCAGAATGAAGATGGCCATGACCAGCAATAATGGGTTGGAATTGATCTGGTCAAAACAAAGAAAAGAGATAAATGTTTTTAATAATTACCTATTGTTAAGATGTTTATAGTGGATTAAAATTTTGGGTATAATTTCCGCTTACTTCCTAATACGCCCACATTATTGAAATAATACTTCTTTTAAAAAAAAAGCAACTATTCAAGTCGATGGAAAACATGCACAAAATAGGATAAAGGGTTCTTAGTTTGGGTTATTTAAATATTTTTTGCGTATTTAGATTGGATTTATTCCGGAAAAGGTTGTGATATCAATCATATCATACTAACAAGATCAAACATTGCATCGAAACAGTAAAATTTTGAACTTTGATTTAAATATTGGAACTGAACCTGATGCATATTTTACCATCTCCCCAATGTAAATAGTTAGTTCTTGTAGAAATTAAGTTGAAACGAAGTGTTATTTAAATAATGTGTGCATATGAAGATGAAGGAAGCGGAAGAGCGATATTTTATCATTTTTTGTAAATAAATACAACAAAATGCCAAATACAGTTATATTGCAAAAAAATATATTATTACAATGTGTAAATTTGCCAGCTATGTATATTTTGGAACACGAAAATCTGTCACCTCTAGATATTATTGAAATAGGCAAAATTAAAATAAATATTATTACATTTTTGCCATGGAAAAATACAGATTTTATATCTAATAATATAATAACAAGTTTTTAATTGAAATATTTACTGAAATCTTTACATACCAGCATATTATAAAGCCGTAACCTAAAACTAAAATAACTCGAGACAAGTTCTCTTTTGACTTTTGAGATTTGACAGATACTATGCTGATGATGTTTTGTTGGTAGTACTGAAAACATTTTTATTTTCTTGGAGCATGATTATTTGTTATTGCGAACTAATATATTGAAATACTTCATGAAAAGTCATAGCGCAGTATCATTTTTATAAAATTAGTTAATTAAAATGTCGAAGTGCACAATAATCGATGTGAACAATGAGCGGCCAGATATTTCCGCTGTGCCCGATTCAAATGTGAGTTTTTAGGTTATGTTAAAGAAAATATTTATAGAATTTCTATCACACGATATGGTCAGCCAGATTTTATGAAAATTGTGCAGATTTGTACTTTGAATTGAAATGTTTTATTTAAATCGAAATCTTTTGCATATACTGGATGAAGGTAATGATTTAACAGCTTTTTGAAACGATTTTGAGTTTTTACCTTCAGGATTGTAATGTCATTGTTATTTTAGGTGAATTATTCAATTTTAAATTGAGAAACGATTAGGTAGTCTTGATTTCATGTTTTATGAAGTATTATGCCATTGAGTATAGCCTTTTTATGTGTATAACTTATTTCGAATAGTATGTTATTTTCATCAAACTTTTTAATCCAAAACATCTTCGACAAAAGATATCTTTTCTCGCCTGAGAGGCGCTCGTTAAGCGAGGTTTCACTTTAATATAATATATTCAGCGCCGGATCTGCCATACGTTCAAAAACGTGCAAAAAACCGGGCGCCAACTCCGAAAGGGCGCCGTGAGAAAATAAACATTGTATTAAAATTTAGTTAAAATTACCCATAGTACGAAATAATTATTACGCTCTAGCAACACTTTCCAAAGAAACAGAATGCGCACGCGTCAGGTTGGTATCAACGGCTTACGAATTTATAGTCAGTTACAGAATTTTTTTACAAATTCCATAAATTTAGTTTAACCTAAGATCTATTTTTCCATATATCTTTTACAACGAGAGGGTGCGATCCAAATTCAATAACCAATCACAGCGCGGTATTTTTATTCTGGAGAATCAAAAAAACCGACTTGCGCCTTTCAAAATGCTGACAATTTTAGTTAGTTAGTTATTTTGTACGATTTAAGTCTCTAGGACAACGATACTCAACCTTTTTTCTTTTGAAGTTGAAATTTTGCGTTCGTCAACTTTAATGGGGGGTAGGGTGTGGTGACACCCCCGCGTGCCACCCTTGCTAGCTACGCCACTGTAGCAATTTTCAAGAAGGTACCTGTCTAGCCAGTGACTTTAACTTCTAGAAGTGGCACTTTTTTATTTATAAATTATTTGTGCGCGTACTTGTGTGTCAAATATTTGTTATTTGGGAAAAAATTTTGCGTTTGCAATAGCAACACTCTTACACATCTGCCCTGATGATGTACACTGCAACGCTGTCGAAAACTGAAACGTTGGCGAAAAAAAGGAGATAGCGCAACACAGCATAACGCTCCAAAAACAAATAACGAAAATATTTTTGGCCGTGAAAATCTAAAAACCGTATCTCACTCTTATACCAGATTATGTGGACCATAATGACAATCCTTTTCGGGTATCACTATCTGTGCGTCAAAGTCGAAACGAATCTCAAGACATACGAAATTTAGAATGATAGTTTTTTTTATATCAAGTTCCTGATAATAAAGTGTTTAGGGCCGCACACAAAAGCTTGCCGGGCCGCATGCGGCCCGCGGGCCGCAGGTTGAGTATGGTTGCTCTAGGAGAAGGTAGTTAAAGACCATTCTCTTATGAAATCTTTAGTAAATTCCATTAACAAAAGCATCGCACGGTTTGCAGGATTTGCTTGTTGCAACGTGTTGACACTGTTGACAGTTTCATCATTGATTTGACATATTATTTGAAGTTCGTTAAATGTTCGTTAAATAATTAATATCTATTAGATTTGTTGAATTTGTTATTTTACGGTGTCAGTGTACATAAGCGTCTTTCGTAAGCCGTTGATACCATACGTCAGTGTTTAGTGTTTGTATGGTGTTTGTTCGCTCAATTTGGTGTTTGTTCGCCCAACACAGGAGAAATGCAAGGTACAAATATGAGGTTATATTCTTATTAGATTTTAGAGCTAGTCAGAAGCTGTAGATGCTATTCTTGTGTTGTACGTTGCCATGGAAACGTATTTGTATTTGCTTTTTCTATTAATATTCGCGTTGAGTATACATAAACGCAGTAAATCTCAAGAATGTCTAATGGACCTAGTTCAGCGAAACCACCCGCATTGTCTCGTAACCTATATTTTAAATCATGGTACGGGCACAAACAAACGATTCGTTGTATTATTTTAAAGCATAACTTGCCAAAAGGGTTTTTCCTAAAATAATTAAAATAGCACCATAATTTTATGTTTACCCAATAGATTCATAGAGTATAGGGCTCCTGGCGATTCTCTCTTTTAAAAAAATCGAGTGTGAGAGCTACCGCCAAGTCACTTGGAAAAGTTACACCCTTTATATGTCTAGATTTTATTTGATAAATTAGTGTAAAAAAAAATTAAATTAAATAAAAAAATTAAAAAAATTGGGGTGAACGAATTTTTAATCAAAATAAAAATGTTGGGGGGGGGGGGCGCCATCGGTACCTACTGCACAGGGCGCCAGATTTCGTAGATCCGGCCCTGAATATATTATAATCCGAATGCTTCGTGAGTCCGAACAGGTGTTGTTTTTCATTAGTTTGGATTATAATGACTACTGTAGTTGTTTCTCATTCTTATTTATCTGATAAAAAAACGTTTTCGCGAAATTTTTATTGGTAAAATGAAAAAATATGACTTTATAGAAAAATGGCATAAATTTTTTTTTTTTTACTTTTTTTCTATTCAAAACTAATTAATGAATACACTAGATACGTTTTACGTAAAACGTGTTTATTAGTTGAAATATCGGTAAATATGCATTTCGTCCACCTCACGGATAATACGGAACGTTCGTGTTTCGAAGTTTGATGCACGGATAATACGGAATATTCCTTTTTTAGGTTGAGGTTAAACTACGAAAGCTGCATGTCATCATAATTTTAAAAAACATCTTAGGTTTTGAGTGGTTTGTTTAGCAAAGCAGGGTTTGTCTAGCGGGTTTGTGTAATTATGATTGATTGTCTATGAAATAAAAACGGTAAATACAAAATGGTGTTACCGCGTAAACGAATTAATTTAAACAAAATTAAAATGTTAAATGCATATTTTTTGCTTGTTTTTTTGTCTCCCGCGACATAAATACTCACTTTTCATGATAATAAAGCTAAATCTAACTGTTTGAATAAAATATATTCCGTATTAACCCATTGACACACGAAGCCGGCGAATCGCCGGTCACCTATATTATGGTATTAAAGCACTAAGCCGGCGAAAGGCCTGTCTGTCTTTGCGTAATCATTTTATGCATAAAATATCCAAAAATCAAAAATTCCAAAACTTTTTTTTTATACATCAGCTCCATGCAGGCCCTGAGGTAAATAATTTATTAGGGTCTATGTCATCTTTGGGGATGCTGTTAGGAGGGGTTTTTTTTAGGGAAAGGAACGAGAGGAGAGTTCTGGGAAGGAAAAGGGTTTGAGGGGTGGGTAGGAATCTGGGGTTCAGTGTGTCCTGGTCATCCACCTCCAAGACCTAGACAGACCTCATCCCGGGCACCCCTGCTAAATCACCAAACGTAGCGAACCACTTGGGGTGACCTATGGCAGAGGTGTTGGTTATCCAATAAAGGTTCCCTGGGCGGCGGTACCCATTCCCGCCTCCCAAATTTAGGATGAAGATTAAGCAAATACCCAAATAAAAAAATAAAAAAATTTGTGTTATGTTGTACCGTTTCAATTTTATGTGAAGTTTAGTGTTGGTTTCTTTGAAATAAAAGTTGTAATAATTAAATTGTGTTTTTAATTAACAAATTAAGTCATATTATTAGTGGTGGAATGGGTTAACGAGTAAGCGGTTTAAAGCAATACTGAAATATCTTATTATGTATAAATTTTTTTCAATTTCAATGTATAGTATGTGCTCACTACAGTCAAATGTTTGACTGCCTACACTTTTTCACTTAACGCTGTTTTTCCGCTTAAGGGTTCATTTGTTTTTTTGCAGATCCCCGCCCCTTGTGAGCCTGTGCCCCCAGCTGTGGCTCCCTGCGATCCCGCCCCCCCAGTTGTATCAGTCACCATACCCCCGGTGTCTGCTGTACCCCCAGTGTCTGCTGTAGATCCTCCAATAGCTGCAAATCCCCCAGTATCTGCAGTACCCCCAGCATCTGCTGCAGAACCTCCAGTAGCTGCAATTCCCCCAGTATCCGCGGTACCCCCAGTATCCGCAGCACCCCTTGTAGCTGCTGTACCCCCAGTATCCGCAGCATCCCCTGCGGCCACAGTACCCCCGCCAGCGGACAGCCGACCCAAGGTGAAGCACGACTGGTACCAGACGGAGACGCATGTGGTGATCACCATCCTGCTGAAGGGCGTGGAGCAAGACAAGGTCGTGGTGGAGTATGGAGAGAATCATGCAAGTTTTTTTCTTTTACTATCTTTTTTATTTAATTCAGTACTTTTATGTTTCGGGTTTCATTTGAAATAAATTTCATTTCATTTCATAAATTCTTTGATATTATTACGGAATTTGTGCCAATGCCGCCTGTACAAAAGGCTCAAACACTATGGCCGTCAATCTTCTTCAAACATGAATGTTTTTTTTATGTACTATGATTCTTTTCACTATTATGGAATTGATTTTTCTATTTAAATAAGTGAGCGGCCCATATAATGTTATCATTTTAAGTTAAGATGCCTGCCTGCCTGTAGATCGGATATGATCGGCTATCTTCGTGACCGTTCGGGTATTACACCCAAACATCTGACAATTGTCTCTATCCTGTACTATTACCAATGACATCTATTGAGACAGCTTAAAACTGCATACATATACGAACAACATTTTTTTTTTTTTTTAAAGAAAGACAAACATTCCCGGGTTACGAATAACCCAACAATGTTTGAAAATCTCCTACTACCACCACAGAAAGCCGAAAATGTTGCTTGTGTTGTGATGGAGGACTTAGCCAGCCGAGGAATCGAACATGCGACGCCCGGGTGGGACCCAAACGCTATGCCCACTCAACCACTGACCGGTCTGTTGAGAGAAATTGAAGCTCACACATATTCACATACACCACAATATAGTTACCTGTATATATTTCCCCTATTGGCAATCTATCCTCAACTTGTTTATGTTGAATCAATATTAAATAACGAATTCCTTGTCCAGTTAACCTTCACCTGCCCCATCCCGAAGTGTGAGGACGGCCAGCTGTACACGCTGCAGCTGGACCTGTTGCACCCGGTGGAGAGCTCGCAATGCAGCCACAAGACCACCGCCTCCAAGGTGGAAGTCAAGTTGAAGAAGAAGGAGGGCGTGCGCTGGGATAAGCTGGAAGGGGAGAAGCGCATTACGCAAGGTCAGAATTCAATACTTTCATTAGGCAGTTAATATTGCTGTAGTGAATCTTTCTTTAGGCAGTCAATCTTATTTTAGACTGTGAATCTTTCTTTAGGCAGTCAATCTTATTTTAGTCTGTGAATCTTTCTTTAGGCAGTCAATCGTAATTTGGATGGTTAATCTTTCATTAGGCGGTCAATATTATTTAGACTGAATCTTTCTTTAGGCAGTTAATCTTATTTTAGATTTTGAATCTTTTTTTAGGCAGTCAATCTTATAATCGATTGTGAATCTTTCTTTAGGAAGTTAATCATATTTTTTACTGTGATTCTTTTTTTAGGCAGTTAATCTTATTTTAGACTGTGAATCTTTCTTTACGTAGTCAATATATTATTAATTCAGACTGCCAATCTTTCTTTGTGCAGTCAATCTTATTTTAGATTGTGAATCTTTCTTTAGCAGTTAGTTTTTGTCCTAAGAAATTAATCATATTTTAGACTGTGATTCTTTCTTTAGGCAGTTAATCTATTTTGGACTGATTCGTTCTTTAGACTTTAGACAGTTGATCTTATTTTAGACTGAATATGGGTATCTCTGTTGGCAGTCAATCTTATTTTTGGTTGTCAATCTTTCTTTTCAATCTAGCTATAGCTAAGTAGTTCTATCCGTTATTCAGTAGTTTGGTGACTAAAAAAACATAATTGTAAAGGCAAAATTATCAATGAATGAAAGAAGAAGAAAAAATTCAAGAGAAAAATGGTGAACCGATGAGTGGTTGAAATGAAATTTTATTTTCTTTGTTTATCTTTATTGATTACAATCGATTATCGCATTGAAAACTCTTTTGTTTATGTGGTTGATAATATTATTTATTTTATTATTTCAGCATTACAAACTGTGAAAATACCAAAGTATCCCAGTTCGAGCCCGGCCAACAGAGACTGGGACAAAATAGAGAAGGAGATTATTAAGCAGGTTTGTTCTTATTAAGTTTTTTGATGTCCATAGATAATGGAAACAAGGGGAGATATGGCATGGAAGCCTGCCGACTATCACCGAGCTAAGACCTGTGATGGGTCAAGCCCCTTACTTGGGTTTTAATACCTCTCCTCTCTTGCGTTTCGATCTCCGGACGGTAGACCCCTCTCTCGTACTATATGATTCACCAATAATGTCTTGAATCATGACTCGCTTTTCCCACCCCTGTGACTGAACACAGCAAAAGGCTTTCTACTTCCGGGAAAACTTTACAATAAACCCTTTCCTTTACGTTGTGTTTTATTTTTGTTTCAAAGGTTCTAGAAAATCTAGAATAGGTATTTAATGTCTATATGTGGTAACTTTTGGTTCTTTTAGGTAAGGTGTGGAAGAATTTCTCTGTATCTTTTGAACGTATGAAGGATACTTATTGTCTAACTCTATCCTAAAAATATCCCCATTACGTCCCTAATAATTTACGTTGTTTTAATACTCTCGCAGTACCCCCTGTAGTTCCGGGAGTCTATAAGGTTGATTTATGATCCTATACGTCTTAATAGATTTTAAAATACATACCTAGAATGTTTCATTTAGTTATTTGGCGGCTCCTTCGCGCCGCTCTCCATGACTGGACCCTATGCATAATTATGATAATATTCTATTGTTAGTAAACGCAAAATTCGTACCTAAGATGGAAGGGATAAGGGAGGGATGGATAGAATGGATCATGCATTTTTTGCAATCTAGTACTGGCTCCTCCACTTGACCAAATTGACCAGGTGGTCGGCTCTCCGGACACGACCTCCCGACCAAAGCATGTCAAGGCTATACCCATGGCACCCAGAAGATCTCTTGACGACCAACCAGATACCCGGACCCTTCCATAACCAAGGAAGGACGGCATGCCTTCAAACCCTTCCCGATCAACCCCAGTATCGAACACCTCCGAGACTACGTTACTGGCTCTAGAAGGGGTAATCCAATTCGTCCCTTGTCACGGCTCTACTCGCGAACATGTGGCTACCGCTTGTGATAGACAGATCCTTCCTCCTGCGTGACCGGTCCAACGAATAAACCACCTCTAGTAGCGAACATACAACCTAAGTATTGTCTAGGCGTTATGATTGCTTCTAGGTCGATAGAATTAAAAAAATGTGCAGACGCTGCAGGGTTGCTTCCACAAAATGAACTGCTTATGCTCCTCCCACACTACCTTGCCGGCAACCCGAGATGCTTTTGGCCAAGACGCCTCCGTCAGCGAACCGCGTCCTTACATATCGTTTGGCAACTCATTTCATCCGTCTCGTCACGCCCATTCTCTCGACACGGTTCCGCGAAAGGGAATTGCTTCCAGCATCTCGCGTGACCCGATCAGTCTATGGTGAGCATCCCCTCCTAACAGGACAATGTGGGAAGACCCTTACCGATGGACCAGACATTGACACATATGTATAGCCTCGGTGTCATCGTCACATTGTTCAACCATAAAGTTTAAAGGCGCAATTCAACAAATAGGAATTCAAAGGAGTACCTGTTAGTTTTAAATTTACGTTTGTTTAGGTTGCAGACAGTCGCTTTCTATTGGATATGTCGTATACCCCGATGAACTCTCCATTTGGTTGAGGGTACAACACTCGTTCTTTTTGCTCCCTCGCCCGTGCCATCAGCTGTCTGAAAGAAAAGGTCACTGCCCTTGGTGATAACACCGTTGAACATATCCTGAAGTAATATTATGAAATTTTGTCATTAATTTAAATCTTCAGTTTCACGAGGCAGCTTCGGTTCTGGCATCTCTGCGTCGCGTTCCGGAATGGCCTGGGAATTTAAATTAGGTATAACACTTACCAAGTACGTAATTGCTAAAATCCCTGTCGGAGATATACACGACCAATTCTTAATTACGTATGCCGTAGACCTGTGGAGAAAACAAAACTTCCTACGAATTTCTAAACTCTACTCTATCAATTTTGTGACCTAAAATTAAATTAGTGGTTAAGTTTGTGCTTGCTGTATCTTTATCTAGGAACCCGAATCGTTGTATATTTTATTTTTTTAAACTCACTCTCATTTCAATTTGCAACTAATCATGCTTTTATTTGTAAACTAAAGACGGTAAAGCACCGCTCGACGCCGTCGGTGTGAGCTTTCACAAATTGAACGTTTTCGTAGATTACAAAGTTCTAACTATTGAAATTTAAATATACCAAACCCGATATCATTCCTGACTCCCGAACCCTTGCTAAGATTATTTAAATCTAGTTAAGTTTATTATTAATTTCGTTCTTTCGCGGTCTATCACGACATTTTTATAAAAGGAATGAAATTTATTATCGCAAAACTGGGGCCATTATTGTAAACCTAGAATGACTGTTTATTCGTTGATCCGTTATTACTTTAAATTAAGTTAGTTAAGTCCTCCCCCCCCCCCCCCCCCCATCCGAATTTGCACCATTTATTATTATTATTAAAATTCAAGACCGATATTTTTCTTTTAGGGTAAATATTTATAGATATCTTTTATCTCTCTACATAATAAACGATAACAATCACGAACTTTTACCGACGATTATTTTTGTGAATAATTAACACAACACCAGATAAGATATAAGACCGTCATTCTCATAATACGTATTTTCCGATTTTTATTTCGTTCGATCGATAGGTTAAATATTATTATTAGAATTTATTGATTTAAGTATTCTCCTCTTTAATCAATTAACACTTTTCACCACTGTCTCGTGAATCAAGTCATGTATTTTCCACTGAATCTAATTCACTAACACAATCATGCTTATCAAAAAGGTTAATCCCACACTCTCTCGATTTTTCTAAGTCCAGCAATCAATTTCCGATACACGCACGATTTTCCCAGTTCTTCTTCTCCCAAAAATCAACCCGAACTTTCTTTTTGACCAAACTACGTCTTTATAACCTGTTTCTCCCATCAATCAAATTTAATTTTTGCAATTTACAACCTTATAAACGCGTAATATCATCTTTGTTCATATCACTTTCCTACCCCACCGGTTACTCCCTTTTCCCTCTAACGTCCCGTTCCGATCGACCCGCCTTTTTACGATGATACTCTTCTGTTGCAATCGATCAGGGGCGTATTTGGGTCTAAACATCTAATTCCCACTCGAGTCTCCGCATGATTAGTGGATATAATCCACCTTTTATCGTGTGAATAATTAATTCAACTTTTCTCGAAAATCTATAGTGTCCGTTCTACTCCTTTTTAATTTGCTTCCAAATACGGTGTATCCTGAATATTCGATATAACTGCCCTACTTTCTTGGCTTAACTCAAATCTAATTTCAACTCTTTAACCTACAACATATCCCGACAGTTATCTATTAAGCATTCATTATTTTAAACTTCTCCCAACACGTCACTGCCTAGATATTCCGACGTTCTAACATTTGGCTATGGATTTTCTAATAAATTTGTGACTGAATATCCTGTATCGAACGTACTGCTAGTGTGCACACTCAGCTGTGTTCGTTCCTGGCTATATGTCGCGTTTCTTGTGTTCGTATACAATTTTAATATTTCTCGCGTTTGCAAACGCTCATGTGCAATCTCTAACCCCTTGATTTACCTCCCCGCAAAGTCGTGATGCTCTTAGAACCTTATTTTATAATAATCTAAACTTTTATAACCTCGATTCTCCTTTCCTATGGCTATAACCACTGCCAAGATCCCATTCCAATCCTGCCTTCGAACGTTTTTTTTTCCTTTTTCCTAGTTCCTCCTACATTTTACATCCTTCTCTAGCACCAAAACCGATAAATCTCCCGTAGTTTCTCGCCTAGTGATCAAGAAAATACTTGAGTTTTCAAATAATTTAAAATCCTGACAGGTCGTTAAATTTTATGCTTTTTCACTAATTTCTTTCTCCTATCATCTGTATGTAAAATCAAGTGGTGATTTCAGCTTAATGCGTACCTTAGAGACCCAAAATCATGTCGGATGTCTCACACTCAAGACCCACTTAAAGACCAAGAGATCGTAAACCTTCCCTCCCCTCTAAACTAACGGACAAAAACCCAATACAAAATCTTAGATTTCATATGGTCACTAACGTGAATTGATTTCCCTCGACTACCTTGAAGAGATCGGCTCCTGTAGGTTTTCCACGTCTAACACTTTCCCCCATCGTCTACCTGCAGAATCTGCTAGATATTTGTCTGTAAAAAGCGGTTAAGACCGTCAATGTCCACTCCCGTTTCACGATTACTAAGTAATCGAGATCGCTTGCTACTTTAGTTATCAGTGCATGATATTTGTCCTTTAGAATTTCCCGCCACCGAGATCCCCGCAAAACTTCCCGATTTCAGACGTGAAATCAACTGTTGTCGATTCCCTTCTGCTCCCATAAAATGCGATTTATGACCAAGTTAGAAGTGGTTAAAATTGCTGTCTGGCCAAACCGTGAGATAATCTTGGAATCTTAATTTTTCAAATCCCTCATCCCACGCCCCCAGCCTGTGATTGGTTTAAAGCGCACCTACTGTCCTCATCTCTATTCTGATTGGATAGTCGGTTTTTTTTCCTAACTGCTTACACCCCTTCGTGGCAAGGAAACCCCAAAAGTTTAAAAAAGATTCCTTTAATATTGATTTTAAAACCACCCGAAAGATGTCGATAGTGTGGTCATATTCTATATTAAAAAAAAAATTTTACCCACCTATACCGGAGTGAAACAGGTTCATCACAGACCAAATTGCACAAACTATCAAATCGACTATGCAATAAAAGTTATTTGCAGTAGTATGGGTGAGCCATGTTGACATGAAGTCATTCTCATTTTTCCATTGACACCATTGTCTATGTGTATTATTTATAATTTGTATTAATTAAATCGATCACCGATACGAAACTGTATTTTTTTTTTACATCAGCTCCACACACGAGGCCCTGAGGAAAATAATTTCCCTCAGGGCCTATGTCATCTTTGGGGATGCTGTGTGGAGGGTGTTTTTTAAAGGAAAGTAAGGAGAGGAGAGTTCTGGGAAGGAAAAGGGTTTAAGGGGTGGGTAGGAATCTAGGGTTCAGTATGTCCTGGTCATCCGCCTAGAAGACCTAGACAAACCTCACCCCATGAACCCGGCACCCCTGCTAAATCACCAAACGTAGCAAACCACTTGGTGTGACCTATGGCAGAGGTGTTGGTTATCCATTAAAGGTTCCCGGGGCGGCGGTACCCATTCCCGTCTCCCAAGTTGATAATGTGCAATGATTTGACCAATGAACACGAAGCTGCTGTAAAAATGTACTGTACAGGCAGAAAATATATACAGGACCATACTTACCTGGAAGGTCACTAGAGATTAAAACTGTTATTGTTTATTAATAGAAAATAATTAAGGCACAGTTCGCACGCAGAGGACATAATTGGGAACTATAATATATAATATGTTCTGTAATGAGCGTATTTTGAAAACAAAAGCAAAATTTTACGATACTCTTAGATAGGTATTTTTATTTAAGGGGTATGAGAGCCCAAAAAGGTAGGTTTTTAATTTGGACCTAAATTTTGTTGGGCTTGTTATGCATCTAAGTTCCGGAGGAAGTTTATTCCAAGCCTTAGGCCCAGACACTCCAAAAGCGCGATCTCCAAATTTTGTATTTGGCTTGCGTTTAGGTTCCATTAGTCTGCCTATAGCTGATAATCTTGCTGATCTAAGGGTTGACTGCCTCGGACCAGTATTTTCCGGGACACGTAGTTCAGAGATGTAGATGGGGCCATTTCATTTATTGATTGAAGGTGTTCTGAAATGTGTGAATATTTAGAGACTCCGGTTATGAGTCGTGCCGCTGCATTAAACACGGATTGAAGTTTGTCAGTTTGATATTTTGGAACGCTAGCGTAGATGCCGTTACAGTAATCGAGCCGAAGTATTTTATTATCATGATGTGTTTTTGTTTTGCTTTTTTTAATAATCATAATACCATAATAGTTCTACTATTTGAAAGAAACATATGTTTGGCAAAATGTTTATAGGAATATGATTATGTACAGACCTTCTTCTTTCTAGCGTTTTCTGCCTTTTTCATTTTCGTATGTGATAAGGAAGATTTTTATGAATGGCTTTTATCACGATCGTCGATGACATGCATACGATCTCTCCCTAGGACCAGTATAACTAATAATTGGCATTAACCTTTGAACAGCCACAGTATCATAGTTGAGATTATTCACCTTTTCGCCGTTGAATTAAAGCATTTTTGTCTGATAGTAAATGGTGTTTCATTTCAGGAAGAAGCCGAGAAACCTGAAGGAGAAGACGCCCTGAAGAAACTGTTTGAGCAGATCTACGGGTCGGGCAGTGATGAAGTCAAGAAGGCCATGAACAAAAGCTTTGTAAGTTAACCTTATTATGTCATTTTTCTCTGTTTTTGATAATGCTCTTACAAATTCCTTCCGCTTCAAAATGCTATTGAAAACATCTCGCTCGCCATTTATCATATTTCTTAAAGATAATTTCATTTGATAAAAGGCAACCCAAGTTTTGTTCCGCATCCTGGCATGCCGAAGAATAAACACAATTATGTGGTGTTCATTCTCTTCCATCCTTTTTGGAGTATTTTCCATTTCGCCTTTTACTTTTTGATGCTTTGGATAAGCTTGAGGTCCATCAAAATCTTAAATCATGCCTCTCATGTTTTTGAAATTATATGAAACGACTGTAAAACTTTGAATTATTTTCCACAGATGGAGTCAAAGGGCACAGTACTGAGCACAAACTGGAACGAAGTCGCTAAAGACAAAGTTGACATGAAACCTCCGGATGGCATTGAATTCAAAGAGTGGGACGGATAAACTATACATACATACTTCACTTTCTACCCTGTACCATTTTTGTCCTAAGAACACAGCGTTGGTCTGTCCCTTCAAAATTAATGATATAATTTTGAAAAATTTCAGCCATATTATCTCTTTTCAGATATATTTTTTAGAGTGCTTTCACGTTTCTACTTGGAATACAATTAAAGGTGCTTTTAGGAACTAAAGTTTTCTCGAGAATGAATAATTTTTGTAACTCATTCTTATGCTCAACAAACTAAGCTGTGGAATATCTGTAAAATTTTGTTTCTTTCCTCTCCTTAAGAGGAACGGCTGTGCAGATCGTTTCATGCAAAATTTAATTTTGAATTTGAAGCCAAAATTCCCAACCAAACTGAATAATATATATATATTTTTTTTTTAATCAAAGTACAAATATGTGCGCTTTTATTTTTATTAAATAAAGAATTAAATTTTGTTTCATTTTGGATTTTTTTTGTGAATTAATTATAATTATGTATTGAAAAATATATGTTGCCTTATATTCTGTGTTATAATTAACAATAAAACATCATTAAAAATGAGTTTTTTTGGGCAGTAATTTTAATTTATGTACAACAAATTTGTGTTCCAACAATAACACGCCAAATACGTCATACTTTATACATTGTCTAGTAATGTTACATTGTCGTGTAAACAAGCCTAAGGGTCTGAGTGGTTAAATAGGACATTTGAATTTACACCCATTTTAAAATAATTTTTATTTTATATTGTTTATCATCTACTAATTGCCCAAGTTGCCTCTAAAATCATGAAATATTTATATCTTTAGCCTGTATTTTATAATAAATAACACAAATAAATAAAGTAGCACAAATCAGTAATATTTTATATACCTTTTGATTAAAAAATAAATTTTCAGTTTAGTTTTGTATTTTGGCCCCAAATCCAAAATTAAGATTTTTTTGAATAAGGCTGAAATGGGTCATGCATCCGTTACTTTTAACCATTTCTTTTACTTTGCATTTTTTTAATGATAAAACATCAAGCTAATTTGGAGCACCTTTCATTGAAATACCAGTACAATTAACACAACATATCTGTGACTAGCCCGCTGCTCTGATGATGAAAATGGTATTTGAAAATAATTAAATCTTCTTGCGAAATACATGCATAATGTTGTGTTGTTTTATTTAAGTATTTTTTACTCGTTTTGTTTAGTTTGAATAATGCTACATTTTAACTATGTCAATCCAGCCTGCCTTTTTATATAATGTAAATTAATGAAATGTGTATAAGTCATAAAGCTGATAATTCTGATGTTTGTGACTTTGATTATTTGATGATGAATTAAATCATTTGTTCAACACCACCAGTTGTTTTCTTATTGGAGGTTGATCATCATAAGGTTAACTGCTCCGATCTATCGCGAATATGCACGTTTTACGTCTTAAACGAAATGTCAGATTTACAAAAACTTTGCGTTATTTCCACTTCACAAGTAAAGCTCTATAAATTAAACATTTCTGAACGTAGCCGAATACTAAAAACTGTTTTTGAACAATTTAGTCATCTCTTTTTTTTTATCATTTCATACAAAAATATTTAATAAAAAAATAACGATGTCTAGCGGCGCGTAGGCGATTTGGCGGGTAAAATCTGTATCTACCGTGTATCTGACAGAATAGGTCTTTTTATGTATTTCTATGGACAACTTGAATAGGGATGGGCAGCTTGATTTATTATGGACCTTCTACTTTTTCTTTTAGAGATGTCACTAGAACAATAACGGAGTTATAACGATTTATGGGGAAACACATGTGTTGACGTGAAAACACGCTTATTGTACTTGACTGCTATCGTTATATTATTGTGTATATCAGCTTACGTATCGGAGTGGTTAATCAGAATCGCCCCGGTGAAAGACCACCATTAAAGATTGAAAAGTTACTTGATTGGATTAAGCTGTTTGGTAACCGGTACTTCCCTACCTTCATTCCCCCTTATCTCCTTTCCCTCCCCTCTATCTTCAGCCTCACCACATTTCCCAATCAGGGATGACGTAGTCCTACTGGCTCCAGACAGTGAAGAGCAGTTGGGATTCTTATGCGGTATTCACATTAAAAATAATAGTACACAACTGCTGATCCTGTATAAATCACAAGTGAACCTTTCTGTTGAATTTGGCAGCCACCTCTTGTATGGAACCCCAAGGTACTTGAAAAACTCCTGGACTCCCTCCTACAACCGTGGCGCTCTGTGACTTTTGGGTGTGCTAGAGTGCTAATGTTAAAAAAATTGCATTACTAATGTTGCTCTAGGTGAAAAAAAGATTTGTATGAAGATTTTTTAGGAAATCCGTGCGGCGCACGGCCAAACTGAAACTTCCTGAATTTTTTCATACAAAAAAAATTATTTTTTTTCGGCTACAACATCAGTATCTAGTGAGTTTTTTTTTTAATGATAGCACTCAGCACACCCAAAAGTCACGATCCACCACTGTCTACAACATGAGTCTCTTCAAGAGCCATGTTCAATCCTTCCTCTCAGAAAGACCCTGAGGGAAATTATTTTCCTCGGCCTCCTGTGTGATTAATCTAAAAATAAATAATAAAAGTGTGCACTAAAAGTTCTCGGCATCAGGAAAAAAAAAACAAGAAAATTTCAACATTATTTTAATATTTAACAAAAGTTTAACAATTTTACTAGGGTAACAATAATATCACCAATAATAATTATAATTATAGCAAAATGATAAGTCAAAAAAATCTCAGGTATTGATACATAGTAAGTCGTATAAAATTGATAAAAAATTATTTTTGACCTCGAAAGCTAATATGTACCTAGACAATTTATTTTCATTACTAGAGATGAGGAGCCATTCTTGTCAGCTCTGTCAAACTCAACAATTAACATTGCTACAATCAGATCAGTAGCGCCCAAAAATATATGAAAAAAATGAACGTTAATATATTTTAGAGTCGTTATGAACTCTTAGCCACCCGATTGGGAGTCAAGTGCATGGTTCACTATGTGAGACACTGAAGAGATAACTGGTGTAAGCTCGATTTAAATGAAAAATTATCAAATATATCAATGAAAATTAATCAAAATATAATTGAAAATTGATAAAATATATCAATGAAAATTGATCAAATATATCAATGAAAATTGATCAAATATAACAATGACATTAGATCAAATATAGCAATAAAAATTGATCAAATATATCAATGAAAAATGATCAAATATATCAATGAAAATTGAACAAATATAACAATGACATTAGATCAAATATAGCAATAAAAATTGATCAAATATATCAATGAAAAATGATCAAATATATCAATGAAAATTGAACAAATATAACAATGACATTAGATCAAATATAGCAATAAAAATTGATCAAATATATCAATGAAAATTGATCAAATATAACAATGACATTAGATCAAATATAGCAATAAAAATTGATCAAATATATCAATGAAAAATGATCAAATATATCAATGAAAATTGAACAAATATATCAATGAAAATTGAACAAATATATCAATGAAAATTGAACAAATATATCAATGAAAATTTATCATACTATATAACAATGAAAATTGATCAAATATATAAATATATGTTCTTGCGCAATTTCATTGACCTGTCTGGGCGCCTAGGAGCTGAAAAGTCCTACGTAAATTGGTGAAATCAGCTGTATTGCAAACCAATAGACCCCATTTCTAGGGATTATTTGTTCGGTGGTATTGTATGTATAATTCGTTAGCTTCGTCCAGACTTCAAGAGGTGTGCTACTCATGATCTAGAGCAGTCATTAGGAAAGGTGTGAAGTCATTTTTTAAGACTAATACTTAAAAGAAAATGACATTCACAACACGAATACCGATAAGCCTACAAATAGCCTGCACAAAAATATATACGCATTTGTACTTTGGCGACGGTAACTGAATTGACAATCTCCAGATCCAAAATTAGGGAAACATGTTGCCTAATATAGCTGTTTTCACGTTAAAAAAATTTACAACACTTATTTCACAATATTTCTACTTAAAATGATAAATAAATATTATTGTTCTTATTTATAAATAAATTAAAATCTATAAAACAATCGTTATCTACTAACGACGGTCTTTTAAGCTTTAAGGGCCGTTTTTTTTTCTTCATACAAATGCTGTTTTTCTCTCTTATTTTATTTGTTGCTAAAGCCATTTATAGCAACATTTAGATTCTTAACGGTGGTATTTCACCAGGGCGATACTGAGAGTATCTACCCACCACTGTGGCTCACGCTGCCAATACATAATACATTATTTTATTTATATGCAAAACGGAATACAGTGAAACCCTCTTAAGAAGTTCCCTCTAAAAAAGTTTTCATGCTTAAGAAGTTTGGTTTTTTCGGTCCCTTTGAGACAGATATAAGGTTTTCTCGCTTAAGAAATTTTGGTTAACTTTCGAAATCACTGGATATGCTTAAATTTCTTTTTATATTAACTCCACACAGGTCCTGAGGAAAATAATTTCCCTCAGGGCCTATGTCATCTAAGATGCTATGTGGAGTGTCTTTTTGAGGAGAGGAAGGAATGAACATTGCTCTTGAAGAGACACATGTTGTAGGAAGGAGGAAAAACAGAGATCGGCAAATCGTTCCACAGGCTGTTGAACACAAGAGCAAATCGAAGAAGCGACCTGTTCTCACGTGGGATCAATGACGCTAGTTCCTCGGAGCATCTTCCATTATAATACCGGTAGAACAAGGATAGCATTCCCACCTGACGTCAGTGTTCTAAAGATTGTAATCCGTTAAGTTAGAAGAATCTATCAAACGGATCACCCGTTTCTGCAGTCAAGGGTTTTTTCAGGTGTTTTGGGGCTACAGAATAAAGGTAGCTGCCAAATTCAACCTGGGGCGCACTTGTGATTTGTACAGGGTTAGCAGTTGTGTACTTTTAAAGTATCTGCGGGCCCTGTACAGCACGCCCAGAGGCTAACAACTGTACTCTGGCTTCGATGGAGCAAATACAAATACTTTTTTTAGAAAAAACCTTCTGATTCACCTATATATTATGTACTATAATATTAACATAAGGTTCGATAGAAAATACGGCATTCAAAATTGCTTACGTCGTATGAGATCGCGGCCGCAGTGGAAAACTTCTTAAAAGAGTTTGCTGTATATAAATCAAATTTATTTGGTTTTAAACCTGCCAACTCTGAATCTGTGGTCAAGGATCTTAACGACTCGGCCATGGAGATCTTCACGGCATAATCACATTTAGCTGCAGGCTTTAAAGTTGTATGTGAGAGCAAAAAAAACAGAAAAGAGCATTTGTATAGAAATTAATCAATGGCTGCAGTGTATAGAAAATCTTAACTTACTTTGATTATTTATCATTGTAAATGTTTATAAATGTGCAGAAAGGTTATGTTCAGGGTATAAAAATACACACAAGAGATTAGGCAACTTAACAATATTGCTAAAATCTTTGGTCTTATTAATCTTAATTGTATTACCAACATACAAAAATCATCTCAAATTTCTGTGGATTAACTAAATGTTACACCCATCATCCAATATCTTCGAAAGTTTTAGGTATAGTCAATTCTGTTTCTACACAGCGTCTTTTTACATGGTTTGGAAATAACAATGAATAATGCATGTGATTGCATGCATTGAATAGTGGTAATATTTGTTCGTATTAACGCGTAGGAGACGGCAAGAAATTTCTATAAATAAAAAGATTTTTTTGTTAAAGCCAACATGCAGACAATAAACGTTACATCTCTACATATGTTTTATAAATTAAAGTCCCCCGCCGCGTCTGTTTTGCCTGTCTGTTCGCGATAAACTCAAAAATTATTGAACAGATATTCATGCGGTTTTCGCCAATAGATAAGAGTGATTCATGTGGAAGATTTAGGTATATAATTTGTCAAGGTTTTGTGTAAATTGGTTGAAATACATATATAATATATAAAGGAGAATGTCTATATGTGGTGGACGAGCGGGCTGCCAGGCGGGCGGTGTGGATTGGGTTTGTATGCAAATCTATGGTTTTTTACTAAGGTTGATGAAATTATACAGGAGAAATGATTTTTTCAAAAAATATAAATCTTTTTTTTCGCTCTCCTGAAAAATTAACATTTTGCCCTTTACAGCTTTTCAAATTTCCGTGATCAATATATATTTGTACTGAGATGATTTTTCACAGAAACAGCACTATACAAATCAGACTAATATTATTAATACATTTTAATTATTATTCTGTGGTTAAGAAGTATAAAGCATGGTGTTTTCTCAAAAAACTTTTCTCTTTTCTTAAACATTGTTTAGATCATATTTCTTACCACGACAGTAAGGGAGACAACGATTTCTATGAGACCATATGAGCTGTTCCTAAAAGCGTGCAAATTGAGTTCAATAACTGTTTGTTTGCAAAACCAAACAAACTAGCCTGAGGGGTTCAAATCCTAGCTTTTTCACAATGCTGTGCGTATATTACTTAATAATACTGGTAGGAATGAACAATACCTAATGTGCTTTATTTTTTAACATCCAAGAGTGATTTCCATACAGTAGAATCTCTCATTTTCCTACAGTAGTGTATTTGTAGTGTATTTTTTAACAAACAGTAATCTGTGGAATATATCGTCCGTGTAAAAACAGAACTAACCATATTAAAAAAATTGCCTTACGTAAACATAATTTTTATAAGTACAATGGATCGATCGTTATCGCTTCAACATTAATAAATAACCAAATGAACTTATAGAATAAACGATCAATGGCCTAGCTCATTTTGCCTATAATTCCATAGATGACCAGCAGCACCACTCCGACGAAGAAGGTCATCTTGAGGTACTCCTCGTTCTCCCCGATATTGGCCATCAGGGTGTTGGAGTCGCTGATGCTTTGAGAGTTGGCGGATGCCTTCTTGATGGCGTCTTTGAGCTGCTTGTCAGACTTGGCACTGGTTGCCGTCGAGGCGATGATCAGACGCTTTATGTCCTCCAGTTGGATGTTGACGTTCTTCTCTGATTTGCGCATGTGGTCTAAAATTTTTAAGAAATATAATACCCCCATAATATTTGTTTTATCTATAAAGCAGAAAATCTGTTTTGAGGATGCTAAAAAACCTCTATGAGGTCTGTCGTCATGAAATTGCACAACTTTTTATGTATCGAATTTCTAGGACAATAAACCATTTCCTTTACGAGCAATGAAACTTTGAAATATTTGTGCTTCTAGTTCATTTAACTGAAAAGTCAGCATATTGCGCATAATGTCATAATTTTCAATCAAAATCACAAGCGACCTAAAATTTTTACTTCAATAAAAAAAATCACACATCCCTGATACCTGCTTACATAAAGTACAATGATTAGCAATCATTTTTGGACAAATTAATTTTTAAAATAAATGAGTTAACATTTTTCATATACAGTAGAACACCGTTAATTAGAAAGAATTCCTAGAATTCGAAAAAATGCATACGAATTAGAATTTTTTTTAAAGTCGTAATTCTAAATTTATTTGGTTCGCGCAAGAAAATATTTATTTTTTTGTGCCAAAATTTGAATGCCGACAAATTTAGATATACGAGGAAATACATAGGCCTGTCATAATATTATTTCTCTTGCCCAACTGAAACAGGACTTTCTACCGAAACCGAACAGCCGAAACTGAAACTTTTTTAGACTTTTTTTGTTAAAAATCTATTGTTTACTAAAATTTGACTTATTTTTTACACTTTTACAGGTAGTTAACATGTGTTAAATGAAATAAAAAAAAAACAATAATTGAAGTATTTTTTTGACATTACTGCTATAAAATAAAAAAAAAATTATAAACATTACCAAACATGTTAACTGCTTCTTGGAACAAAAAATTGTTAATAATCAACTCTTACATTATAAAGGAAGGACCTCGTTAATTGAGTATTTTAATTTTAATTGCAATTCGAAGTCAGCCGAACGACGCGCGATAATTCACGAATGCAGTTTCGGTGCGGCCGAAGGTTCGACAGATTTTCTGCCGAAACCGAAACTAGATTTTTTTTCCGAAACTTGCCGAAACCGAACCTTCGGTCGGTCACTAGTTATTTCGAAAATCTAAACCTAACATACCAGCCGCACCGGTAAAAGGCAACAATTTGTCGATTTACAATTGAATACGTTGCATTTTTACGAATTTTCTTTTGAATATCCGAAGTTGAAGGGCCGGCTGTGAATTTCGATTTACCCGGGAATATGTTGTATTTTTAAAAATTTACGATTAACATTTCACATACCTGTTGTATTTTTACGAATTAACTATGAATTTGTTTTGCCTGAATTATTAGACAGGCTGGCCGCGGAAATCGACTTTTCGATGATTCTATAGTCTGTCAAATAAGAGTAGAAAATAAATAAAATGGAACTAAGAAATTTTTAGGCTGGCAACACCAATTTATCTGTCAAATATTCTTAAAAGTGCAATGACACTGAAAATTCAAAACACTGTGTACACATTTAAAAAAACATTTTTTAGTTCTTAAAAAAAAAAATTAAATCGAATAAGCACTATTGTTAAGGTACCTACTAAATGACATAAATTTGAATTTAACAGTAGGTGGAAAGGAAGAATCATTAATGCTGAGTTTAGTTACACTACTTTTAGATCTGAATGAGTTAAATATATTCAGATCTAAAATTAAAGGCATGATCTAAAGCCAGGGCAACGCTAGGAACTAAATAAATGTGAGCAATTTCTAAAGTGTGCTTTATATTTTATTACAATATCGTGATTCTTCATTATGTTAACACAAAATTGCAAACGTTTAATAATAACATACCTAAATGCAATTCTAATTTTGAGATCAGTGGGTATTGCAATGAAAAAAATTATTTTTTTCATTTCATGCCTTTTTAATTTTAAAAAAAAATGTAGGTTACACCGCTTTAGATTAACACCATGGTTATATTTTTAGTATTGCCATTTGGGTAACGGTGGCGCCCTCAAATATTTTCTACTCTTATTTGTCAAACTATATTTGATTTTCTTTCGAATCACATGGGAATTTGTTAATTTGAAATTTGGTTTTCGAGTTCCTGTGGATTTAGAATTAACGATGTTCTACTGTATTCCCTTCCCTTCCAAATGAACTATGTACACCACACACCAAATGATAACTTCATTTGGTTCCCTCTCCTATCGGAGTTTGCCTGTCGTCCGGACAATCTTCACCCCGCAGGTCGCAGCCCAAAACAATTCAAAACATTCACTTAACAATAATGAAAGCATAAAATACCAGAAGGAAAGTTTTCCCTGATGTGTTTCATAGGAAGCAAGCGTGGCATTTTGTCCATATAAAAAACATATTCCCCTATTTTCTCTCTGGATTTTGACACCAGTGCTAATATTTTTTAAATATAATATAGGTATCAACCACTGGCATTTCTTGCTTCTTATAGATGTTAGGACCAGCCAAAAATCCTTAAAATTGTCCAGTTTAAACGCCATCTACAAATGTTCTGTACATGTATAAATTTGACAATGTACATGTAAAAAAACAAAATGTAAAGACATTTTCTTTTAATACAGTTGGTGAGAAATTTTTTTTTAAATCAGTCCTGTTTTAGATGAGAAAACAGAGGAACAGAGGAGAACGAAACCTTGATTTTGACGATTTATTTAGATATACCTGAGGAGTAGTTGTCCCTTTCACACAGTATTCGGGGCAGTAACAGCGACAGTGACAGCAAAAGTTTTGTAATTTACCTATTATTAAAATTTCTTGGAGCCCGCGTTGTCTCTTAACGTCAAACCAATGCTGCACTTAACAGAAAAGTCCCAAATGAGGTGATTTGCTGAAAATACTGGGTGCAATTGCAGAGGGTGGATGTCCAATGAATGGAGGCAGCTGAAGTAGCCCAAGACAGGAACAACTGGAGGCGTTTTTTCCAAGCGATGAGTCCCCAACCCAGATAAAGAAGATGAGACAAATATAGAAAGCGATAACAACACAAACATATATAACTCTCACCCAAGATTGTTCCCTGATTACTTGCTATTGCTGCCACCCTCATCTCAACATCCCGCAGCTGCTGCCCTTGCTTGGAGAGGTCCCCTTGCTGCGACTGGCTGCCCCCAGGTGGTCCCATGGTGTAGCTGCCCTGCCCCCCCTGCCCCACCGTCATCAGCACGTTTTTGGAGTGCTCCATTTGCTCTGTCAGCATCTCCCGGAACTCTGCCATCTTGATGCGGTTGTTAAGAGTAGAGCCAAGGACCCCGAAGCCCGTACCTGTGAGAAAGAAGCCTTTTGTAAGTAAGTACACTTGGTAGAATTGACGGGTTTGCTTTTTCTAGGCTGCAAGACTTTTGCTAATTGTTTGCTATGCCCAATTTCAATCTGGCATTGGAAGTACAAAATTTTCAGCTGAAAATGTTTGCATTGCCAAGCTAAGTTATTCATAAAACATGTAAAGAAGAAAAATAAGAAATAACTTTTTATAAAAAGTATGGGGTTTCACAATGAAAGTACGAGATCAAGAATATAATATAATATGTACAAGTACATATTAAGTTTGAGATTTTATTATTTAGAAGAGGAAATATAGGGTGTTCTGGTAAGAGTGCTGAATTTAATTACATACCATGCGATTTGTCATTCTGTTAGGTTGGTGGTGCAAAAGAATTACAATAACAAAGTAATACTAGCTCAATACAATAGAGAAGTCCAGTCCAATTTTTTTTATTTTTTTTTATGAATAATGACCTTCTAACTTAAATAACTGCATTTTTTTTTTTTTTTTAGAGTTAGTTTTAATAGTTAAAATAATTGTCAAAGTTTCAATTTTTCAAGGTCCCTCAAAAACCCGCCAAATTTAAGATGTATTTTGTGACGTCATCAACAGTTCCATTTCATGTTTTTTATGTTGGTCTCCTTGAATCTCACATAGATTTGCGCAGGCGCCGCCGGCCATCTTAACGCGTTGATTGGTCTATTTATGGTGTATGGGCAATTGGCTCCCCCACACGTACACTTCGGCGCGACCGAGTCTCGCGCCACTTCAGGCCGCCGCGCAGAAAAGTACAGACCGATAGGTTTACAGCACAGTTCACCGCGAGAGTTTTCTGCGCGGCGGCCTGAAATGGCGCGGGACTCAGTCGCTCCGAAGTGTGCGTGTGGGGGGCACTAATGGCAATATGGTGACGGCGAGATCAGAAGCTTCGCAAAAATGACATGATGAATTTCACTTGCAGTTTTATGTTTTTGAAGTTAATTTACGTTTAAATGATCAATTCACTGTGATATTAGTGTAATTCATCATAAGTACCAATGCTGCGTTACTTTTTTTTCAGTTTAAGTCCTTTAAATAGTGTTTTGTTGGTGTATTTCCGTTGTACGATAGGTTTAAGGTTACGTCTGAAATTTTTTTTTAATGACTTTTCCGCGTGAATTTAATAAAACTTCCATAAAAGTAATATTATTTAATAATGTTGAAGACTAATGCATGTGTAAATAAATACAAAATACAGAAATCAACACATTAAATTGCGTAACACCGAATCCAAGATGTCATATTTTTAAAGTTATTTTTTCGGAATCATTAAAATATTTTTTTATCATTTTTAATTGTATGAACGAGATAAAAAGTGAAGTGACAGTTTTATTCCAAATTTATAAAGTAAGAGGACTGTATCTTTAAAATTTTTAATTTTCCTAAATTTTTCAACCATTTAATAGATTATGTTTACAGTCAGCTGTTTTTTTTAATTTTTTCATTTTGAAACTTAAAATACTGCAATTTTCAAACGCGATCGTATATGTCAGATACAAAAATCTAAAAAGCAATTCTATTTAGTTTCTATAAAGGTATATGCTTTTACGACATCTTCAAAAATAAGAAATATATAGAACATTCGTTTGTGTCACAACTAAATTCCCATACAAATGACGTACAGCATAAATAAACCTGTCATTACAGTGATTACCATCGTGACGTCACCACACAGCATACCAACCTGACGCTGTGTTTTAACGAGAATATTAAAAATGCACTTTTCAATATTTTTTTAAAAACTGTACGTTTAATATTATTGAATAAAAGTTATATATTCAGAATCAGCGTTTATTGGTCTATATGAGCATATTTTTTTAAAGCCATAATATTTTTCACTGGAGTTCCTTATTGTGAAAACTCATTACAAAAAGGGTGAAAAACAGTTTGTTGAAAATGAATCAAACGTTCGAGTAATCTGTAAAATTAAGGAAAGAGGTTCTATGGCCAGAAAATCACTGGGTGCAAGTGTTACTTATAGTCAATAAACAAAAATTTTAACAAAACCAAAAACGACTCTCCACATATCACCTATGTATGTAGTTACCTTGGCTGACTCCGACTCCAAAAATAAAAATCGTACGAAATTATTTTTTTACTTTTTAGTGCATTTTTTGAAGTCGTTTTTTGTTTTGTTAAAATTTTTGTTTATTTTTTTATTTTTATTGACGAGCGTGCGCGTAAAGAAGTTTTACTTTAAAAAAGAATCTGTTGACTTAATATTGAGTTATTCGTCCATTTGTCGCGCACATACTTATTGCAAATTTAAGACATATATGGTTTTCTCATAGCCATAATTCTCATTGCCAGAACTGGACCAAATTAAAATGGGACCACACGGGAAGCACCAGCTTTCTAATAAAAAAAGAATCATCAATATAGGTTCACCCAATCGAAAGTTCTGAGGTAACAAACATTAAAAATAAAAAAATTTTAAAAAAATACCGTCGAATTGATAACCTCATCCTTTTCGAAGTCGTTTAAAAAAAATCAATTCACTACCATTCACAAAAATAAAACCATTCCGGGAGCATTTTGCAGTGAATTCATACTTACATTGGCACTTTTATTTGGATACTCATGGATATTTAGGATAATACATGTAGTTTCAACATCCTTCAATAGATGTCACTAGTAGAGATAGTTATATATAGTTTTGAAGTGTCTCAACAGATGTCAGTAAAGTAGTACCTTAGAAGAGTGTCGACTATCATCATATACTATATATTAATGCTCAGTTTTGAAGACGAGCTCACTTTTTTTTGATGGCAAAATCGACCTCGCCGCCCCTTAAGTTTCACCAACCTCAAGGTTCACTTTCGGATACAGGATTTTAAGACTTTTGATGGATCCGAAAATGAGCTCTACGCTCTTCGAGTTTCAAAGACCGCAGAGACCATTATCGGATTTAGGGTAACGGCCCCAAATCGTGTCCCGATTACGGAACATTTTTCATACAAAACACCGCTGCACGGTTAGCAGCGCACCCAAACGGCGAAAACTACAATTAAATCTCTCACGGACGGAGAAATTCGGCCTTAGTTCTATTTCCCGCCGTCAGGTTCACCCGTTGAAACGGCGCGACGTACGCGTAGGCTCAAAAAGGGAAAGAAAAAAGTCTTTTTTGGGTACGAAAGCACACTTTTCAGTACTTGAGAAAACTACGGAAAAATTAAGCATTTTGTTTGCCTACATTTTTGCTAGCGATTTATTCACAGAAAACTGAAGCAAATCAGCGGCAAAAACTGGAACCTCAAATAAAAGTACTCAATTCGGCTTAGTTATATTTCCTGCCGACAGGTGTACTTCAAAAAAAAGATGTCATTTTGGCCATTAGTTTCAATGCAAAAGAAATTGCTACGAATGTTGAGTTAGGTCAGGATTCTTACATGTCAAAACAAAACGGATCTCTCAGCGGTTTGGGTTGTTGTTTTTCGGGAAACGGCATTGCGGCCGGAAAAACGATTCCAGCTTGGATGTTTTTGAAAAATTCGGTACCCAAAAACATTACTCATCTTTTGATAACAATATGAGGTGTCCGTCCCATGTAAAAAAGTTCAGGGTCGCCGAAAAACCACAAGAAAATACGTGTCCATAGATTCACTTCTGAAGGGTAGATTTTTACCGGCCAGTAGGTACAAATTGAAATGTTATTAAGTCAGGGTAGGTACCTACTTATCTCGGTAGTATTGCAAATATGATAAAAAAGCAAAACCATTGCCGGAATTTTGTAAGGAAAAGCCCCGGTACCTACCGGAATGGGTAGTTAGACAATTATTTAGGTTTTAATGCAATTTAATTTACTAAGGTAATGTTTCACCGATACTGAATAATTTAACAATTTTTTAAGTTCATTTTCACGTTCTGTGTAAGTTCTATTTTTTTTTTATCAGTAAATGCCAGTTGCTTCATAATACAAAAATATCTATAGAACTTGAATAGAATTCGAACCGAACTTTTACAGAAATTACTCGAAGTTGAACGGGAAATTTTTTTAAAGTATTAAATTCGTATAGCGCTTTTTTTAAGCAGTAAAACTACTGGTGAGTTCTGGCATTATAAAATTTTTATGAAAATGTACTTACGCTCATAACTTCTGAAGGACTGCAACAAATTGAAAAATTCTTTTTTCGTTGTGTTCGTTATTGTTAATACAAGGTTTGTATACAACTACTGGTGAGTTCTGGCTTCACGAAATTTGTATAAAAAAATTTAATAAGTGGCGCACGAGCTGTTTGAAAACTAAATGTACCGGTAATTAGTGTATGTAGTGTGGCAGCTTTTTGCTGCTAGGTCCTGCGGGCGGCTTTATACATAATTGTGTGTTTAACCGCTAAGCGTTGCTAAACCATTCATCCGACTGCGATAAAAAATTGTAGATTTGATGTGTGCATGCCCACGACGGTTTCTGTATACAAAAGTGAGCTCTGGCATCATGAAATTACGCAATGCTTAACCGTTCATCCGATTGCGATGAAACTTTGGAGATTTGATGTGTGCATGCCTACAATGGTGTCTATATACTAACGTATGGCAGGTTTTTGCTGCTAGGCCCTGTGGGTGGCTTTATATATATTCGTGTGTTTAACCGTAGGTACCTACCCGCTTACTATGAAATATATATTTTTTTCGGTTAGTAAGTAAGTCAAGTTAGTTTTAACCCGTTAGTTGCATTTGCAATGGGCATAAGCTAGTATATATTATATAGTATTGCTTGGTTTTTCAAAAAACTCACTTTTTCCTTGATGCGAAAATCGACCTCACCGCCCCTCGCGTTTCACCAACCTCAAGGTTCACTTTGGCTCGAAGTCTAGAATTGTCCCTTCGGCTGACACGCGAGAATGGACATTAGCGCTCGCTATTTTGGAACGCTTCAAAGTTCAAAATCCTTCGAAGAGTCGATTATTTTCCAGCCACTAGCAGTTGTTTTTTTTTTTGTTAGGGGAAACATTTTTCATCGTTATCAATATGTTTGCCAAAACTTTACGGGAGACATCTAGCGGTGCGGAATACAAGTATGGATTATTCACATTAGAAAAAATCAAATGTCTATCGAATACTGTTGTAGTTCTATTTTCATCCGTTCGAAATGGCAGCTTCGTCTGAATTTAAATAAACACGCTAGCTTCACGATTTTCACAAAAAAAATAGACTAGACAGGAAACTCACATAAAATTGAATTGACACATTTTAAGAGCGAAAAATTATTTAAATTTGCGGCGAAAACTGGAACTACTCATAAAATCACTCAATTCGGCTAGGTTATATTTCCCGCCGACAGGTTCGCCCCTTTAAAAACGTCGGATCGAGAAGGGAAGTAAAAAAAAGTTAGTTTCCCGTACAAAACTGATTTTGCTAGGAATTTATTCTAATTAATTAAACGGCTTCGAGAAAGTTCTTTAGAAAAATTGACATTTTATAGGGGCATTACGGAATTAAAGATTGCGTTAAAAGTACACCTTCCGGCGGAGATGTTTTTTAATAAACATAAACAATACAAGTTTTAGAAACTTTTAAAACCAAAACATGTTTAGCTCCCCCTTGAAAATGTTTCACAATATTGCATTCAAATTCGACATTTTTCTGACATTTGCGAAAAATTCGCTTTCATCGATAAATGCAAATCGTTTGCAGCCTGTAAAATCGGCTGGTATATTAAAATTTTATAATTTTTCTCGAACTTTGCAACACTGAAGATGGAGTCGTGATGGCGTTAAAAATCCACTACCACCTTAAAAAAAGCAGACCCCGCCCTAATAGGTTTTGTATGAAGAATTTTTTTTTTTAATGGCGGATTTCAAATTGCATAGCTCGACAGGGCCTAAATTTAAGCAGGATTGGTGCAAATTTGTGCATCGGTCTTGCCTGTTTAAAAAATATAATTATGGAATATTATCTGTCTGTGTATGATATAGTATAGGTAAGTACCTAATACAAAAGCGCTAGATTTACCCGCGCTTCAACAGCAAATTGAAATGTCAAAAGAAAACGGATCTCTCAGCGGTTTGGGTTGTTGTTTTTCGGGAAACGGCATTGCGGCCGGAAAAACGATTCTGGCTTGGATGTTTTTGGAAAATACGGTACCCTGAAATATAAGGCAACTTTTAACAGTAATTTTACGTGTCCGTCTCATGAAAAAATGTTCATGAGGATATGATAAACATATAACATTTTCCAAAAAAATGAGGAAAACGCGTGCCATAGATTTAAGAAGTGGAGATTTTTACTGGCCAGTTTAAATATGTTCCTACAGGGTAGGTACTTATTTCAGTGGTATTGCAAATATTATGAAAAAGCAAATATTGCCGGAATTTTAGTAACAAATGCGGAGGTACCTACCCGAATACGTAGCTACACAATTAAATGCAATACTTAGGTTAGGTTGTTGTACAACGATACTGAATAATTCAACATTTTTTTAAGGTTCATTTTCAAGTTCTTCGTAAGTTCTATTCAAGTTCTGTTATTTTATCAGTACATGCCAGTTGCATCATAAAACTGAAATAATAACTGAACTTGAATAGAATTTGAACCGAACTTTTACAGAACGTTAAAATTGACTTGAAAAATTGAAGAATTTTTAATTTCGTTAAACAACCCAGCCTAAATATGTGTTTTTTTTTACGTATGTATGCAAGTACCAGCATTCAAAATTTAGGTAGGTACCCATCTGCATATAACAACTCGGTATCATCCGACTATATTGCATACGTATTAGTTTTCTAATTTTACAATGAAATTACTCGAAGTTGAACGGGATATTTTTTAAAAGTATTAAATTCATATAGCGCTTTATTTTAAGCAGTAAAACTACTGGTGAGTTCTGGCATTATAAAATTTGTATGAAAATGTTCATACGCTCATAACTTCCGAAGGACTGCAACAATTTGAAAAATTCTTTTTTTGTTGTGTTCGTTATTGTTAGTACAAGGTTTGTATAAAATTACTGGTGAGTTCTGGCATTACGAAATTTGTAAAAAAAAAATATAGGTGGCGCGCGAGCTTTTTGAAAAATAAATGTACCGGGAATTAGTGTATGTAATGCGGCAGGTGGGGGGGGGGGGAAGGTGGAAACAGGATGGGGGAGGGGAGCCTGGGAGGGGGGAGGGGAACTCGGGAGGGGGTTTACGATACGGAGAAGCCTAGGAGTGAAGTGGGGTGAGGGAAGGTGAGGGAGGCGGAGTGGAAAGGGGAAGAGGACGCTGGTGAGGAAGGGGGGGGGGATTCCTGGTTCCTGTATACAATAGTGGGCTCTGGCAACACGAAATTACGCATTGCTCAACCGTTCATCCGGTTGTGATGAAACTTTGGGGATTTGATGTGTGCATTTCTACAATGGTGTTTATATACTAACGTATAGCAGGTTTTTGCTGCTAGGTCCTGCGGACGGCTTTATACGTAGTTGTATGTTTAACCGCTAAGCGTTGCTAAACCATTCATCCGATTGCGATGAAAATTTGAGGATTTGATGTGTGCATGCCCACGACGGTTTCTGTATGAAAAGTGAGCTCTGGCATCATGAAATTACGCATTGCTAAACCGTTCATGCGATTGCGATGAAACTTTGGGGATTTGATGTGTGCATGCCTACAATGGTGTCTATATACTAACGTATGGCAGATTTTTGCTGCTAGGCCCTGTGGGCGGCTTTATATATATTTGTATGTTTAACCGTAGGTACCTACCCGCTTACTACGAAATATTTTTTTTTCTGTTAGTAAGTCAAGTTAGTTTTAACCCGTTAGTTGCATTTGCAATGGGCATAAGCTAGTTATATAGTATTGTTTGGTTTTTCAAAAAACTCACTTTTTCCTTGATGCGAAAATCGACCTCACCGCCCCTCGCGTTTCACCAACCTCAAGGTTCTCTTTGGCTCGAAGTCTAAAATTGTCCCTTCGGCTGACACGCGAGAATGGACATTAGCGCTCGCTATTTTGGAACGCTTCAAAGTTCACAATCCTTCGAAGAGTCGATTATTTTCCAGCCACTAGCTTTTGTTTCTTTTTTGTTAGGGGAAACATTTTTCATCGTTATCAATATGTTTGCCAAAACTTTACGGGAGACTTCTAGCGGTGCGGAATACAAGTATGGATTATTCACATTAGAAAAAATCAAATGTCTATCGAATACTGTTGTAGTTCTATTTTCATCCGTTCGAAATGGCAGCTTCGTCTGAATTTAAATAAATACGCTAGCTTCACGATTTTCACAAAAAAAATAGACTAGACAGGAAACTCACATAAAATTGAACTGATACATTTTAAGAGCGAAAAATAATATAAATTTGCGGCGAAAACTGGAACTACTCATAAAATCACTCAATTCGGCTAGGTTATATTTCCCGCCGACAGGTTCGCCCCTTTAAAAACGTCGGATCGAGAAGGGAAGTAAAAAAAAGTTAGTTTCCCATACAAAACTGATTTTGCTAGGAATTTATTCTAATTAATTAAACGGCTTCGAGAAAGTTCTTTAGAAAAATTGACATTTTATAGGGGCATTACGGAATTAAAGATTGCGTTAAAAGTACACCTTCCGGCGGAGATGTTTTTTAATAAACATAAACAATACAAGTTTTAGAAACTTTTAAAACCAAAACATGTTTAGCTCCCCCTTTAAAATGTTTCACAATATTGCATTCAAATTCGACATTTTTCTGACATTTGCGAAAAATTCACTTTCATCGATAAATGCAAATCGTTTGCAGCCTGTAAAATCGGCTGGTATATTAAAATTTTATAATTTTTCTCGAACTTTGCAACACTGAAGATGGAGTCGTGATGGCGTTAAAATCCACTACCACCTTAAAAAAAGCAGACCCCGCCCTAATAGGTTTTGTATGAAGAATTTTTTTTTTTAATGGCGGATTTCAATTTGTGTGATTCGGCAGGGCCTTAATTTAAGCAGGAATTGTGCAAATTTGTGCATCGGTCTTGCCTGTTTAAAAAATATAATTATGGAATATTATCTGTCTGTGTATGATATATTAGGTAAGTACCTAATACAAAAGCGCTAGATTTACCCGCGCTTCAACAGCAAATTGAAATGTCAAAAGAAAACGGATCTCTCAGCGGTTTGGGTTGTTGTTTTTCGGGAAACGGCATTGCGGCCGGAAAAACGATTCTGGCTTGGATGTTTTTGGAAAATACGGTACCCTGAAATATAAGGCAACTTTTAACAGTAATTTTACGTGTCCGTCTCATGAAAAAATGTTCATGAGGATATGATAAACACATAACATTTTCCAAAAAAATGAGGAAAACGCGTGCCATAGATTTCAGAAGTGGAGATTTTTACTGGCCAGTTTAAATATGTTCCTACAGGGTAGGTACTTATTTCAGTGGTATTGCAAATATGATGAAAAAGCAAATATTGCCGGAATTTTAGTAACAAATGCGGAGGTACCTACCCGAATACGTAGCTACACAATTAAATGCAATACTTAGGTTAGGTTGTTGTACAACGATACTGAATAATTCAACATTTTTTTGAGGTTCATTTTCAAGTTCTTCGTAAGTTCTATTCAAGTTCTGTTATTTAATCAGTACATGCCAGTTGCATCATAAAACTGAAATAATAACTGAACTTGAATAGAATTTGAACCGAACTTTTACAGAACGTTAAAATTGACTTGAAAAATTGAAGAATTTTTAATTTCGTTAAACAACCCAGCCTAAATATGTGTTTTTTTTTACGTATGTATGCAAGTACCAGCACTCAAAATTTAGGTAGGTACCCATCTGCATATAACAACTCGGTATCATCCGACTATATTGCATACGTATTAGTTTTCTAATTTTACAATGAAATTACTCGAAGTTGAACGGGATATTTTTTAAAAGTATTAAATTCATATAGTGCTTTATTTTAAGCAGTAAAACTACTGGTGAGTTCTGGCATTATAAAATTTGTATGAAAATGTACGTACGCTCATAACTTCCGAAGGACTGCAACAATTTGAAAAATTCTTTTTTTGTTGTGTTCGTTATTGTTAGTACAAGGTTTGTATAAAATTACTGGTGAGTTCTGGCATTACGAAATTTGTAAAAAAAAAATTATAGGTGGCGCGCGAGCTGTTTGAAAAATAAATGTACCGGGAATTAGTGTATGTAATGCGGCAGGTGGGGGGGGGGGGGTGGAAACAGGAAGGGGGGAGGGGAGCCTGGGAGGGGGGAGGGGAACTCGGGAGGGGGTTTACGATACGGAGAAGCCTAGGAGTGAAGTGGGGTGAGGGAAGGTGAGGGAGGCGGAGTGGAAAGGGGAAGAGGATGCTGGTGAGGAAGGGGGGGGGGGGATTCCTGGTTCCTGGATACAATAGTGAGCTCTAGCAACACGAAATTACGCATTACTCAACAGTTCATCCGATTGCGATGAAACTTTGGGGATTTGATGTGTGCATGCCTACAACGGTGTCTATATACTAACATATGGTAGGTTTTTGCTACTAGGCCCTGCGGGCGGCTTTATAAACATTTGTATGTATAACCGCTAAGCGTTGCTAAACCATTCATCGGATTGCGATGAAACTTTAGGTTTTGATGTGCGCATGCCTACCATGCCTTTATGGCAGTAGATACCTACCCGCTTACTATGAATTTTTTAAGTTAGTTTTAACCCGTTAATTGCATTTGCAATAGGCATAAGCTAGTTATATAGTATTGTTTGGTTTTTCAAAAAACTCACTTTTCGCTTGACGGGAAAATCGACCGCACCGCCCCTCGCGTTTCACCAACCTCAAGGTTCACTTTGGCTTGGCGACGCAAAAACGCCGCTGGCACGCCAAAACGACCTCTCCGGTCCTCGAGTTTCGCACACCTCAAGGTTCAATTTTGTTCGAAGGAAATTGTCCCAACGGCTGACACGCGAGAATGGACATTAGCGCTCGCTATTTTGGAACGCTTCAAAGTTCACAATCCTTCGAAGAGTCGATTATTTTCCAGCCACTAGCAGTTGTTTTTTTTTTTGATAGGGGAAACATTTCAATATGTTTGCCAAAACTTTACGGGAGACATCTAGCGGTGCGGAATACAAGTATGGATTATTCACATAAGAAAAAATCAAATATCTATCGAATACTATTGTAGTTCTATTTTCATCCGTTCGAAATGGCAGCTTCGTCTGAATTTAAATAAATACGCTCGCTTCACGATTTTCTCGAAAAAGGAGGAATCAACATAACGACAGTATTCGTATAATGTTGCTATATGCTTGGTTTTGGAATGCCTAATTTTGGAATGTTGTTTTTTAATATTCAGAATGTTTCTTACTAAAATTTTTAACTTTGTCAATAAATAATATGGATACATTAAAATATAGTGAATATTTAACTGCTGTAACTATATCTACACTAAATAGAAAAAATACATTATTGTAGAATTTCTTTTACCTCATTTCATGGATATTGTTTGTTCTTTTTTTTTCAACTAATTTATTATTTCATATAATTATTTGAAATATATAATATTTAATAATATTTTAATTAATAATATTTTAAATATATAATATTTTAAATGAAGTTCTACATACTTTACGCTTGACAAAAGCGAAAAAATATGTAAAAAAAATTTTTTAGGGTGTTTAGTTGTTATTTTTTCAAAAAAATAATTTTTTAGTGCTATTCACAGGTATATTTTAAAATTTTGTTTTTAAATAAAGCATTAAAGTTAATTTATTAAGATATCTTTGTTCTCAATAAAAAAATTTTTTACGAAAACCATGTTTTTTCTTAGTAAGCATTAACATTTTTTACCCCTGAAACATGTTTTTTTGAGATATGGCATCACTAAACTTCGTATTCAAAATGACAACTTTTTATAATTTTTTTATGGATTGGTTTGTTATTAGTTCATTTATTATTTGTTTATTCATGACTGTGATTTTAAATACGATTTTGCGGATTAAAATAGGTATGATAATAATATAATACTAATATATTACTTCATTATAAAATTTATGTAACTTTTCTTTGCCCATTAGCTTTAAAAATTGTCACGAAACGCGTTATTTTAGAAATAAATATAACCTAAATCTTCCTCTAAAGGAATAAAATGCCGCAATGATACAATTTATACTGGTGGGTGGTTTGCTATATTTATGTTATACTGTAAAATGCCTGATGGGGACATTTAATAAGCTGAACTTTGTTACTTTTGACGAAATTGACGCGCCGTGTTGACAGGATTACAAATGCGCAGGTGAGATCACTTTTCAACCTTTATACAGTTATTATCCGAGTTAGATAATACACATAAAATATAATTATCCTATTATTATTATAACATAACATTGAATTACCATTTTTTACAGGTTTTTGAGGAGCTGGACATTGACTACAGTGTATTATTAAATGCCAGGTGACGGCTGGCGTTGTCAAAATTATTGATGAAATCTAAAATATACTCAAATCAACGAAGGACAACAAGGTGAAAATACAATTGAAACAAAGATTAAATTAATGCAATATGCTTTCTTAATTTTTCCTGTCTGTAGAAAAAAACCTGTGTTCCCATTATTGAAATGTTCCTTATTTGATGAATAGTTTCAAATTTTTTCCACAAATTATAGAAAACTCACAGAAAAATATATTTATTAAAAGAAAATAACTTAGTTTACATCACTTTATTTATTGTACACTATCAACATGTTTCGTGAACCATGTTCACTTCTTCAGGAATAAAAGTATACCTGAAGAAGTGAACATGGTGTATACTTTTATTCCTGAAGAAGTGAACATGGTTCACGAAACATGTTGATAGTGTACAATAAATAAAGTGATGTAAACTAAGTTATTTTCTTTTAATAAATAAATAATGACATCACAAAGTGACAACCTTTTAGAAGAAGTTTTCTTCGAAAAATTGAAAAATATATCATTCTAATGCAATGGCTACAACGAGCGAAGTGCAAATATTCAAATTCTATGAAATATAAAACTAATCTTATAAAATATTATTGATTACAGCACGTTAGTTCACGCATTTCTTCGTAGCCTGGGTGTATGTCATGGACATAAACAGTAAGCTGGAGGAACGACATTTGAGATGGTATGGGCACGTAAGACGGAGATCATCAGACCACACAGTGAAGCAGGCAATGTCTATGTAGCTTCATCGACAGTCATCCAGAGAAAGACCAAAGAACTCCTAGATGACTCAATGCAGAAACACATGGATGAAGGCGATACTCCGAACCGAAGAAACTATAATTTGAGAACGAGAAGAACCGACCCCGTGTATTATTAAATGCCAGGTGACGGCTGGCGTTGTCAAAGTTATTGATTTAATCTAAAATATACTCACATCAACGAAGGACAACAAGGTGAAAATACAATTCTGTACCTCAGAAGAAAAAGGTCGGTTGTCACATTTTTGAAATTGTTCAGGAGAGAGGAAATAGTAAAATAATTAGTCTATTGGTTATCTCTTGATGGTTAAATTTATGTAATTTTTTTCCTGTTTTTTTTAATTTGTCTTAAGGCACATATTAATATTATGGTTTTTAACGTTTTTAGCGGACATCCGACCTTATAGCATTAGAAAATAAAAATACTCAAAATACACCAGACCTTTTATGTTGACCTAACTTTGTTTTCCGTTGTCGTAGGACAACATTCTTTATACCTGTGTGTAGATACTGAAATAACTAAAAAGGCCTCATACATAACTCATTTTCACAAATACTGGACAACCGACCTTTTTCTTCTGAGTTACAGAATTGAAACTTATCATTTATGATAAAATTAATGCAATATGCTTTCTTAATTTTTCCTGTCTGTAGAAAAAAACCTGTGTTCCCATTATTGAAATGTTCCTTATTTGATGAATAGTTTCAAATTTTTTCCACAAATTATAGAAAACTCGCAGAAAAATATATCATTCTAATGCAATGGCTACAACGAGCGAAGTGCAAATATTCAAATTCTATGAAATATAAAACTAATCTTATAAAATATTATTGATTACAGCACGTTAGTTCATTTACACATTCGTCGTAGCCTGGGTGTATGTCATGGACATAAACAGTAAGCTGGAGGAACGACATTTGAGATGGTATGGGCACGTAAGACGGAGATCATCAGACCACACAGTGAAGCAGGCAATGTCTATGCAGCTTCATTGGCAGTCATCCAGAGAAAGACCAAAGAACTCCTAGATGACTCAATGCTTAAAGAAACACATGGATGAAGGCGATACTCCGAACCGAAGAAACTATAATTTGAGAACGAGAAGAACCGACCCCGTGTATTATTAAATGCCAGGTGACGGCTGGCGTTGTCAAAATTATTGATGAAATCTAAAATATACTCAAATCAACGAAGGACAACAAGGTGAAAATACAATTGAAACTTAAAGATTAAATTAATGCAATATGCTTTCTTAATTTTTCCTGTCTGTAGAAAAAAACCTGTGTTCCCATTATTGAAATGTTCCTTATTTGATGAATAGTTTCAAATTTTTTCCACAAATTATAGAAAACTCGCAGAAAAATATATCATTCTAATGCAATGGCTACAACGAGCGAAGTGCAAATATTCAAATTCTATGAAATATAAAACTAATCTTATAAAATATTATTGATTACAGCACGTTAGTTCATTTACGCATTCGTCGTAGCCTGGGTGTATGTCATGGACATAAACAGTAAGCTGGAGGAACGACATTTGAGATGGTATGGGCACGTAAGACGGAGATCATCAGACCACACAGTGAAGCAGGCAATGTCTATGCAGATTCATCGACAGTCATCCAGAGAAAGACCAAAGAACTCCTAGATGACTCAATGCTTAAAGAAACGCACTCAGAACCGAAGAAACTCTAATTTGAGAACGAGAAGAACCGACCCCAACAGCCTACCTAGGCAATGAGTTGGGACAGCGCCAGAAAAAAGAAGAAAGAAAGATTGATTACAGAAATCACCTTCTTTGTCTACTGGAAAAGGATGTCAAAATTATCTCCGCACAAGGCGCTCTTTGAGTTATAACAAATCATGATTTGTCATAACCCAAAGGATCAGCTGTGATAAGAAATCATGATTTTGAATAGGTTGAAATGTAATATAATGAAATTTTTCTAATATTATTTTAAATAAATAAATAAGGTATAGTATTTTGCAATTCATCTTATAAGAAGGGTATATTCTGGTGCCTTGCTATTAAAAGGATAACTGGGGAGATAGTACTTATAAAAAACAATGGTACATAGTCACAGCACACGTTTCACAGGAAAAAGGTCTGAAAATACCTAAAATAGCAAATAAATGTATGGAAACTGAACACTGGAGAATTTTGTGCCAGTGATTTTGAATAATATCAAAAATAACTTTGCTTTCGAGTAAAATAAGAGTTTAAGTATGATAATTTTAAAGATGTGGCTAATGAATGAAAAATCTATATGGAGGCACTGCCGAAAACCAGCTGCATTCCAGGAGAAATCCTTAATTGTAGCTGAGCAGTGACCTTTTTTAGATGGTTTGGGCTCACCCGAGGAAAACATAGAACGATTAAGTGAATCAGATGCTTGGGCCATGTCAAGAATCAAAATAATAAGAAAACATGTGTGAATGTGAATGAATGTTTGCCAAGACTGAGTTATTTGGTAATAGTTAGTTAGTTGTTTCTCAACTCACCCGCATGTGTTTACCAAATTTAAGCAGTTACAAGTTAGAATTGTGGTTCTTTATTCTCCTCACTGTGTGCCTTATGTTTTTAATATTATTAAAGTAATTAAAATTTTAATAAATATAATAGTGCAGTGTTTTGTTTACAAAACCTATGTATCAATACCTCGCTTAACAATTCTGCATTGACATCTTCAATGTTACAAAGAGTTCAGCAACTATCTTTTGATATACGCCACAACATAGTAAAACTACGGAAACTGCCCCCATGTACTTTTTAATTTTGTAATCTTCTCCATAATATATTAGTGTATAACTATTTTATGGAAAACATGAAAAAATAAATAAATATTTATTTGCAGAATGTAGGTACATTGTATTTTTTTGTATTACAGTACATTATGCACCTGACACACACAGCTATAAAAGCACAAGCAAATATTTGTTGAACCGCGACTGAGTATGTGTTGTATCGTCAGACGACGCTATCAAATATTTCTTCCTATGGTAGGAGAAGGGGTCTGATGAATTAGGGAGCACCACGAAATACCATTTCTTTGTACTGAATCTATTAACTAGACAACTGTCATCTGCACGTTTAGGCAGCTCCGTCATTAAAATGAGCCCCTCCTGTTTTTTGGAGGAGAGGAGGTAGCACAACTTTTCACATATCACATCAGGAGCGGTTACGACATAAGATATGTTTTGTCTATGGTTGATTTGCGCATAAACTGCTTAGATGTGACAGATCCGAAGGGATTGTATGGAGAGCATTATTTAGCATGCGATGATCTTTTATATTTTATTGCTGTGTGTGGCAGGGGTCTTAAGTATATGTAAAATGTAGAAGTACCATTAAAGTTATAATTTGTATTGAATGCTGGACTATGTACAACTCCTACTCAAAGCAACTCGAACCAGCAGAAATGCGAATGCTTAGATGGTCGGCAGGAGTATCACTAAAAGATAAGATTAAAAGTTCACGCATTCGTGTTAGTTTAGGTGTCACGGACATAAACAGTAAGCTGGAGGAACAACAGTTTAGATGGTATGGGCACATAAGACGGAGACCATCAGACCACACAGTGAAGCAGGCAATGTCTATGGAGCTTCATCGACAGTCATCCAAAGGAAGACCAAAGAAATCCTGGATGACTCAATGCTCCAAAATACTTGGGAGAAACGGCCTGGATGAAGGCGATACTCAGAACCGTAGAAGCTACAACCTGAGCCGACCCCAGCAGCCTATCTAGGCAATGAGTTGGGAAAGCGCAAGGAAGAAGAAGAAAGTTATAATTTGTATTAAATGTTTTATTTACCTAAAAAGAAATTTATACTATTACATATTTCATATCAATAATTATTCTTTATTCATAAACATATATTTTTTCAGGTAGACAGTTTTTCGACTGCCACACTAGGCACATGCCCGTATTATAGTAGTAGTAATAACATTAATATAATAAAAACAAGCTTAAATTGTTTTGGCCGGCCATTTTGTGCATCGTCCGATTAGTATGACAAAGTATCGCTGGCCCCTTGAGGGTCATTATATCTGGATTCTACTGTATCATCCATTGCAAAAAGTTCATTAAATAAATTCCCAGGAATTCTTTTACAAATCTTTATCCGTAAAACAAGAAGAAAATTGTTATTAATTTAATAGAACAGTTCATCAATACCAATATTGAAACATCAGAAGTCCTAGCATGGGGCATAGATAAGGGTTGATAGGATAACTTTCAGTAACTTCTCATCGTTCTCTAGGACAAATGCAGATCACTAACATACAAACAATAGTTGACGTAGAATATATTAAGAGTAGTTAACCAGCCAGCAGCCGAGAATTCAAATTTCGTCGAAAGATGTTCTTACGATCGTACAGTGCGGTTCCGATGAGAAAGATTAATTATTCTTCGTACTAGATATCTTTTGTGGGATCGTTATTTGATAATGAACGTGATCTCCTGTCAGATTTGTGTGGTTTTTATGGCTGTTATTTGGTTTTTCTTTGTACAACGTACATTAAATGGATAAATAATTGTGCATACTTGCAAGAATTCATGTTTAAAACGATTTAAACTAAAATATGTACAAAAAGATCACGTCCGTTATCTAATAATGATCCCACAAAAGATATAGAATCGCTCGACTGGAAGTACCTAATTTGTAACTGAGCAAAAGAATTTAATAATATTTTCCTTGGATGAAACTTCAATTGCAAATTAGACATACAAATATAATATAATTATTATATTCGGTAAATATGCATTTAGTCCACCTCACGGATAATACAGAACGTTCGTGTTGTCGAAGTTTGATTCACGGATAATAAGGAATATTCCATTTTTATGTTAAGGTTAAACTACGAAAGCTGCATGTCATCATATCGTTTTTTTCTTCATATATTTAATTAAACACCCGCTCTTCGCATCATCCACGTTCATACATCAAATCGCATAGTTTTAGAACCCGTTAGTTGCTTTGCAATGGGCAAAACCATTCATCCGATCGCAATAAAAATTTGGGGATTTGATGTGCGCATGCTCGCGATGGTTTCTGTATACAATAGTGAGCTCTGGCATCATGAAATAACGCATTGATAAACCGTTCATCCGATTGCGATGAAACTTTGGGGATTTGATGTGTTCACGTCTACAATGGTGTTTATATACTAACGTATGGCAGGTTTTTGCTTCTAGGCCCTGCGGGCGGCTTTATACATAGTTGTATGTTTAATCGCTAAGCGTTGCTAAACCATTCATCTGATTGCGATGAAAATTTGAGGATTTGATGTGTGCATGCCCACGACGGTTTCTGTATACAAAAGTGAGCTCTGACATCATGAAATTACGCATTACTAAGCCGTTCATCTATTGGGATGAAACTTTGGGGATTTGATGTGTGCATGCCTATAATGGTGTCTTCATACTAACGTACGGCAGGTTTTTGCTGCTAGGTCCTGCGGGCGGCTTTATACATAATTGTGTGTTTAACCGCTAAGCGTTGCTAAACCATTCATCCGATTGCGATAAAAAAATTGTAGATTTGATGTGTGCATGCCCACGACGGATTTTGTATACAAAAGTGAGCTCTGGCATCATGAAATTACGCATTGCTTAACCGTTCATCCGATTGCGATGAAACTTTGAAGATTTGATGTGTGCATGCCTACAATGGTGTCTATATACTAACGTATAGGAGGTTTTTGCTGCTAGGCCCTGTGGGTGGCTTTATATATATTTGTATGTTTAACCGTAGGTACCTACCCGCTTACTATGAAATTTTTTTTTTCTGTTAGTAAGTAAGTCAAGTTAGTTTTAACCCGTTTATTGCATTTGCAATAGGCATAAGCTAGTACTATATATTAATGCTCAGTTTTTTGAAAAACTCACTTTTCGCTTGATGCGAAAAACGACCGCACCGCCCCTCGCGTTTCACCGACCTCAGGGTTCAGTTTGGCTTGGCGACGCAAAAATGCCGCTGGCACGCCAAAACGACCTCCAGGCAGTTTGATTTTCGCACACCTAAAGGTTCACTCTCCCTCAAAGGCTAGCGTAACTAAAATCGTATGGGAAAAAGTCAGCCCATCACTTTTAAGCGAAAGTGAACCTTGGCGCTCGGTATTTCGGATGACTCTAAGTATCAATCTCCTTCGAAGTGCTCGGCACTAGCGATTGTTTTTTTCTGGATCGGCCGCGGAAACGGGGAGCTTTTATTTGTCGACACAATTTATTTTTTCCAGCGTTTTTTTCACAGGAAAAAATTGCGGCGAAAACTGGAACCTCAAATAAAATCACTCAATTCGGCTCAGTTGTATTTTCTGCCGACAGGTTCGCATAAAAAAAAACACACACAAATTAGGCCTTAGTTTCAATGCAATGGAAAATACTAGAGAGAATGTTGATACAGGTCAGTTATCAGTTACCCGAGATGTCAAAACAAAACGGATCTCTCAGCGGTTTGGGTTGTTGTTTTTCGGGAAACGGCATTGCGGCCGGAAAAACGATTCCAGCTTGGATGTTTTTGAAAAATACGGTACCCGGCAATATAAGGCAACTTTTAACACCAAAATTTCGTGTTCGTTTCATTAAAAAATGTTCAGGAGGAGATGACAATCATATAACATTTTGCAAAAAAACAAGAAAATACGTGTCCATAGATTCACTTCAAATTGAAATGTTATTCATTCAGGGTAGGTGCCTACTTATTTCGGTAGTATTGCAAATATGATGAAAACAGCAAAAAAAATTGCCGGAATTTTGTAAGGAATGCGTAGGTACCTACCGTAATGGGTAGCCACACAATTATTTAAGTTTAAATGCAATTTAATTTACTAAGGTAATGTTGTTTCACCGATACTGAATAATTTAACAATTTTTTTACGTTAGTTAATTTCACGTTCTGTGTAAGTTCTGTTTTTTTTTTATCAGTAAATGCCAGTTGCATCATAAAACTGAAATAATTACAGAACTTGAATAGAATTCGAACCGAACTTTTACAGAACGTTTAAATTGACTTGAAAAATCGAAGAATTTTTAATTTTGTTAAACAACCCAGCCTAAATATGTTTTTCTTTTTACGTATGTGCAAGTACCTGCACTCAGAATTTAGGTACGTACCCATCTGCACATAACAAATCGGTGTCATCCGACTATATTGCATACGTATTAGTTTTCTAATTTTACAATGAAATTACTCGAAGTTGAACGGAATATTTTTTTAAAAGTGTTAAATTCATATAGCGCTTTATTTTAAGCAGTAAAACTACTGGTGAGTTCTGGCATTATAAAATTTGTATGAAAATGTACGTACGCTCATAACTTCCGAAGGACTGCAACAAATTGAAAAATTCTTTTTTTGTTGTGTTCGTTATTGTTAGTACAAGGTTTGTATAAAACTACTGGTGAGTTCTGGCTTGACGAAATTTGTAAAAAAAATTGAATAGGTGGCGCGCGAGCTGTTTGAAAACTAAATGTACCGGGAATTAGTGTATGTAATGAGGCAGGGGGGGTGTAAACAGGAAGGGGGGAACCTGGGAGAGGGGAGGGGAACTCGGGAGGGGGTTTACGAGACGGAGAAGCGTAGGAGTGAAGTGGGGGGAGGGAAGGTGAGGGAAGCGGAGTGGGAAGGGGAAGAGGACGCTGGTGAGGAAAGGGGGGGGGGGGGGGGGTGGGGGGGGGGAAGGGGATTGGAACAAATGAGAAAAGACACGCAGGTAGAAACATTTTCTTTATTAAATGGTACAGCAACGCATGCCGGATACCAGCTATCTTCTATATATATAAAAATCAAAAAAATATTTGCAAGTAAGTATGTATGTATGTCCGCTATGCGTTGCTAAACCATTTGTCCGATTGCGATGAAACTTTGGGGATTTGATGTGCGCATGCCCGCGATGGTTTCTGCATACAATGGTGAGCTCTGGCATCATGAAATTACGCATTGCTAAACCGTTCATCCGATTGCGATGAAAATTTGGGGATTTGATGTGTGCATGCCTAAAATGATGTCTATATACTAACGTATGACATGTTTTTGCTGCTAGGCCCTGCGGCCGGCTTTATATGTATTTGTATGTTTAACCGCTAAGCGTTGCTAAACCATTCATCCGATTGCGATGAAACTTTGGGTTTAGATGTGCTCATGCCTACCATGCCTGCAGGGCAGTTGGTACCTACCCGCTTACTATGAAATAATATTTTTTCTGTAGTTTTTTTAATAGCAATAAATCAAAGTTTTAGTTTCTTAGAAATTCTGATTTATACATTTTTATAGCGTCGTTTTTGTGAAAAATTACAACAAAGTATCTTTTAAGTACCTACCCATTTACTATGAAATAATATTTTTCTGTAATTTTTTTAACTGCAATAAATCAATGTTTTAGTTTCTTAGAAATTCTGATTTATACATTTTTATAGCGTTGTTTTTGTGAAAACTTACAACAACGTTCCTTCTAAGCACCTACCCGCGCACTATGAAATAATTTTTTTCTGTAAGTTAGTAAGTCAAGTTAGTTTTAACCCGTTAGTTGCTTTGCAACGGGCAAAAGCTGTCTCAAAATAAATTGATGAACTCAGTGAGTAGGTACTGAAAGCAGAAACTATTTTTTCATTTTATCCACATTCAAACATCGTTTTTTTCTTCATATTTATAATTAAACACCCGCTCTTCGCTTTATCCACGTTCACACATAAATTTGCATAATGTTTTAACCCGTTAGTTGCATTTGCAACAGGCATAAGCTAGTTATATAGTATTGTTTGGTTTTTCAAAAAACTCACTTTTCGCTTGACGGGAAAATCGACCGCACCGCCCCTCGCGTTTCACCAACCTCAAGGTTCACTTTGGCTTGGCGACGCAAAAATGCCGCTGGCACGCCAAAACGACCTCTCCGATCCTCGAGTTTCGCACACCTCAAGGTTCAATTTTGTTCGAAGGAAATTGTCCCAACGGCTGACACGCGAGAATGGACATTAGCGCTCGCTGTTTTGGAACGCTTCAAAGTTCACAATCCTTCGAAGAGTCGATTATTTTCCAGCCACTAGCAGTTGTTTTTTTTTTTGATAGGGGAAACATTTTTCATCGTTATCAATATGTTTGCCAAAACTTTACGGGAGACTTCTAGCGGTGCGGAATACAAGTATGGATTATTCACATTAGAAAAAATCAAATGTCTATCGAATACTGTTGTAGTTCTATTTTCATCCGTTCGAAATGGCAGCTTCGTCTGCATTTAAATAAATACGCTAGCTTCACGATTTTCACAAAAAAAATAGACTAGACAGGAAACTCACATAAAATTGAACTGACACATTTTAAGAGCGAAAATTATATAAATTTGCGGCGAAAACTGGAACTACTCAATAAATCAACCAATTCGGCTCAGTTATAGTTCCCGCCGACAGGTTCACATTAAAAAAAAAAACCACAAATTAGGCCTTAGTTTCAATGCAATGGAAAATACTAGAGAGAATGTTGAGACAGGTCAGTTATCCGAGATGTCAAAACAAAACGGATCTCTCAGCGGTTTGGGTTGTTGTTTTTCGGGAAACGGCATTGCGGCCGGAAAAACGATTCCAGCTTGGATGTTTTTGAAAAATACGGTACCCGGCAATATTAGGCAACTTTCAACACCAAAATTTTATGTCCGTCTCATTAAAAAATGTTCAGGAGGAGATGACAATCATATAACATTTTGCAAAAAAAACAAGAAAATACGTGTTCATAGATTCACTTCAAATTGAAATGTTATTCATTCAGGGTAGGTGCCTACTTATTTCGGTAGTATTGCAAATATGATGAAAACAGCAAAAAAATTGCCGGAATTTTGTAAGGAATGCGTAGGTACCTACCTTAATGGGTAGCCACACAATTATTTAGGTCTAAATGCAATTTAATTTACTAAGGTAATGTTGTTTCCACGATACTGAATAATTTAACAATTTTTTAAAGTTCATTTTCACGTTCTGTGTAAGTTCTGTTTTTTTTTAATCAGTAAATGACAGTTGCATCATAAAACTGAAATAATTACAGAACTTGAATAGAATTCGAACCGAACTTTTACAGAACGTTAAAATTGACTTGAAAAATTGAAGAATTTTTAATTTCGTTAAACAACCCAGCCTAAATATGTGTTCTTTTTTACGTTTGTAGTATGTAAGTACCTATACTCAGTATATAAGTAGGTTCCTTCCTGCACATAAACACTCGGTATCATCCGACGATATCGCATATGTATTAGTTTTCTAATTTTACAATGAAATTAACTGAAGTTGAATGAGGTATTTTATTTAAAGTATTAAATTAACATAGCTTTTTTTTTAAGCAGTAAAACTACTGGTGAGTTCTGGCATTATAAAATTTGTATGAAAATGTACGTACGCTTATATCTTCCGAACGACTGCAACAAATTGAAAAATTCTTTTTTTGTTGTGTTCTTTATGGTTAGTACAAGGTTTGTATAAAACTACTGGTGAGTTCTGGCAATACGAAATTTGTATAAAAATTTTTAATAGGTGGCGCGCGAGCTGTTCGAAAACTAAATGTACCGGGAATTAGTGTATGTAATGCGGCAGGGGGGGGGGGGAACAAGAAAAGGGGGGGGGGGGAACCTGGGAGGGGGGAGGGGAACATGGGAGGGGGTTTACGAGACGGAGAAGGGGAGGAGTGAAGTGGGGGGAGGGAAAGTGAGGGAGGCGGAGTGAAAACGCGAAAGGGGAAGATGACGCGAGTGAGGAAGAGGGGGGGGGGGCGGAAGGGGATCGGGACAAATGAGGAAGGACACGCAGCGGCTTTATGTGTATTTGTATGTTTAACCGCTAAGTGTTGCTAAACCATTCACCCGATTGCTATGAAACTTTGGGTTTAGATGTGCGCATGCCTACCATGCCTGCAGGGCAGTTGGTACCTACCCGCTTACAATGAAACAATATTTTTTCTGCAGTTTTTTAACAACAATAAATCAAAGTTTTAGTTTCTTAGAAATTCTGATTTATACACTTTTATAGCGTCGTTTTTTGAAAAATTACAACAAAGTATCTATTAACCGGTCAAAGGCCACGGTTTTTTTGCAAAAAACCGCGCGAAATTAGCGCCCCGGGTTTTGCTCAAATATCGTATTAAAAAAATGTTTTTTTTTTTTTTTGGGATTTTTTTCTGTTTGCCAGATAATGTATCTTATTATTCATATACAAGGTGTCCGGAAACTCGTAGTACAAGCGGGAAACTGGGGATTCCCCATCACATTTGGAGTCGATTTTGTGGTATAATTTTTTTTGATTTGAGCTTTCGTTTTCGAGAAAATCGAGTCAGAAGTTGATTTTTTTTTTTATCAAATTCTTGTAAATTATTACCGACGATCATAGTACCTAACTAATAAAAACAATTTAAAAGAAAACCAAACAAAGAAATCGGTATTTAAAGCATAATTTTGAAATTGCCCATCAATTAATTCAACATAAAAATAAAATATTCGCTCGTTCCACGGTTAAACACAGCTGTTACTACATATTCGCAGCTTCTGTTAAAATAACAATGCAAAATTAGCTCTTTCTCTTTCTACGCTAGGTACAATCAACACGTGAAAGAAGAGACGAGATAGCGTTTTCGATATTTCGTAAACAGATACCATACGGACGAACTAATAATTAAAGGGCTCTCCACACGGCGCTGCATGCAGGGAATCTGCCGCAGAGTCCCTGCAAATTGGGTTGGTAGTAGTCAGAACCGCCTGCCGTATTATTATTTACCCTCTTCGAATTCTCTGTCGGGTCAGCCGCAGAGGGTCCGCCTCCAACTTGCGACCAATCTGCTGGAATGGACATGTTACGACACGTCATTGACAGCGACTTGTACCAGTACAGCGATTAGGATATAAATATTATTATTTTACTCATCATGCTTGAAAAGGAAAAAGAAGTTTGGGTAGAAATTTTTGATTTATTCAAGGACCTTCGATGCTTGTGTGATATTTCCGACAAAAATTATTTGCGGTGAGATCTAAACCATAGATTTTCAACGTGGGCGATAAGGGGGCGACAATTCAGGGGGGCGGTACAATTAAAGGAGAAAATTGAGGGCGTTTCAGACTTTCAGGGGGGCGGTAGGAGACCCAGAGAAACCCATCCCACCCTATCCCATTAGGGGCCATCCATTCACAAAAATAATTTCCCTATCCCATTACGCCCCCTCCGTTGCGGCAAATGTAGCCCCATCGTGATATCCCGTTAAGCCCCCTTCGTCGTGGTGATGGTGGTGTACCGTTACGCCCCCTCCGTTGTGGCAAATGTAACCCTATCGTGGTATCCCATTACGCCCCGTATTGCTGTTTCGGATAGGGGCGCGAGGATAAAATTATTCTCAAAGTGGGCGGTGGGCAAAAAAGGTTGAGAATCTATGATATAGGTTCTCAACTTGGGCGATAACGCCCCCTTGGGGGTTTTTCAGACCTTCAGTTGGGCGGTAGAATACAAGGAGAGAATTGAAGGGCGTTTCAGACTTTCAGGGGGGGTGGTAGGAGACCCAGAGAAACCCATCCCACCCTATCCCATTAGGGGCCATCCATTCACAAAAATAATTTCCCTATCCCATTACGCCCCCTCCGTTGCGGCAAATGTAGCTCCATCGTGATATCCCGTTACGCCCCCTTTGTCGTGGTGGTGGTGGTGTACCGTTACGCCTCCTTCGTTGTGGCAAATTTAACCCTGTCATGGTATCCCATTACGCCCCCTATCGCTGTTTCGGATAGGGGGCGCCAGAAATAAAAATATTCTCAAAGTGGTCGGTGGGAAAAAGAGGTTGAGAATCTGTGATCTAAACGGTGCGGTGTTAGAATACAACGCCACTTTTTAAATTCGAACCTAAAAGTTAACCTCAAAATAATAAAAAGATGTACACCTTTAAGAAACTTAAGTTTCCGGCCACAATCTGAAAAAAAAGTGAAATTGTGGGATTTTTTTTATTAATTTTATGCAAGAAACAACATAAAATAAGTGGTTAATAATGTTTATAATAAATTTGCCTAATAAAATATGCGTGTGTTTTTATTTTTTTTCGTTATCGGTAATTTAAGTTAGAAAAATACGTAAGGTGGGACATTTTTAAAACTTTTTTCAATTAAATTGTTCCATATTGTACCAACCTTTTCTCATTTTTTCCATTGTTACCGTTGTCTATGTTTATTATTAGTCCTATGTCTGTTATTTTTCCTTGACACCATGTTCTATGTCTATTATTTAAAAATTAGTATTATTAAAACCCCGAAGAAATAAGCGTTGCTTACGAAACATTCGGTTTTTATAAACAATAAAAATGGTAAAAACTAAATAATTTATTCATTTTGTTTTTTTTATTTTGCGTGACAAAATTTTATAATTCAAAAATTATAGATTTAATCAGGGTATAACCGCACGTACCCGAGAGATTTTAACCAGAGATACCCGATCTTATTTGGAGTTAAAAAAATTAAAGTCATTTTGAAATTTAAAGTCATTAAAGTCAGACTAACAAAACCTAAGAACTCTCTGCAAATTGGGTTGCTGCCCTGCATGCTGCAGTGCCTGCTTAAATCGGGTCGTGTGAAAGACCCTTAAAACATGGCCGCTTCCTTGCATTGTTTTGGCAGGTTCGGGCAAGTTCAAAGTTAGTTCCCGCTGTCACGCGTTTGATTGATGTCGTTGACATCTTTTTACCGTTTTGTTTATAAAACTTTAAAACAAAGTGTGTTTGTGAATTATTTTGTGCCATTTTCATATTAATAACGTGATTAATTATTGTGTATTACAATGGAATAATACCAACGCAGAATATTATTACATGTCAATGTATTTTTTTATGATGTGCATAGTGTTTTAAGTTTTTGGATTACCTTTCCTCGGAACATTTCTTCGTAATGTAAGTAGGTTAACACCTATGCTTATAATTTATCTCACAAGGGTTGTTCGAATTGGTCCAGTACTAAGTCAAGTAGCGTGTATACTTTATTTGCTGAAAATCTTTCGTATTGCTTTTAAGTAGAGTACATTTTTGCCCGCCGCCCGTTTCGAATTTAAAATTTATTAACCCTAAAGTAGCCGAAAAAATTCATTTTATATTTTTTTTTTAAATTTTAAATGTAAAAATGCTTAAATAGAAAATTTGTATGTTTATTTGGGTTCTCTATGTGATGTAGGTTCACCAGTTTTCCGCTTGTACTACGAGTTTCCGGACACCGTGTATATTACATGATAATATCATTACAAGTTTTCCCAGAATAGCTAACTTTAGCAAAAAAATGATGTAAAAATTTTCCCATTCCGGAAACAAATCGTAAATAAATATATTTATGTGAAAATGGACTGATTTTTTTATTTCTACACAAACCTGAATAGACACCCTGCGTGACAAAAAACAATCCGAGGGTGTTTTCAAAGAAATTATGACATTGGTACTTCTTTGAAAATGTAAAATATTTTCATCTTTTCAAAAAAAAATCGAAAACCAAGTGTGCACTTTAGCATTTTTTTTGGGTCTGATTTCTTTAGTTTATGATAACAATTCTTTCATATTTTGATAGTTTATACAATTGTTGTTACTAATAATATTTTTTTGTATTAGAAACCCACAAACAAATAATGCTAAAAATATAATTAGTCATTATGACGTCAAAAATTTGACATTTCTTGCGAACTGAATATTTATGACATTTCGTTTGCGAAATATTTCGAAAATTACATGAAAATAATGTAGATAAAACGATCTTTCTGATTATATCTCAAACTTATTACTTCTAGAATGAATTTATATCAAAAACAATGAAAGAATGTACAGTATACTTTACCAACTTTAGCCATGTTCTGAGATTGGTGTAATCCAAGATGTCCGCCGCTCCCTATACAGATGAGCTTCAAGGTATAGACTGGCACAAGAAAACATGCAAATAAAAATAATATTTTTTTTTTAATTATATTTATTTCAATTTCACATACAATGAAAATACACATTATACATTTTTTTAAATTCAGATACTGTGTGGTTCAAAAATAAAAGTTGAAGATATTTTTTTCATCATATTGATTTCAGTTTTATAATACATGAAACACGTTTTTTAAACTTTGGTCGAGAGGTAAGGCTCCGGACAATAAAAACAATCATTTTACACATACATAAATTAATTATTTATTATAATATTAAATTTTTTAGACATTATTTCTGTCCTCCACAAACGTGGAAGATACAATGAATGGAAACGAAACTTCAACTGATGCAAAGATGCACTTGTTTCAGTAACCATTTTAATTCAAATGATGCAACGAATAAAAACCATAAATAACAATAACCAACATCAATGCTCACGCTGACCCAAGAAGGTGGAAAAATCCTCGGACCAGGTGAAGGTCTGGTCCTCGGGGTTGTCGTCCTGGTCGGTGTCCGGGTCGTCCTCCAACGGCTCCTCATCCTCCGAGTCCGGCTCCACAATTGTTGGGAGTTCTTCATCACGGATAGAAGTATCGGACTCGTTCTCGCTATCCTTTTCTCGGTGCTCGGTTTCCTACAGACAGAAAGAAAAGATATTTATTTATATTTATTTACGCCCTAGTGGGCTTTTACAAGCATAGAAGCAAAAATATAAATAATAATTACATACTCATGTTACTAAACCAATAAAACAGAATAAATAATAAAGCAATCATCATCACAAGGTATAGAACATCATAACAGAAATTAAATTATTACCTGAATTGATGCCGTGGAGGTTGAAGGACTTCCTCTTCTTCACTCGAGGAACAATAATTCTGCTCAGCCATTCTATAACAATAGAAACAAATATTATCATCATATAATATAATCATCAATACTCTTGTATTTATAAATATTTTATAATTTTGAAGAAAGTATCTTCGCAATTTTTTTTCCACAATATAATTATAAAACAAAAATTTTTTTTTTAGCACACCCTATATAACTGATCAATTTTTTGTTACTGATTACTATTTTTAAAATATATTCATATATTTTTCAATGTTTTATGAAAAATAGTAATTTCATAAAACATTCAAAAATAATAATAAATATAAAGAATAATGTTTTGCGCCATTCAGTACCGCCCAATACAAAGTATGTGTTTTCAAAAAGAACCGCTAGACGTCAGCGCGGACGAATTCATCTGTCTGCCAGATGTCCACCCACACATATGCAAAAAAATCATGAATGTGTGCGTGAGAATGACTTGGTTCAGAAATGTATTTTTTTCTATTATTTCAACTAAATATTCACGAAACAAAGGCTTTGATACATAATCACAATAGATTTCTTTACATAATGACGTAGAAATCTTTATACTAATATGGTATATTTACGTAAATATCATTCGAGAAAGTGACTTGACATTTACGCGCCATAAATTTCTAGGCGTCCTGGCCCAGAGTTTTGTTTTTCGTAAATTACCGAGTAATTATGAACAAAACAAACACTTTGATATGTAATCTCAATTGATTTTTCTACAAAATGAAATACTAAACATTGCGAAATAAACGATATTATCATCCACAAACTGAAATACTAAACGAAAAATACTTCAAACAAAAAGATGCTATCACTTCTATGTCATATTTTTTCGGTTTATTTTTTGATATCGCATATAATTTTTACCAAAACACATGCCGTGAGCAATAAAGTATGTATAAAACCAACATTACTTACGTTTATTTGATTATATTCGGATTTATCGGCGTTTTATTGGGACCGCGCGCACTACGCACTTTGACACTTGAGAAATGCTTTGTAATCTGACACCAAGGGCACTTGAAACTTTTTTATGATCTTTTCCCGCGCTGCTAGAAGTTTTTCGTGTTCCCGTTGTATCAAGTCCAAGAACGCGGGAAGCTATTTTAACCGTTTGTTTGGTACAGTTTCTTTGAAGAAAAGGTTCAAAATCGCTTCTAAAAATACTTAAAATATTTTATTTTTTAAATTTGATAGGCCCGTAAATTTAAGGGCCCGGCACGTGACCGGTTAAGTACCTACCCATTTACTATGAAATAATATTTTTCTGTAATTTTTTTAACTGCAATTAATCAAAGTTTTAGTTTCATAGAAATTCTGATTTATACATTTTTATACCGTCGTTTTTGTGAAAAATTACAACAACGTTCCTTCTAAGCACATACCCGTACACTATGAAATAATTATTTTCTGTAAGTTAGTAAGTCAAGTTAGTTTTAACCCGTTAGTTGCATTTGCAATAGGCATAAGCTAGTATATAGTATTGTCTGGTTTCGATTCAAAACTCACTTTTTTTTGCAGGCGAAAATCGACCGCACCGCCCCTTAAGTTTCACCAACCTCAAGGTTCGTTTTGGATCAAATTCACTTTCAGACACGAAACTGGTAGTAATTTTTTTTCGACAAAATAGCGCCGCTAGCGTTTTTTTGTCTCATACAAAACGGTGGCGAAAACTAGAACTTCTCATTAAATCGCCCAATTCGGCTCAGTTATAGTTCCCGCCGCCAGGTGTCGCGTCTCAAAAAAAAAAGACGCAAAATAGGCCTCAATTTCAATGCAAAAACAAATGCTCTTTTCAGTACTTTGAAAAATTGAGCATTTTTGTTGCCTACATTTTTGCTAGCGATTTATTGACGAAAAACTATGGCGAATCAGCGGCAAAAACTGGAACCTCAAATAAAAGTACTCAATTCGGCTTAGTTATATTTCCTGCCGACAGGTGTACTTCAAAAAAAAGATGTCATTTTGGCCATTAGTTTCAATGCAAAAGAAATTGCTACGAATGTTGAGTTAGGTCAGGATTCTTACATGTCAAAACAAAACGGATCTCTCAGCGGTTTGGGTTGTTGTTTTTCGGGAAACGGCATTGCGGCCGGAAAAACGATTCCGGCTTTGATGTTTTTGAAAAATTCGGTACCCGAAAACATTACGCATCTTTAGATAGCAATATGAGGTGTCCGTCCCATGTAAAAAAGTTCAGGGTCGCCGAAAAACCTATAAAATTTTCCAAAAAAAACAAGAAAATACGTGTCCATAGATTCACTTCTAAAGGGTAGATTTTTACCGGCCAGTACAAAATGTTATTAATTCAGGGTAGGTACCTACTTATCTCGGTAGTATTGCAAATATGATGAAAAAGCAAAACCATTGCCGGAATTTTGTAAGGAAAAGCGCCGGTACCTACCGGAATGGGTAGTTAGACAATTATTTAGGTTTTGATGCAATTTAATTTACTAAGGTAATGTTGTTTCACCGATACTGAATAATTTAACAATTTTTTTAAGTTCATTTTCACGTTCTGTGTAAGTTCTATTTTTTTTTATCAGTAAATGCCAGTTGCATCATAATACAAAAATATCTATAGAACTTGAATAGAATTCGAACCGAACTTTTACAGAAATTACTCGAAGTTGAACGGGAAATTCTAAGTATTAAATTCGTATAGCGCTTTTTTTAAGCAGTAAAACTACTGGTGAGTTCTGGCATTATAAAATTTTTATGAAAATGTACGTACGCTCATAACTTCTGAAGGACTGCAACAAATTGAAAAATTCTTTTTTTGTTGTGTTTGTTATTGTTAAAACAAGGTTTGTATAAAACTACTGGTGAGTTCTGGCTTCACGAAATTTGTATAAAAAAATTTAATAGGTGGCGCACGAGCTGTTTTAAAACTAAATGTACCGGGAATTAGTGTATGTAGTGTGGCAGCTTTTTGCTGCTAGGTCCTGCGGGCGGCTTTATACATAATTGTGTGTTTAACCGCTAAGCGTTGCTAAACCATTCATTCGATTGCGATAAAAAAATTTAGATTTGATGTGTGCATGCCCACGACGGTTTCTGTATACAAAAGTGAGCGCTGGCATCATGAAATTACGCATTGCTTAACCGTTCATCAGATTGCGATGAAACTTTGGAGATTTGATGTGTGCATGCCAACAATGGTGTCTATATACTAAGGTATGGCAGGTTTTTGCTGCTAGGCCCTGTGGGTGGCTTTATATATATTTGTATGTTTAACCGTAGGTACCTACCCGCTTACTATGATTTTTTTTTTTCTGTTATTAAGTAAGTCAAGTTAGTTTTAACCCGTTTATTGCATTTGCAATAGGCATAAGCTAGTTCATATCTAATGCACAAACGGTTTTGGAAATAGCTGATGATACACAATAGACAGCTGGGCTCCCGCAGTGTTAAATTCTTCAGCTTCAGAATTACGTGGAGCATCCAATAGGACGGACATCTGGTCTAGTTAAATATTCTTTGTAAAACTTACAATAATGTAAGAAAAAAACAACTTGTAAACCTGACGAACCTCTATCTTTATTTGGAGTTTTCCCAAACATATTTCGAGTAATTTCAATCACTGGGATTGAAGAACATCACAAAAGTTAAGGGTAATTTGTGAGACTTTTAATTTGACATTATCACATTTACCTCCTCATATTTTAATAGCTGCATCATACAAGGTAAATAGTATTATTGAGCATGCATAGTGTGACACTAACCTATGAGCGAGGCGACGATGTACCAATACTTGTTCCTGTCGGCGTGCGCTCTCTCTCGCTCATGGCTGAGTTTCACGGCCGCAGACATGGTGCCAAAGTGCTCCCGCTCCTCACGCTCGATGGCGCCAAACTCCTTGCGCAGGTGCTGCTCCTCCACTATGGTCTGCGGAACAAAACTACTGGTATTAGAAGATGGCATAATTACAAAACAGATCCGAGATGTCCTTCATTGAACCCCTAGATGAGTCGCAAATGAGGTGGCTACTATGCCAAAAGATTGACTCCCGCTGAAAATACTGAGTGCAATTCTAGAGGGAAGACATCCGGTGGGCCGCCCCAGGCAAAGTTGGGGAACTTGATCATTAGGAACTCAATAATTAGGGTCAAAGATTGATGATCCGAGATGTGCTTCATTGAACCCCTAGAAGAGTCATAAATAGCTAGGTGGCTATAATGCCAGAAGACTAACTTCCGCTGAAAATACTGCATGTAATTCTAGAGTGCAATGCAATCAATATACATATAATAAAAAACTGCGTGCAATCCAGTGGACCGCCCCAGGCAAAGTTGGGGAACTTTTTCTTTAGGAATTTTATCAGTTCGAACTTGATCATTAGGATCAAATGAGATTAATGATCCGAGATGTGCTTCATTGAACCCCTAGAAAAGTTGCAAATGAGATGGCTACAATGACAGAAGACGGACTTCCACTGAAAATACTGAGTGCAATTTTAGGAAGACATTCAGTGGTCCGCAGTGGCGGCTCGAGCACTTGTTTAGTGGTGGGGATCGACATTTTTTACGTACTGTACCGTAATCTCACCACCCGTAGAATAACACAAAATAATATAAAATGTCTATAGATATATGCCAATTTACAATATAGTATAATAAAGATAAAGCTTTATCTTGCAATATTATTACCAAACTAATTTGAACGCGAGCGATTCCCGCCCGTAACTTCGCAAACAAATGGTTCTATGGGGATCCAAAGGATTGTCCTCGCAGGTACTTGAATTCACATACTACCGCGCATGCGCAGTTGCATATGATCGCGAAACAACGCAAGGAAAGTATAGGGATAGTTCGGATTGTCCCCGAAGTGCGCATTAGATTCTGCGCACTGAGAAATAGACCTGCTGTTTTTGCGCCGTACATTGTTCGATGTGCACGCGTAGGGTCTTATTAATATCATCCGGAATAATTGTTTGTATTTTATTTCTGCATATGTTAATTACTTTTATGTTTAAATAATTCATTCATTTTGGTGAAGACAAAGCATCGACTGTTATTTCCTTTAGTAGGTTTTGAGTGTAACTGGTGAGGACTGTCCCCATTGTCCCCCTGTGAAGAACCGCCACTAGTGGGCCACAAAAAGTAGGGGAAAGCAACTCCAGAGGTGTGCGAGGATGGGCTAGGCAAGGGTACAAATATTTGGGTTTTGCCAAAGAATGAACTGGAAAAATTTGAGGAAGGTCCATGTCCAAAGCTGCAAGCCAGAAGGCTCATGAAGAAGAATAATATACTGCAGTAGAGTTTTAACTGCCCAGAGATCAAATGGATCTATGGCATCCCCGGAAATGTTATAAAGTAAGAGGGGAAAAGAAAGATGAAGGTTGGAAAGTTCATTACTATTTTCATCTGATCACAAAAGAATTTCAAGCAATACGTTCCGTTCTGAATGGTGGTCTCTTGCCAAAACTATATTTCGAGTATCTTCCACTCAGGAATGAGATGCAAATATGTATAGATTGTATAGTTACTACATAATATAATAAATAAACCACATAAATTTTTACTTTTTCACAAATGGCTTTAAGAGGCCGCTATCCGAATTTCTACTGATTTCTTGCTCCCTTAAACATTTGAAGTTTTTAAGCTCTTAAAAAAATATATTTTATTCTTGAAGATAATATCTAGACATTCGTCGCGCCGAAACGCAAATTATACAAAATTCCCTCGATAGAAAAAAATCGCAAAGTATGATCCAAAAATTATTATAAACACGTTTGTTTCAGTTATTTTACAAGTTATATGTATGAAAAAATCCAGTGTTTCTTTAACCCTCGAGAGATTTTTGCTCTATTTTAAACGAGTCGTGTTTTATTTATTTATTTTATTTTTATTTAATATTTGTTTGTTTTTACAATAATTATACATTTTTTTTTACGTATTAAACAGATTTGTAATATTAATGTAATAAAAGCCTTTCCTCACCATAAAGAGACAAGGCTCTTGTGTTTGGTGAGTGAATTCATACTCAATTATGTTTTCAATGTTATCATTTGAGTAGGTGAATAATAATATTGCAAATATTAACAATAGATATAGTAAGAGAAACTTGAGATAAAGATTTTTCATGATTTTTTCATCGATTTTATCGCTCGCTCGCTCGCAAGCGCGCTCTTTTAACATTCGTAATTTCATCTCTCCATCTTCTTCTTTTTGGGGCCGGTAACGGAGCCTTAAACACGCAACCTTTGGGTCCAGAGGAAATTAATTTTGTACAATAGCTTCACACAGGAAGCCATGAGGAAAAAAATTCCCTCTGGGCCAACGTCATCTTTGGGATGTTGTGTGGAGGGAAAGAAAGGAGTGGAAATTCTGAGAAGGAAAAAGATATGGTAGGTAAGAATCTGGGAATCAATGTGTCTAGAAGTGACAGACATAATATGAATCCATCCCTCCCACTGCAGTGCATGGCGATGGGTCTAGAGAGCCGGCTGGAGAGGTCTAGACTCGGTCTCCCTCATTGTATCAATCATTCCTCTAATTCTGATACTTTGCCTATCGGAGATTGTCTAAATCAAGACAAATTTTGCCCTGCAGACTATATCCCAGAACAACTCAGCGAATCTGCATAATTAATGGATTAAGTCTTGAAAAAGATCAAATACTTACATTATGTTCATCGGTGATTAGCTTAAGATATTTTTGGTCTCCTTTAGAGGTGTTCTGCATCTCCTCGTGGATCTCTTTAAGTCTCCGCTGGATGTTCAGTAGCTTGGTGCCAGCTTCCCGTCTTCTGTCCTGGGCTTGAATGAATTTATCCTGAAAAGCAGATCATCAATATTAATTATTTTACCACCAGGATTCATTATTGTTGTTTGCTTAATTTAACTTAACCACTCAGCAACGTAAGCAGATATACACGTTAATATGACAACATCAGTCAAGTACAATAAGCTTGTTTTCACGTCAACGCGTATATTTCCACAGAAATCGTTATAACTCGGTTATTGTTCTAGTGACATCCCTAAAACAAAAAGTAGAAGCTCCATAATAAATCAAGCTACCCATCACTATTCAAGTTGTACATAGAAATACATTAAAAAAAAAACATTTTCTGTCAGATACATGATAGACCGCCAAATTGCCTACTCACTGTTAGACATGGTTATTTTTTTTATTTAATATTCTTGTATGAAATGATAAAAAAGTGAGGTGAACAAATTGTTTATTATACATTTATACGACAGAATAAGTATTGTTTTTTATATAAGCCGTGATTTTAGTACCGTTTTCACATAAAAACATCGCGTAAGTCATTTTTACATTTTTTTTATGTTTGCATTCTAAATTTTAATATTTACAAATGTTAATATTTATTTGTAATATAACAATTTGAAAGCTTATTTTGTAACCTTTCAAAAACAGTTTTTAATATTCGGCTACGTTCAGAAATGTTTCATTTATAGAGCTTTAATTGTGAAGCGTAAATAACATAAAGTTTTCGTAAATCTGACATGTCGTTTAAGACGTAAAAAGTGTATATTCGCGATATATCGGAGTGGTTAATGCACATTCTTAAGGCTATGTCAATGTTTGGGTAAATTGTTTTAAGTTCTTATATAAAATTGCTTTGGTTTTTCGGTTAAGTTCTCCAACTCAAGCTATCGTTGTTAAATAAGATTGTAGATAGATACATTCATCAAAAAAGCACTTTTCTAAACCTCCAAAATTTTGTCATAACGTCTAATTATGTCTCACATTCTTACTAGCACTATTTTGAACTTCTTCGGTGTTCTAATTTTGATGGAATAAAATTTTGTGATTAAAGCCTTGTCGATGCAATGGGTCCCCGACCCGAATAGGACAAGGGGAAGAAGATGTATATGTATGTATGTATGTATATTTGTAAAGTTTTTCTCCACTGTGGGTAAATATATGATTTTTTAGATATCCCTTTGTAATACATGAATAGTTGCAGTCAGTACACGAAAAAAGTTAATCTCCACTGTGAATCAGCGAGTGCGTTCTTGTAAGTCCCTTTTGAGAACATGATTAGTTGCAATCGGGACACGAAAAAGGTTTTTGTCCACTGTGGGTTAACATGTGATTTTTTAGATGTCCCTTGCGATAACATGAATAGTGGCAATCGGGACATGAAAAAGATTTTTCTCCTCTGTGGGTAAATATGTGACGTTTTATTTGTTATTTTGTAGAACATTTATATTTGCAGCCGGGACACGAAAAATGTTTTTATCCACTATGGGAAAACATGCGATTTCTCTTCGTATATGCATAGTTACACTCAGAACATGAAAAAGGTTTTTTTCCACTATGCATCACGCTGTGGATTTTTAAATCTCCCTGTCGAGAACTTGAATAGCTGCATTCGGGACATGAAAATGGTTTTGTCCGCTGTGGATAAACATGTGATTCTCTTGGTGCCTCTTTGAAGAACGTGAATACTCGCAGTAGAAACATGTAAAGGTTTTATGTCACTGTGAGTCAGCAAATGATTTCTAAGATGTTCCTTTGTACAACAGGAATAATTGCGTGAAAGTAATAATTGCGTGAACAGTCGGGCATGAAAAAGGTTTCTTTCCACTTTGGGTAAACGTGTGAATTTTTAGATACCGTTTTATGAAAAAGGTTTTTTATCACTGTGAGTCAGCATGTGCCGTTTTAGTTTTTTTTTTTCGAGAAAAAGAATAGTTGCAGTCAGGACATGAAATAGGTTTTTCTCCACTGTGGGTAAACATGTGAATTTTAGATTTTCGTTTACTTCGTAGTACATGAATAGTTGCAGTCAGAACTTTTAAAAGATTTTTCTACACTATCAGTCAGCAAGTGACTTCTTAGGTGTCTCTTTTGAGAATACGAATAGTTGCAGTCAGGACATGAAAAAGGCTTTTCTCTTCTGTGAATCATACTGTGGATTTTTAAATCTTCCTTTTGAGAACTTGTAAAACTGCATTTGGAACATGAGGAAAGATATTGTTAAATTGTGGAGATCCGGAAGGAATACAAGGCGAATAAAAATAAAAATAATTCCCAATTTTTTTATAAATAGCACTTGAATAAATAAAATAAACAATATACGCATGTATCGCAAGTTAGAAATCTCTTGTTTTATTTATTAGCGCAAACGCGATTAAAACAAGAAAAAAGGCATTTAAGCATAGACATATGAATATTAGTAGACCTGCCCTAAGCGATAAAAGCGTATTATTTCCCCCTCCCATTGGAACCGGCTGGGATCGTGTATGGCTTCGCGTTAATCTAAAAAATGTGACGTCATCATTCTTCTGCAAGCCAGCGTCGAGCACTCATCGGTGCATTTTACGAAATAAAACGGTAAACATAGTGGCTTGTGTTTTGAAAACGTGTAAAAATAGAAGTGAAAAAGAGAATAAACAAAATTGTCGTATTACATTCCATAGGCAAGCATTATTTTACACTATTTTAAGCCAATTCAGATCACATAATATGATCATTTTTGTAACATACACTGTCACTCGAGATACATGGCGTGCGTCCGTCCCTGTTTACTGGGGTAAGTAAATTATGAAACATTTATAAAAGTGTCTTCACTTAATACAGCAACAAAATATTGAACTCGACCTTATAGGCGACCTTTCTTTGGATATTTGGACTTCGCAAATGTGTTCATTACGCGGCGAACAATTCGCGCTCCTATGTAAAAAGGTATATTCATTCAAAAGCAGAGTTTACTTTTAAGAACGAAAGTGTGATATTATAATGCGAGATGCCTATATACTGTCAGATTGAGTTTTGACGAATCACATATCACCAAAGCCATCTTCCTGCCCTTCGTCCCGCTGTAGTTGGTTTCTACCCCTCACCTTTCTGTTCTGGTCTATTAATATTCATATGTCTATGCATTTAAGTGACTTTCCAGTACTTTGCGCAACTTGTGATTTTCAGGTAAAAATTGTCAATTGGGCGTTACGTAACGTTTGGGAGGGGGAGGGGGGGTGTACAGGAAAACGTTACACGGGGGGGAGGGGGGGTCAAATAACTTCAAAAATTGCGTTACGTAATACTTGAACGCCCCCTAATTGGACACTTGTAGAATTTTTCGGGTGGCGAATTGGTGAGAGAATACTATACTATCATTAGTGTCAGAGCCTCAAACTCGAAGACAACATTAAACCTCCGTATTATCAAGCAAGAAGCACAACTCTGAATTGTATTTTACGCATGAGTGGATCAGCCTGTAGGATTTTTATATTAACTCCACACAAGATGTCCTGGGGCATTCAGTTGAAGGTCTATTTAGAGCAGTGGTTCCCAAACTCTTTTGGCCCACGGACCCCTTTTACGGGTGGGCGTTTCAGACTTTCAGGGGGCGGAAGGAGACCCAGAGAAACCCATCTCACCCAATCCCACCACGCCCCCCCCCCCCCCACCCCTCCGTTGTGGAAACCCATCGAATCTAGCGCGGACCTCCTAGCGTTGTTCAGGGACCCCCAACTCAATTTTAATTTTCCACGGACCCCCTGAATGATCCTGGGGACCCCTGTGGGTTCGTACGGACCACTTTGGGAACCACTGATTTAGAGGAAACGAATTAGAGTGTAGAGTGAACCTAGGTCTTAAAGAGACTCATGTAATAAGAGGGAGAAAATACAAGAGCCGGCAAATCTTTCCAGTCCAACTGTTGAAAACAAGCATGAGTCAGAGGAACAACCCATTATCATAGGGCTAATATACAGCAGGACATGCTTAAAACAAATATTTTTTTTAAATAATAATTCGATTCGACTTCCATAAGATGATGAAACTTTGGTTATTGTTATTGTTTTTCTAAAATTAATTACGTCGAATTACGTTATTTTGTATGTTGAATTACATTTGTAGTTATTTAACAAGTCTTTAAATATAGTTTTCATATTGCCCTTTACGCATTATTTTCTTTATGTATGTAAATACTCCTCCCATAACTACAAGCTACTGGGGCTCAACTTATAGAGTAAGTAGTATTAATTAGAAAAAAAACATTATATAATGTTGCATATTGTAATTACTTGAAATTTTATATTTTTTTGTACAATAAATTAATAAAATTCAAAATACATATAAGTATTTAGATGAGAAATGAAGCGAAAAAATAGGTTCCACTTTCGTACGTCCAATATAACGCCGAACAACTGGAAACTACAAAATCCTGTCTACATGCAGTATGTACTGATTATCATAAGGGGAAAAAGTTTCGACGAGATATCACTACCTACACAATAGTGCCTCTAATTGTATCTTTATAGTCACTCATCACAAACTAATTTAATTACCCATTTTATGTAATATTTGTTGATGTGCGAAATATTAAATAACACTAATTAATAACTGGAATATTATTCCATTTATAATAAATGAATTACCTGTGCTTCCACGACTGTCTTTTGAAGAACCATGATCTCATCGACTCCGGTGAACTTCTCGTACCTGGATATGACATCTCTGATTTTATTTTTTAGTAATTCGTCAGGAATTTTGCCAGGTACTCCTTTAACTGCGTCGATGCCACCTCGTATCGAAGGCATTTTGTCTTTTAATTGTTCTATCTTCGACATCAGCTCGGCTTTCGTATTACTCGCAAGAGTTTCACCATTTTTTAGGTTAGTTTCACCCCTCAAATTTTTCAAAAAACCGACAAATCTTTTTGCCATTATCTCATAACACGGTAAATTTTTTAATTTAATATTATTGGACACCCGTTCAAATAACGTACTTACACTTTTCACTGGACTGATAAAACACTTTTTCAGATTCAAAATAAAAAAAATAATAGGCAAAATCCCAGATGAAAAACAATCACTAGTGATGGGAAGAAGCACATTATCGAGATAATAATATTTCCGATTTATTCGATTATTTACGCAGTTGGTTCCAAAGTTCGCAATGGTTCACAATATATATGAAGTATGAAAATAATGAATAATGAATGCATAAATATACTGATACCAATGAATGATTGAGGAATAATGTAAAAATGCATACAGTTTAGTAATTGGAAGTCATATACAGGGTGTTAACGGACGTACTTGACTTACTTTAACCAAAGACATTAATAACTTTAACCAGTGATTCCTGGCCTTTGGAATAAAAAATGTTAATGAAATTTTGGTCTCCAGTTACATTTTTTTTTGTTGCATTTCTAGAAAAAGACGATTACACTTTACAATAATATCCTCGACTTGCCTATATTGCCTATTCTTTCAGATGAAATGTGATTTTTCTTTTTTTTCTTACATTAGCTCCACACAGAAAGCCCTGAGGGGGGAAAATCCCTCGAGGTCTATGTCATCTTTGGGTATGCTATATGGAGGGTATTTTTAGGGAAATTAAGAAGAAAAAGTTCTGGGAAGGAAAAAGGGGTAAGCAGGAATCTGGAGGTCAAAGTGTCTATGAGTGAAGTATGAATGAATCCATCCCTCCCACTGCAATACAAGGCGATGGATCTAGAGAATCCAGCTGGAGAGGTCTTGGTTAGGTCTCTCTCAATCAATCTCTTCCGATCCGGCCCGCCAGGTTGCAAGAACACTTTTTTTTTTAAGAAAGACAAACATTCCCGGGTTACGAATAACCCGACAACATTTGAAAATCTCCTACTACCACCACAGTAAGCCTTCACCCCATGAACCCCAGTACCCCTGCTAAGTCACCAAATATAGCGAACCACTTGCGGTGATCTATAGCAGACATATTGATTACCCAATAAATGGTTCCCGGGGCGGCGGTACCGGAACGGAAAATAAATAACTACTTATTTATTCATTTTTACTTTTTTCACTTTTTTTAGCACCAAACGTTTTATTTTTATGTTGATAAGTTCGATTACAACATGCACTTCCGAATCATTCAATTGTCAAAATCAATATAATGATTCTCATCACTAATTTGGCACATGATGCAGTTTTTACCAAAATAGACCACTTCAAGGGAAGTGATCGGGAAGATGAAGGGAAGTAGGGAGGAAGTAATCTCAATAGTCACTAGACATGGTCATGGCTGCTTAACGAGGTTAAAAGTCTCGCCCCTGAAACCTGAGAACTTCTTTGTAAACTCTTTTCCTGTTACTTGCGATTTTTATGAGGAAAAAAAAATAGTTAGAAGAAGTTACAACAGAGCTACGGGATCAGCGGTTGCGCCTATTCCGCCTATGCCTATTGCTTACTAAAACTAATGTTTTTTGTCAACAAAATGGTCATCTTTCACGTAAATCAAATAAGTTGCATAGTGGTGTAGTAATAAGAAAATCAGTGGTAGGTACTTTTTCCACAAAATCTTTATTTAACAATTTTTTTCCGCCTGGCAATAATTATTCAGAACTGTCAAACTGTACTAATCTGTATCGTTGCATATTCCTCAAATAGTTAATTTTATTTTGATTATAATATCGCTAATTCCTAAGGTTAATATACATTTTCAACGAAATAATTTATTAAAATAATTAAATTGACTATTGTCTTAACATTTTCATTGATCTGTCAATAATTAATTATATATTTTAGATTGCAACTAATCATGCTGACAAATCAATCTGTGGACCCTAGGCGTCCAGAAAGACAGCAGAGGTTCAAGCCTCCCCCAGCGGCCACCCTTCCCAGTGAAGATTTGACTACTGATTACATGAATATATTGGGTAAATAAAAAAAACATGAAATTTTCGCCATAACCTCAAAATTTTTTATCTTGTTAGTGATTTTGTAGACTCACGGGATGTGTTTTTAGAATTGTATCACCTTATTACCTCTCGTGTAGTCAGATTTATTTATATTTTATCGTATTTTGTATATATTATATCAATATCTCGAAATATAAAACTTAATCAGATTCCTACGGGAATCACTTACAGTGGAATATTTGCCAACATTTTCATATGTCGAATTTCTTTTATGAGCCGATTACCAATTTCGGGAAATATGCATTTATTCCACCTCACGGTTAATACGGAATAGACGTGGGCAAAATTGATTGACTGAATTAAATGAATAAATTCAATCTTGTGACACACTCTATCTAATTCTCAATTTCAAAAGGAATTGATTCTTCATTCCTTACCTTTGGCCTTGTATCCTACGATTTTTAACGGCACATTATTTTTTTATTTTCCATTTAATTTACTGTTAAATTATTTCAATTAATGATGTGTACCGTAAACAATTAAAAGATTATAATTTATAATGTTTCGTAGGTATTTAAATATTATTATATGGGCGGCGCGCCGCGAACTTGCCTAAAGTAAAATACCTATCCCATTCCCGCGCCGCCATTCATAAAATCACGCGTATGTATATCATTGTCCCCCGCATAAGCAAAAACCGGCAGCGAGTCAGCTGAGTTCCAAGCCATGACGCGTTGTGTCCTTTCACTTGTGCGAAGAATCAATCAATCTGAGTTCCCACCCGTTCCAGATCCGCGAGTCTAGTCTGTCGCTATCGAGTCATGTCTGAAGCACTCTATTCGTGAATTAACTTTAGCATCTTGTTCAGTTGACAGACAAATGACCAAACGAACAAAAATGATCAAATGTTCAAACGAATCGATCATGACTCGATCATCGCAAGTCTTTACTTGGTCCGCAGCTAGCGAGTTACTGCAGACACTAGTCAAAAGTTACTAATTCATTCTTGAATGCTTGCCGCGAATCCGCCTGTGAGGTTTATCATTCGTTCCTCTCCGCGCGCCAAGCCGTCAATTTCATTACATTGTTGGTTGTTTTGTGGTACGTACCAAAACTATTGGAATATAAGTACCTACATATTTTTAGACGCAGATGTTAGGTAGATATAATATATGAATTTGCACATATTATAAGGCCAATCGGCTGTGGTCAGCCGTCACAAAATATTGTTAAAATGTTTATTTATATTAGATCACGACGAAGTGGTTTTTAAATTGGAACAATTTTAAGTTTAATAAATTAGTAAAACTTTAGGGGTGAAACCACAAACTGTTTAATTTAAAAATTTAATTGCTAGCTTAATGTAATTTATTTTTTAGTCAAAAAAACATTTTGTTGTCAATATAAGACACATTAAAATATTACGTTAACCCCTTCGCGCGTCGTTGGTACATTTTTTCAGAACGACATAATTGACGCTAAGAAGAGTGTTTTCTGTTCTTTAGCACAGTTGTGATTTGAAACTCGATGAAACGAAAAATAACGACACTAAAAAGAGGCAAATACATACATCTATAAGATTTAGTCTGCGTGGTAATGAGATTAGTATGAGAGTATAATCGGTCTCCTCTTTGTGCGGTGCTTCCCTACTCATGTCTGCTTCTGTTTTCTGAAGGTTTCACTTCAACCGCGTGTAGATAATATATACACATATTAAAAAAGTTTTTTTTTTTTTTTGGAATTGATTTAAAGGAATAATGAATGAATACAAGGAATCAATTCAAAAGGCCAGGAGAATCAGACTGAATCGATTCACTCTTGGGAATGAATATGCCCATGTCTAATACGGAACGTTCGTGTTGTCGAAGTTTGATGCACGGATAATACGGAATATTCCTTTTTTAGGTTGAGGTTAAACTACAAAAGCTGCTCGTCATCATAATTTAAAAAAACATACCAGGTTTTGAATGGTTTGTTTGGCAAGGCAGGGTATATCCTAGCCGGTTTGTGTAATTATGATTGATTGTCTATGAAATAAAAACGGTAAATGCAAAATGGCGTTACCGCGTAAGTGAATTAATTTTAACAAAATTAAAATGTTAAATGCATATTTTTTTTCATGTTTTTTGATCTCCCGCGACATAGATAGGTACTCACTTTTCGTGATAATAAAGCTAAATCTAACTGTTTGAATAAAAAATATTCCGTATTAACGAGTAAGCAGAGTAAGACATAAATAATCCAATTTCGTTGACCTGTCTTTAGGGCCTAGGAGTCGAAAGCCCGATATCCGTTTCGATCGAGGTAGATATCGGGCGAGATCTCTTGTCAGATTTGTGTGATTTTCTAAGACTGTTAATTGAATAAATAAACATGCATACTTGCATGAATTTGAGTTTAAAACGACCTAAACTAAAATACGTGACAGCTCACATTTGAAATTCTGACATCGGCCCATAGAAAAAGCAAATAACAGCCAAAGAAAATCACACAAATCTGACTGGAGATCTCGCCCGAGATCTATCTCGATCTCACAAAACATACAGCATCTCTCGGCAGGTAAACTCAGTAACTACTGTACAAGGCCTGCAGATACTTTAATAATACACAACTGCTAAACCTTTGCAAATCGCAAGTGCTCCCCAAGATTGAATTTGGCAGTCATTTGTGGTCTGGAGCCCCAAAATACCAGAAAAAAAACTTTTCTCCGTGCTGTTTTCTGTTTGATAGATTCTCCCAAATTGCAATCTTTAGATCACAGACTTCAGGTGAGAATGCTCTCATTGTTCTAATGGTACTACAATGGAAGATGCTCCATAGTACTTGTGTCATTGATCTCTTCGGCACCGGTGCACACACAAGAAAAACGCCAAATGCGTACCCAACATTTGCACACAGTTGACATTTTCATTACGATAACGGGTCGTTTCTATGACTAATTCTTGAATTCTACTATTTGGCTGTGAAATGATTTGCCCCTCTGTCTTTCCTCCCTCCTACAACATAAATCTCTTCAAGATTCACTCCTTCCTTTCCTCAAAAACACCTTTCACATGGCATTCTCAAAGATGACATAGGCTCTGAGGAAAATTATTTTCCTGTTCGTGTTGAGTTAAGTAAAAAAAAAAATGAAAAGTTAATTAGCAAGATCGATTTTCATTAAAATCAGTAATCAGTCAAGACACTTCTAGTAATTATACGCTCAGAATCTATGACTTTACAAGTCCCAGCGAGAGTTTGTATGTGATGTCATCGTTTTAGTATCTTCTCTCTCCTTTTTTTTTGGTATAAAGTGCGTGAGAAGAAAGAGGACGATCGTCGATGTCGTGCTTATGAGCCAAAGATATTGAAATATAAGAGATGTGCTATCGGCAGTTTTTACTGGGTGGGACTGTTTCGTGGCATCGCCGATATTGTTAACCAATACTATTGCACACCCTAAAAAATCAACTAAAGCCTCGATGACACAGGGCGAGTTTACAAGCTACTATCTACTAAGTTTAAAAGCGGGTTATTCAGCGAGTGAGATTGTAAAGTTGACGACCTATCAACTTTTTTTGTAGATTGTCAACAATCTGCTAGTTAGCAAATAACACGATGACACTGAGCGAGTTTACTAACAGATAGTGAATTTCCCAGATAGCTTGTAAACTCGCCCTGTGTCATCGACGCTTTAATGAAAGAATTCTTTTCGGATTCAACCTATATTGTTAACCAATACTACTGTACACCTTAAAAAAATCAACTACATAAACGAATTCTTTCCGTATTCAAACTATATTGTTAACCAATACTACTGCACACCTTAAAAAAATTAACTACTTAAATGACTGAATTCTTTCCGTATTCAAACTATTCCCATTAGGAAGTAGTCCACCGACAGTCAAGCAGTAATCATAGCATATCTCTTGTATTTCAATATCTTTGGTACGATCTCTCACTGGAAGTGGTATAACAATTTTTCAGTGTTCAATTTGTTCCGCTGCAGATTGATTTTCCGGTGTCTGTGTTTCCTCCCTCCTACAACATAGGTCTCTCCAAAACCCTTTTTCGCTCCTACATTTTCTTAAAAATGCTGAATTCCAATGTTTAAAATGAAGACAAATATCTTTCAATTGGAATGTATAGCATCCCTAAATAGAGGGTGCGTTATATTGAACAGGAATTTTGATGATGTATATGTTGTTCCAGGAATGATCTTCTCCATGTGCGGACTGATGATGAGGTTAAAGTGGTGCGCCTGGACCGCCCTATACTGCTCCAGCATTAGCTTCGCCAACTCCCGACTGTCTGATGATGCCAAACAGGTAATTAAAATTAACAATAACTATCGCCCTATTCATTATTACATATATAGAAGACGCACACTCCCAGGTTACTAACACATACCTTGACAATATTTGAATTACTCATAGCTATAGCATGTGTGGTTCAGACTTGTTGCAACAGATGTCACTCATTTGGGTCTATCCCCAAAGCCCCGAATGATTTTGAAGTTAGCTGAACCAGGTAGTCAGAAGTGAGCGAGTGCACTCTACTCGCCGCAACAATCAGAACCATTTCTAGTACCAATAGGTACGGTCGCTTGTGGCCAAGTAATTTTATTCATTGTAAACACAATATCATATGTAATAACAAACTTGTGCATATTCTTTATCTTTTTTATTATTGTGAATACAACAGAATAATTCCAATTACTGTACAATTTAGTTACCCTATCAGGATTTAGGCAAGTGACTCTTCAATAATATTTTTAAGGCATATAAAGAACAGTCACTTACATCCAAATGGTTTGCAATTTCATTTAATAGCAACATTCCCCTCGTCATGCTATGTTTTGCCGAGACGTCTGTTCTGCCGTTCGGTACTTTAAATAAGTCATGATGTCGACTTCGGCTGTAGTGGTCTGCAACATATAAATCATAGCATCCCAAGAGAAATGGGCTATCGATGAAATTGTTCCAAATTTTGAATGACAGAATAGCAAGACTTGCTTTCCGCCTAGTTTCTAGACTCACAGAATCAGTTTCCTCAAGTAAGTCAATTTGGTGCATGAATCTTTGATAGGTTCAATCTTGAGGAATTTCTTCTGGATTTGCTCTAACATATCAATGTACTTCTGGTGGTACGGTGCTCAAACATCATTCTTGACAAACTATGGGATTAATTTAAGGCTCCTGAACATGCAGCAAGTTATCCCATGGGCGAAAACCCAACTTATTTGTTTACTTGCGCTACTATCCGGTCTAATTCCAAAGAATTCGTAATTCCCGTGGCATATTGTCCATACTAGATGAAGTAGAATTAGTAAGTATCTGCATATATCCCTTTCCAAATGAGCGTAAGTTTGTCTTTGAAAATATCCTGACAAATGATTAATTGGGAGGCGAGTATGGGTACCACCGCCCCGAAAACCATTTATTGTATAACCAACATTCCTGCCATAGGTCACCCCAAGTGGTTCGCTATGTTCGCTAAGCATTAGGTCGGGGAATATTCCCGGGTGCACATCACTAATCCTGACCAATATCGTACACCAACTAATCAACTGTCTCCGATTGCAGATCCTCAGTTCCTTCATGCTGTCCATCTCGGCGGTCGTGATGTCCTACCTACAGAACCCCCAGCCTATGATCAACCCTTGGGGCGTAAGCAGCTAGCTCTAACAACTAAGCAACAAGCCTCGTGCACCATTACTCCATTATTTATAAAAAAAACCAAATCAGTTTACTGTTTCGAATTATAATTATTATCAAACATAATATATTAATCTACCTAATTATTATTTCTGCCTTTTTATACTTTGACATTGTAAACATTTACGATACATTAATGGTAGTTTATCAGTTTTGTAAAATTTGGAACATATTTATTAGTAAAGTCCTATATGCTTTTTTTGTATCCGGCTATTCAACACACTTTTGAAAAGTCATGATGAAAATATGTTACGTTTAAAAGCCAGTTTTTTTTTCTTCACTTTTAATGACTAAAATCACTTTTCAAAAGTGTGTTGATGCCACTGTTGTCATGGAACCTGTGAGTGACGGAAACTGTAATATAGTGGCGCTGTAGTAGCCGCTGTGTCTGATACGATGGACTACTTATCCAATGGGTGCTTGATCCCGATTTCCATGAACTGCTCGAGTCATCTTTCCAGAGGGGGAGGAAGTGGGGGTCCAGGGAAAGCAAAGCCAAGTTCTGTACGAAGTTCCGTAGAGAGATGGTCAGGCTGGCGGAAGGAGAAGAGTAGCTGTTTGCGGTCTAAACTAGAGTGCCTTGGCTTTCCGAAACCCTCCTCGACGTAGTGGAAGGTATGGCGCAGCCCTATTTCCTAAGAGTGAATGTTTCGCAAATTGTAACCTCTGTCATAACTCGCATGGCAACTTTTGGGGCTACTGTTTTCCCTGTGCTCTGTCTGCTGATCCAAACCACCTCTATCCAAAGTTTTTATTAAAACTAAAATATAGAGATACAAAAATTAGATTTACATTATATCCTATAAACTAATTATGCAAAGTGGAGTTCGGCCTATCTTGCAGTGTTTCATAACGCTGACGGATTTCTTTCGTATTTCTGTTCCGATCGGCCTGTAGGATTGGAAGGAATCCAGATTTTAGTATTCCGCACATTAAGGTACCTAACAACACGGTAGCAACAGGAGTCAAGTACCATAATATCGCCAGTCTATTAACAACCATCGTTCGTAACGTAACGTAACGTATCGCTGAAGTGTTATTCATCTTATTGTGACAAAGTATACATCCTATCGTTATTTATCGTATGCTTTGTGTGAAATTCTTACGTTAATCTGACTCAAACTAGAACAATCATATCGCACGCTTATGGATATTTCTGTGCCTGTCACCAAATGAGAACCAGCCAGAAGATAATAGCAGTGAGTACCATTTAAATGTGTATACCGATCTTATTTGGTGGTCGGGCATACCTCGATCGAAGTCCATAAGCGTTTATAGCAAAGAGTGGCCGCAAGGTCATTCTAACCCACGTTAGGTAGTTCATCCTTGTCCAACTTACTGCATCCAAAAATGCACTCAGTAAGTTGGACAAGGTTCAGTCTAAGTCACTGCGATTGATAACTGGATGACCGATGCAATCGTCGCCCATCAATTCCCTACAAGTGGAATGTTCTGATCCCCCACTTTATTTAAGGCGTCAACTATTTGCTGACAAATTTGTCCTTAAATGTTTAAATTCTAAATGTCATCAGGTTATTCCCAGAGTCTCATTGTTCAACGACTCAACACAATCATCTACAATCAGAGCTCGAACTAAACCTCTTCCTGCCATCTGTAAAAATTTTCGTTCTCTCTCAGAGCTTCAAATTATCAAAAATGATCTTCTTCCTTTGTTCAAATTAAAATATAGTCTCGTCATCTTATCCCCAACGATTTTAGAAGGGATCGGCATCCTTAAAAGTCATTCCAATCTCCCAGCCCGTACTGTCAATAATATGTTCAATGACATTATTTCATCTAAATGGCCCAACTCTTCTCTTTTATTTACTGATGGCTCCAAATCTCCGGACTCTCCTAATTGTGGTATAGGTATCAACGTTTACCACAATAATTCTAATGACAGAATATTTTATTCAATTTCAAACCAATTTTCAATATTTTCTGCTGAGTGCATTGCAATAATTGAATCTCTTAAATATATCATAAAAAATAATTTTGAACATTCTCTTGTTCTCTCTGACTCACTCAGTTCCCTCCAAAAACTTAAATCCAGTCCTTTTTTTCATCCTGATGATCACTTTGTATGTCTTATTCGAGTACCTACTGATATCCTCCATTCAAAGCTCTGGAAAAACTGTAACTCTGATTTGGATTCCTGGACATGTTGGCATAGTGGGTAATGATTAGACATCGGATTATATGCATTTGCATATTTGCATATGCAAATGCATATAACTCTCTAATTACGGCGTTAATGCATATTTTAGCCTTTTTTTCCCAATCGTGCATATTTAGCGTTTGAAGACGCATCCATTATACAGAATATCGCCCTCATCTCAACATATTTCCACAAGTTACCAGATACCATAGAGAAATTGGAAACTAAAAACCTTCCTCTATTTAAATCAATAGAAATACTGGAAACAATGATTGGAACTCACCAACGCTCTTCCCAATTCAATAAAGTTAGACGCTATTTTGTTTAAAAATCTGGGTCTTGAAAACATAAAGAACATTAATGCCTACATCAATGGCACAGGTCATACATACCCTGCATAAACAGGTATCTCCAGAAATGGCGCCAATTTTTTTTAATTTTGTCGGATGACGTCAGTTGACGTAGAGAAGTCGTTTTCGGCGTTTGGGTGACAAACATCAAAAATTTTTGCTCGAAAATTTGGAAAAATACTTAGTTTTATATTGTCACAAAAACTATGCATAATTTTAAGAATATTTCGCTGTCTTTGTATCGACTTTAATTAAAATATATAAAAATAAAAATGGTTTTTTGATTTTGCATTGTGCATATTTTAGGCATATCAAGAGTTTTTAGTGCATATTTCGGCCTTTTTAGTGCATATTTGCATGCATATTTTGGCACTTTGTTAGTGCATATAATCCGATGTCTATTAATGATATTGCTGATTCCTTGGCAAAACAAGGAGCGTCTAACCCTACCGTTACCCTCGAAAACAATATTCCCCTATCTGATATTTTTTCCATCCTCATAGACAGATCCCGCAATGCTTGGACAGAGTATTGGAATATTGCTAGTCAATCCAAGGGTGCCTGCTATGCCTCAATACAAAGGATTATCCCATCAAAACCGTGGTTTCAAAAATTCCGCCATTTTCCAAAAAAGAAATTTCCTCACTTATTCGAATGAGAATCGGACATTGTTCCGTTCCTTCTCACCTTTTTAAAATTCACGTCCTTGAATCCCCAGATTGTACGTTCTGTGGTCTAGATGTGGGAACTTTAGATCACATATTTTTTGGTTGTCCCTCTCTAAATAAATATCCTCTTTTCTATCAAGCGTTATCTAAAATTGCCTCCCCTCCATTCAACATTTCATCCCTTCTAAGTCTGAACTCGACTCCAATCTTCCATATAATTCTGAAATTTGTACATTTAAATAAAATTAATATATAAATTCTCCTTTCCTTCCTCTGTAATTTTAAATGATGGCCTAGAACACCCTTGAAGGGTGAAAGCCAGAAATAATTGAAAAAAAAAAAAAAAACACAGTTTGAAAATGGCTTTGTAAGCCGAAATAGCTGTCACAATAATAAAACTAAAATACTTGCAGAACTTAATAATAACATTATTAAATTTAATTTTTAAAAAATAAATGGAGTTCTACAAATTATACACAAAAACAATTAATAATTTAATTAAGAATACTATTAGATCAAAACGATGTGTGGTCTTGAAGCTAGTTTGCCAATACGGTGTAAATCAAATCAGTAAACATTGTGTTGAGAACCGCTACCTACACCAGGGCCGTGTTTGGGAAGTGAGCCACCCTAGACAAAAATAAACAATGGCGCCTTCCCCCCTTCCTAAATATACTACAAAATGTTATTTACTTACTTGAAATAAGTAAACCTAATAACTTCATACCTCGCACCTTCAGCGGTAAGTAGGTACCTCACACAAATGACTTTCTTTTTAAACTTACCAAGTATAATACATTAATTTAAAATGTCTTTTATAACTTAAAAAAATGGTTTTACTGGGGTTTGAACCTTCCTACCCAGTTTTCGGAATTCTTTTAAAATTTAAAAATATGTATATATTAGTTTGACAACAAAATTGTAAGTAGGTATATTTTACACTGGGCGCCTACTTGTTCCTATATATACCTATCACAGCGTCCTCGAGGCGCTTACTAGCGCCAGGCGCCGTTTGGCTCAGTTCTGGCTCTGCTTGGAGAAATAAATTTTTAGCCTGCGCTTTTTTTTACGTTTTATATTTATTGTTTTATTAAAAAATACCATTTTAGAAAAGACAGATAGATTTGCCACACCATCGACTGCAAATTTAACAAAGTCAAGTTGTAGTATCCTACCTACTACTTTAAAGTTTTGGCGAAACTCCGCCCCTTAAAAATTGCCGCCCTGTGCAACTGACCAGGTTTTCTAGACCTAAGTACGGCCTTGACATACACCCACATCGACCACTGAGCCAATCAAACCTCTTCAACTCGGTAATTAATTAATAAACTTCAATATTTACCAACTTTTTTAGCTTTACTAAATAGCTGGCTGTTTACTTTTACAATCTTAGATTAACTCTCTAAAACCCTTCGTCTAAAAAACTTATTGAGTAGGTGAACTCGTTGTCACCATCAAGTATACCTATAAGTCAAATATATAATCGAACTTTTACGCCTTACGAAAACATTTAAAACCAAAAAACAATGTGCGTTTTTATAATTGCTGTGACGTTTCACGGTTACGGAATCCTGACGGCAAAAGGGCAATAAACATACGTTCCTTGACACAATAATGCTACACTTCTTTCAAAAGATGAGATTCACAATGTACGAGGGTCTGTTTCCTCCAAAGGAAAAAAAGTCATCATTTTCTTGCATATCTCTACCACACCGCACCGCACCGCGAAGTCTCCGTAGACCCCTGTCAATACTCTTAGCCTTGGCGATAATTTTGAAAGTATGGAATATAGTTAAAACGATAATATTGAAGTGCAAGTGAATTCCAAAAATTCAAAAACGTCAAATGTCAATGCCCTGATGGTTTTGCTTTTGTTAATAAACATATTCCTAATGCTGCAGCTCTTTCTTATAAGAAACGCATGTTATTGCCTTTTTTGGTACCTAATCCGGTACCGTAACCGTGAAACGTCACGGTAATTATGAATGGAAATGGAATAGGTCAAGTTTCGCTACGTTAGGTGTCTTAGCAGGGATGCCCAGGTTCATGGGATGAGGTTTATCTAGGTCTTGGGGGCGGATGCATCTGTCCACCTACTGCATGGCGGGCCGGATCGAGAGACAATGGTTGTGGGAACTAACGTTCTCCCACAAAAACGACCTCTCCATCACGATTATCTCGGAACATCGCCTTGCACCGCAGTGGGAGGAATGGATTCATACGTCCGTCTCTCCTGGACACCCTGACCCCTGGATTCCTATTATCCTCTCCGCGTATCCGTTTCCTTCGCAGAACTTCCTGTCCGTTATTTCCTTAAAAAGACCCTCCACACAGCATCCCCAAAGATGACATAGGCCCGAGAGAAATTATTTTCTTCAGGACCTCCTGTGTGAAGCTAATATAAAAAGAGGTATACATTTTTATTTTTATGTGTTTTTAATTTTAGATTTGAATATAAAGCGTAGTGTTATCTCTTTCTAACACCGATTAGTTTAGATAATATGTCTCACCATGCCAGTAAAGGAGATAACGATTTCTATGAGACTTATTAGCTGTTCCCAAAAGCGAACAAATTAGCGTATAGTACCTATTACATAGTCGAACCCGAAAGCTCATTAATGCAAGCAATAGGCCACTTGCATAAAAAAAAAATTCCGGTTTAGGCAAATATTCTAAGACATTCCGTATTTTTTTTTTAAATCGTATTTTTGAAACCCTGGCGATTTTTTGAAAATTTCAATCCGAATAATCAGACATAATTTTATGAGTGCGAAAAAACGATAATTACATAGCCGAAATTCATTTAAAAAAGGAACGTTTTCCACACGAATAGCAATAAATTGTACGGGGTTCTCTTCGTAACATCTGTAAAAACACCGCCATCTTTATCAAAAAATCAAACCAAAGGATAAGTTCGCATAGAACAAACAATAAATCTAGTGAACGTTAAACGCAAATTCAAAAATTCGCCGGAAATCAAAGTGTTGCCATCATTGACGGACTTAATTGATCGAAGGTTGCCATATAAAAAAAAAATTTATCAGTGTGGAATTTTACAAAATTAAGGGAACATAATCGGAGACGGGACATTTTCATGGAGTGATGTCACGAGCTCAAATAATGGATTTATTTATTTTTTAATTTTTTAATGAATGAACGTTCTTTTTTTAAAATGATTTTCGGCTATGTAATTATCGTTTTTTCGCACACATAAAATTATGTCCCGTATTTCCGGTTTATAAAAAATGGTCTGATTCTTCGGATTGAAATTTTCAAAAAATCGCCAGGGTTTCAAAAATACGATAAAAAAAATATAGGGAATGTCTTAGAATATTTGCCTTAACCGGATTTTTTTTTAAAATGTGATGCAAGTGGCCTATTGTTCTTAAATTGACTTCTAACAAAGGCAAAATAAATATAACGGTTTCTAGAAATATACGATATCATGCAGTGTGAGAGAGACGGAACGCGTGCTAAATGAACAAGAATCAAAAGGAACCAAGTCAGTGGCAACATCGGTTTATATTTATGCATTTATTCAGTGATTATAAGGTTTTCTATTTGGTTTTTAGAGGGTTATATTATTGTATACTTAATAATTTATTCCGCCAACGTCCTAAGAACATTTCGCAGGTTGCTATTGGTCAACGGTTCTCTTTGAAGCGCGCCAATTTTGCGTTCGGAATTTGAATCGGTGTCAAAGAGAAATTATTTGAATCGTTGCGTAACGAAACGCACAATATGAACACTGACTTACCGCTGACAGCTCCGTTATAACTTCTCCCTAATTCTCAAAAACGACTCTTTTTTTACGTCAATACCAACAGTAGTCCAACTGCTCCCGACCTTTCGGAGCCCATTGCGATTATGGCGTCTCCAATCAGGGTATATTGTAAGACTGAAGGAAAGAGATGGGAATGAGGAAGGTCAGGAATAATAATAACTAGCAGTTAAAAACCCGCTCCGCTTGCTAGGCCCTGCGGTGGCTTCGTGTTGTTGATCGTCTTATAAATCCGATAGGAACTGGTTTAAAAAATAGCCGGATCCTCGGAAAAATAATCTCAGGCGATCCAGTGATAGCTAGTCACCGGGACAAAATAACATAACGGTAACTACAGGCAATGACGTCATATTTTTTTTTTATTGAGTAAATTTTTTACAATAAGTTTATTTCATTCTAATATTACATATTTTATATACTCTCCTAATAAAGCAATTGCTTGTGTTTAGGAGAGGACAACTTGATAATAACTTTTTTTTTTTTTTTCAAATCCTTATAACAAACTTAAGAACTTAACTATGAATAGATTTAGACTTAATAACATATTTTTTAAGGATTATAAGGGTAATTAAACAAAATATATATATAGGATGTACATAAAACCTTTGGAATAACAAACAGTCAAAAACATATCTAATAAAAGTTAATATTATATGGTGGGACTACCAAAATATGATTTAATTTTTTTTTATATTTGTCGTAATTTTTTTCTGTTCGCATATCGGCGGGTAATTGATTAAATAATTTTATTCCTTTATATACTATACATAGTGATTCTGTGCTGTTGTGGTTCGTATGGGTGGAATAGTTAGTCCACCAATAGAAGTATTCCTTATGCTAATATTTAGCAGTGGGGTAATATTTTTTTTAAATATATCTTTGTGAGGCTGAAGTAGTGCTATTTTTTCGTAAATTTTTTTAAGTGGGGGAACAGGGAATTCTTGGAATCCGTTTATTGTTGGGTAGTAATACGGTTTTTTTAGGATAATTTTTATAAGAATTTTTTGAATTGTTTCGAGTGGGAGAAGGGATGATTTATATGCACCCCCCAAGCTTTTATTCCATATTGTAATACCGAGTGCGCAAGTGCAAAGTAAATTTTTTTAATATTTTTAATGTGATAGTATTTCTAAGTCTGAAAAATATATATATTAGTTTTCTCATTCTGTCTATTGTGGAGTTTATTTGATTTTTCCATTTAATGTTATTGTCGATAATTATTCCAAGATATTTTATTTGTTCTTTACTACTAATATGTATATATATAATGTATAGACGCGTGGTATTATTATCCATAACTGAACGTTACAATAATAATCATATTATCATCAATTTCGGAGGCGGGTATGGGTACCGCCGCCCCGGGAACCATTTATTGGGTAACCAACACCTGTGCCATAGGTCACCCTAAGTGGTTCGCTACGTTTGGTGACTTGCTGAAGTTTGTCCGGGTCTTGGGGGCGGATGTGTCTGCTCACCAGCTGCATGGCAGGCCGGATCGGGAGAGAGTGGTTGAGGGAGTCCCTTTGTCTTCTCCAGCCGTTCCCCCTCGGAACATCGCCTTGCACCGCAGTTGAAGGGATGGATTCATACGTCCGCCACTCCTGGACACACTGACCCCCAGATTCCTACCCAGCCCTAATACCCTTTTCCTTCCCAGAACTTCCTCTCCCTCCTTTCCTAAAAATACCCTCCACACAGCATCCCTAAAGATGACGTAGGCCTTGAAAGGAATTCTTTTGACGAGTAATCATAAATGATAAATATGCTTATATAAAAGGGTCATCCCGTATGAAGGCGATTTTTTTTCCCGCTTTTTGGGATTTTTTGGCGAACCAAATAAACATACAACATACAACTGCAAACTTTTCACCACATATTGATTCATATTTTGAGTATACTTTACAATTTTTTCAGCCCGAAATCTTCGCTCATTGCTGAAGTACACGGCAACTTAGCCACTCATCTTCAAAATTGAGGTGACCACGATTGCGGGAGTTCTGCTTATATCTGAAACAAAAAAAATGTGTGCAGTTGACACGCGGTAGAAGTGAAACCCTCAGATACCTTAAAGTAGATAAGAGTGGGGAAGCTACGAAACACCGCACATATAGGAGACCTATTTTATTATATTCTATCTCATATTATTCGATCTCATTGTCTCGCATGTTAAATCCAATAGGATGTATGTGTTTGTCTCTTTTAGTGTCGCTATTTTTCGTTTCATCGAGTTTCAAATCACAACGATGCTAAAGAAGTTTTAACTTCAAAAAATCAAACGCCATTTTAATCTGTAAAGTATGAACTAGTTTTTGAAATAGGGTTAATAGAAAATATTGAAAGGTAAATTTTTGCCGTCTTGTTGAACACTAAAATTCACGATAAAATGTTCAACAAGATGCTAAAAATTTACCTTTCAATATTTTTTACACACATATTTTATTAGACAAACGAAACGTTATTGACTCCACGCTTTTTATCGTTTAATTTTTCTGTGGTTAACTTTTAGCTTTTTAATATAAAGCGTGCTGTTTTCTCTTTCTAACACCGTTTAGATCATATCTCTCACCATGCCAGTAAGGGAGAAACCACGATTTCTATGAGACATATATGAGATGTTCCCAACACCGAACAAATTAGCCCGAGGGGTTAATAATATTTATACTAAAACAAAAATAATCGGCATTGACGTAAAATTTTACAATGATTGCATTATTATTTAATAATTCTAAATTAAATTCTCTTTGGTGTAACTCTAAGTGACCAGCTCAGGTGGGGCTCCATCGAAACCAGAGTAAAGTTAGCTTCTCAGAAACTGGGCGTACTGTACTAACCCTGCACAAATCACAAGTGCGCCCCATGGTTGAATTTGGTAGCCACCTCTGGTCTGGAGCTCCAAAATACCTAAAAAAACTTTATTCTGTGCAGAAACGGGCGGTCCGTTTGATTAATTCTCCCATCTTAACAGACGGATTGCAATCTTTAGAGTACAGGCGTCAGGTGGGAATGCTGTCCTTGTTCTACCGGTATTACAATGGAAGATGCTCCGAGGAACTAGCGTCATTGATCCCCTTGGCACCGGTGCATAGATGGGAAACACGCCAAACGCGTGCCCAACATTTGTATTCGGTTGATGTTTATCACATGAGAACGGGTCGCTTCTTCGACTCGTTATTGTGTTTAACAGCTCGGCTGTGGAACGATTTGCCGGCCTCTGTGCTTCCCCCCTTCTACAACATGGGTCTCCTCAAGACCCAATTTCACTCCTTACATTCCTCTAAAAGACCCTCTTAAAGGAAATTATTTTCCTAAGGGCCTCCTGTATGGAGTTAATGTAAAAAAAAAATCTCTCACCATGTCAGTTAGGGAGATAACAATTTTTATGAGACTTATATGAGTTGGTGCCAAAAACAAACAAATTAGTCCGAGGGGTTAATAATATTTATACTAAAACAAAAATAATCCGCATTGACGTCAATCTTTATAATGATTGCAATATTATATAATAATAATTCTAAATAATAATTGACAATCCCAGTGCAAAGGTTTCGTATCAATACAAGAATAGTATTTTATGTATTGAATAGATTTTTAGGCATTATTTATGATGATTTTATGACTATTAATTCGCCATGGCAATAAAATCATTTGAACTCATTTATTTCCAATTAAATATTAAAAAAATAGGACATAAATAAACAAAAAATGTTACTAAAATTAGTCATAATTTTTATTGGTTTTATTCTGTCCGGTAAACTTTGGCGTTGCGTTCATAGGTCGAAATCATAGATAATAATAGAAATGAAGGAGATGGACTATAAACCTTTAAAACTTATTAGTATGAAACCGCGCGCACAACGCTTGTCGCCAATATCTTTCACTCGTAGTACCTACTAAATTATATTTAGCGCATAACTTTCATTATATGACCGTTTTTCTTAAACCCATGTTTCTATTATCGAGGAAATAACCAGACAAAACCGGAAATATGTCATTTTTAAATAAAATTTTAGCCGAATTGACTCTTTTCCACAAAAAAGTATAAATTGATTTCGAAAGATTGTTCTTTTATCTGGTAAAGTTGTGTTTTAAATTATGAGAAAATATGTTTATTTTTAGCATAATAAGGTTATACCGTAGGTCGTTGGCAGATTTGTTAAATTTTCAAACAAAGTTTTGTATTAAACCACACACATTTCAAATCATATAATCATGCAGTAAAATAAATCAATAAATTATCTGGGAAAGCTATGTTTCAGAACTTTAATTTTAGTTTAAGTGAATAAAATCATAAAAAAAGATCCGCGCACGAGTTTTGTGACGTTTGTATATTTATTTACGGTCTTACGAACTAATATATTTAAGATTTTTTTACATTCTCATTTTGCTTAGACATTATTGAAAAATTATAAATACTTATAATAAAAAAATAATTACAAAAAGTACATAATTTTAATAGTTTTATCATCCCGCCTTTCAGCATTTTTGAATGTAGGTATGAATTAAAGCAAATTATGAATGAAATAAAATCGATATTGAGTTATAATTTTAAAAAGCTGGTACGGAGAGTAATTAATCTTTCTCATTGGAACCGCCCTGTACGATCGTAAGAACATCTTTTTTGAACCACGAAATTTGAATTCTTAGCCGCTGACTGCTTAAAAGCCCTTAAGGTGAGACACTACTAAGCAATGCAAATCATTTAAAGGCCCCGTTGAATGTCGGATGGTATTTCGAAAAACCTCGCAAAAATTATCTAGATCACTTGTTCTAGTGGAATATCGTTATATATACAAAGCATTTTTTTGCGATTGTTTTTTGGGCTGTTTTCCAGATAAAATATCTTATCATTCATGTATATTACATATTACATAATAATATCGTAAGAACTTTTTCAAGTATGGCTAACTATCTAAAAAAAAGATTAAAAAAATTCCCGTTTTGAAAATAATTGTCAACAAATATATCCATACAAATATAAACTGATTTTATTATTTCTACCCAAACCTGAAACACACAATATGAAAAAAACAATGGGGTATTTCCACGTATTTTTTTTTGCTTAAAAAAATTAAGTAAAAAATTACGATACTTACAGTATTTTTATTTTATTTTTATGTTGACGAATAAATTTTCTAGAGCGAGTTAAAGTTTACCATTTTTGAATGACCGCTAAAACGATATTTTGGGGCGTGGCTATCGTGTGACGTCGTGAGTGCTGACGCTCCCTGACAGTGTTTATTTGTGCTGGTTTAGCCGGGCGTAGCTTGCGACGTCACAAACCCATTTGAAAAAACGGGCCGTTTTGATTTTGTCGGTTTTCGAGCGTTTTTTAAATCAATAATATTGAATGAAAACATAAACAACAAACATTTTTAGTAGGATGATTAAAATCAGAAAAATGGTCTTTAAATATTCCGTACATTTTCAACAGAATCCCTCGTTTGTGGAAAACCCCTTGGTTTTCAAAATAATAATGACCTTCATATTCTTTCATATTTGAAAACTTAAAATAACGATATTTTCACTATTGACAAATTTCGTAGAAAATTCTTTTATTTAATTCAGAGTAGTTACAATAATCAAATAGTACCTACATAGGCCCTAGATTGATATTGGCGCAAGCGATTCTGACCTTGTCCTTCATATTGTTTCTATACATATGAGGGTTAAAATCGAATTTTAAAAAAGCAATTTGTACTACATAAATACTTTTTAATAAATAAATAATGCTACGACAAGCGTTTTGGAGAACTTTTCTTAGAAAAACTAAAATTTGAAAATTTCCTAAGATTTTGTGCCTTTTCGCTTTTCACTAAATAAAGTTTTTTCCCTAGATTTAGAGAAATTTTCCTAGAGATACCATCACTGCATGAGATGCTCGCCGCTCGAATGTCCGTATCCGCGTGTATTGCCGTCAAGCAAATCCGTATTTTAATTCTGCGCATATAACACTCATTTTCCTAAATCCCAAACTCGTTAAGACGGCCCTAACGCTGGCGAGTAGCGGTAAACCTATTTGAGAAAACGATTAAAAAAACAGGTAGGGCATATTCAGGGCATGAGATCGGAAGTGGTTTAGATCTGTCTCGGTCATACCTATAACTATAACTAACTAACTAACGACTGTGCAGTGAGAAAGTAGAGAAAGTCATGTTGGATAACAGTGTGACAAGGTCGCATACTCCTGGGTCAGTACTCCACTCTCCATGGTCCGTGCAACCGGTTTGGTAACACCTAGGTACTAACTGACGTGAGGCGATGATAGATATTTAGGGTCAGATGAGCGCAGGTTCTAGATGGGCAGCGTGCCCAGAAGTGGGCCAAGTTCAGTAATTTATTGATATGTAACATTATTATTTTTAATTGATAAACTAACGTTTAAACAAGATTTTTATGCATAGCACAAAGGGTAGATAACAAATATTATAATCAATAATTATCAGCCTGAAACACTCATCTACATTGAAAAAATCTTCCGAGAAAAGATACCGGCCGCCAACGGGAATTGAACCCGTGACCATCTGCCAGTATCTTTTCTCGGAAGATTTTTTCAATGTAGATGAGTGTTTCAGGCTGATAATTATTGATTATAATATTTGTTATCTACCCTTTGTGCTATGCATAAAAATCTTGTTTAAACGTTAATTTATCAATTAAAAATAATAATTAATATTTGACAAGTTAAAGTATTTCAGCAAAAATGCAGACATAATTAGTCTCGACGCCACCTAGCGGGAGATTTAGTATTTAAAATACCTCTCTCACAAAAATAAAGTTGGTTTTTTTCAGTTGGAAAAATGTAATAATAAGTAATTGTCGAATGAAACACTAGTATATATTGAATTATTTGGCGGGTATTTGATAAGCCGCCATAGCTCAGTGGTCAGAGCTGCTGACCGGCAATCAGATGGTCACGGGTTCAATTCCCGTTGGCGGCCAGTATCTTTTCTCGGAAGATTTTTTCAATGTAGATGAGTGTTTCAGGCTGATAATTATTGATTATAATATTTGTTAGATATGTAACACATAAGATTTGGTGTCATTATACGAATATTTCCGAAAAAACCGTATTCAATTAATTTCCTAGTTGTAATTTATTTATTTTTATTTTTGACTTTATGAGTAAAATCTCAAATTATAATATTAAATTTATTAGCGAAACTCGATCGAAGATCTGGAGACAGAAAAAACAGAAAAAGATATTGGCACCTCTGGGATTCGAACCCAGGACCTTCTGCTTCTTTCTTAGTCGAAGTAAGATACAGTTAAAAGTGACCGAATTGAATATAGACACCTTAGCTCAGTTGGTAGAGCATTTGCCATGTAAGCAGATGGTCCTGGGTTCAAGTCCCAGAGGTGCCAATATCTTTTTCTGGTTTTTCTGTCTCCAGATCTCCGATTGAGTTTCGCTTATATTGTCTTCATTTAATTGAATATTATTATTTATTTATACTGCGTTTCTGCAAACGTGAACAATCCAGTTATAAAAAACCATTGTAAAAAACTCAGTTATTAAACAGGATAAATCATATATTTGCGAACATCTAAATAAAGATTAAAAAACAAAACGATTAAAAAGACAAAATTATGTAAAAGCTCGCTCAAATGACAAAAAATACGAAGAAAGGCAAAATACACAAATATAGACACAAGTGATAGGTACGCAATATAATTAACTCAACATATTTTTCGCAATACCAGGATGTTTTTTTGAATCCGTATAAATTATCACACTATATCTTATTACATAGTCTACACATTTGGATCAGAGGGATAAAAAGAAATATAATTTTTAAATGTATTCGCTCGAAAAGTGTAATAAACCCCCTTTCGACCATGGAGTTGCAATATTATAGGTACTTATCACAAAATTCCCGCAGCTCTTTTAACATATAAGAATTCGTTCCATACAAAATGTATGGGGAAAGTAATATTCTTAATCAATATTTTTTTCGTTAATTTTTGTTATCCGGGGCGGAGACAGATCCAACAAATCAAAGATCATCAAAATCGGTCCAACCGTTCTCGAGTTATAAATAGTGTAACTAGACCGACTTTGTTTTATAGATATATTATAAGATTAATTGCTATTAACACATGCTTAAAATCTGAAATTCAAAAAATTCATTCCATTAAGGAACTCATGGAATTATTGCCGATAAAATTTAATAGCCTTGCAAAAACAGCATGCTTTCTATTCATGACCCTTCCAGTTACGACCGCAGCAGCTGAAAGAAGTTTTTCAAGAATAAAACTGATAAAAAAATACCTAAGGACTTCGATGGGACAGGAACGGCTATCAGACTTGTCACTATTGTCTATAGAGGCAGAAATTTTATAAAAACTGAAATCTTCTTCAACTATAGATGATTTAATAAATCAATTTGCCAAAAAAAAGGCAAGAAAAGTGTATATTTAATTTGAATTGTTTGGCTAGCTCAATTTCTAGGAGGAAGTGATAACTTATAATCAATAAATATTTATTTTAATTTAATGCAAGCATTTTAGTTTTTTTTTGTGAGAAATCTTTACCGTTCATTTGGGCCCCCCAACTAATTTTGATACAGGGCCCCTCCAAGGCACGCTACGCCACTGCTCACAACATACCCCAATTGGGGATGCCATAGTCTCACTGGCTCCAGAGTGGAGTATGGGACTCTTGTGAGGTATTTATATTTTAAAAAGTTGGGAAACACGCGCGCCCAACATATATGTACACGGTTGACATTAGTCACATGAGAACAAAACGCTTCTGCGAGTTCTACTTCGTTCTTGAGTTCAACAGCACGGCTGTGGAATGATTTGTCGGCCCCTGTGTTTCCTTCCTCCTAGAACATGAGTCTCTTCAAGACACATGTTCACTACTTACACACCATCTTTAAAGTTAATGTAAAAAAGACGACCATATAACCAAATCGTTGGCTTCAGATTGCAAGGAGAAGAATTCCATGATGACAGACAACCTCTGATTAGAAGAAGGAAATATATGACTTGTTAGCTGTCTGACCTTGCGTGTGGAAGACGCACTGAAAGTGGGTTAGTGAGACAACACTGACCAAATAATGAGACATTATTTCGTGTCTCTGATGTCCCACTACAAGCAAGCCGCGCATCGTAAGTAGCCGAGTTGCGTCGAGCACGAGACAGTAGGCAATAATGTCGACCATGTTATGTCGACACATTGATAAACTACACTATAATGTTGTCTATTATTGTTGATTATTGGACCAAATATAAAACCCCATGCAGTTTGTTAATATTAAAATATTCAGGGTAGGTTCCTATTGCTTTATCAACCCTTTCGGCAAAACCATATCGTGTTCGTGGGTTTGTATTTCGATTTGTATCTCGTATCGTTTTTATATGTACCTACTCTAACTTTTGCATTTTTCAACTAGCGTAGACCCGTGAAAAATCACGGGATATAATAATTGTCGTAGGTTTTGTGAAGCTGAAAGTATTTATGGAAAATTTGCCTCTGGCTCATTGCTTATCAAAAATTATTATTATAGAGACGATCAGAAAGTTACCTTTCAAATTAACGACGTTAGGAAACGTTCAAAATAATCATTAGTGATCAGATTTTGATCTACAAAAAATAAAAAATAAAAACACGCATTTCAAATTTAGAATTATTATTAAATTAAATGATTTTGGCAATATTAACGCTTGGTTCCCACAATCAGTTCCAATCATTTTTGAAAGTAAAAAAGTTTATTGAACGTGAATTATTTCACGCATTACATTACGCAGAGATATTTAACATCACGCACATCATCACAGATAACCGAATTTAGTACCTATATTTTATGATGCATTAATAAAAAATCGCCCAAAGAAGCCAAGCTAGCAGTCCCCAATGGTGAATTGAGACCAACCCTGATATATCGCAGTGAGGCATGGAACTGGCAGAGGAAGGATGAAGGTGGAGTGAATGCTGTGGCATGAGATTCCTGAAACGTAAATGTGGTAAAACTATGTTATTCTTAGGTCGGTTCCTCATCGCTGAGGATTGTGACCCCTACTCCAATTTCCAAGGTGACCAGACTTTTCCACTCCTCGTGTTCCTACGCTGCGTGGAGAGCCAAGTACACCCTAGTACCAGACGCTAGTGATATTTGGTCACTCCAAAACATTGGTGACCTTCCTCCGCTTCTTCTGCCTTCGAATTTGCCAGTAACTACGAGTTTCTCCAAGTTGGAGTCTTCAATTTGGCAATCAAAGTAAGTGAAAGTCCAAAAGAATCTTAAAATACGTTGTAGGCAGATGTTGAGAGCCTATTGTCAATGCCTAGCTCTGCCAGAATGGATGTATTTGTGCATCTAGCTGTTCATGGAATCCTGAGCGTTTTTCTCCAGCATGTGCACATTTTGAGAGCGTCAGCGTCAGCTATATTTCGATGGCGCCAAGTGTTCATGTTTCCATACCATATAGAAATATGGGGGAAATCACCGCCCAGAGAGTCTCATCTTGGTGGTTTTCGTTATGTCTCTGTCACTACATATCTTTTGCAACCGCGTACGACCGTGTAAGATGTAGAGATCCGAAAAAAATGCAGGGCTGTTGTAAGCATAGTGGACAAGATTAAAAAAGGAACGCTTAGTTGGTTTGGGCGTGTTGAATGGAAGCACGAATAAAGGTAAGTTTGATGTAGGTACTTAGTTGCGAAATCCTGTTTTAACTCGACGACTCGACCACTGTTCGTTACGTTCCGGTTACGGTTTCAAGATGGTGGCCGTTTTAACGGTTCAATAAAGATATTTTTTTCAAATGAAAAACCGTCGGTTCCGTGATAACTCAACATAATGATCATTTACAGATCTCCTTCCATTTACAGATCTCCTTCCTTCATCAATATTGACCCCTTCCTGTTTTCATTGCAATCAATTTTAAACAATGCTAAAAAATTTGAACAGCAAATTATTATGGGAGATTTAAACATTAATACTATCCCTGATTACCACCGTCAATCAATCGATTATCTATGTCTACTTGCGGAAAATGGTTTCACACAGACTATTAACAGCTTTACCCGTGAACAGGGCTCGAATAAATCCTGTCTTGATCACATCAATGTGAAAAATATTAACTTTATTGACACTTATGTTATACACTCAACTATTTCAGACCACTATACAACATCTCTTTGTCTTAAAAACAAGCCTCCCATTTCTTCGAAAATTAAATACGTTGCTAAAACTAATTTCAATAATTTAATTGAGGACTTGAGCGCAGAAAACTGGCTAAATGTTCTAGATCAATCAGACACTGACTTAGCAATGAAAGAATTTATTACCAAACTACACGAGTACATATTAAAACACACAAGTAATGTAACCATATCTAATAAACAAATTAAATTCACACCATGGATCACCCTGGGTCTAGTTAAATCGATTCACAGAAGAAATCATCTTCATGAAAAGGCAAAAACATATCCTGAGAATTTGGTATTACAATATTATTATAAAAAGTATAGGAATTTGTGTAAGAAATTAATTACATCGGCGAAAGAAAATTATTATAAGAAACTCATTTACGAAAACAACTGCTATCCAAAACGTTTTTGGGATACCTTTCGCAACATAACCAAATCCAAAATCAATAAATCTTCAGAAATTAAATCGCTATACATTAACACATCAAACTCTGAAGTTCCCAAAGATATGGCAAACTTTGCAAACTGTTACTTTTCATCTGTGGGAGACACACTTGCGAAAAAAATTCTCGATAAGTGTAAGAAATCAGAAACCGCTCTCGCCAATTTAACTATCCCTAATATCGGTCACAAAATAGACTCAATCACAACGTCATCTAACGAAGTCATGAAGATAATTGACGACCTTAAGTCATCAAAATCATGTGGTCCCCATAAGATTTCATCGAATCTTCTAAAAAATCACTAAAGTATACATAGCATTACCGATTGCGTTCATTGCGAATCTAAGCTTTATATCAGGGAAATTCCCTAACCATTTAAAGCAGTCAATCGTCATTTTACTGCATAAAAGTGGGGACAAATCACTGATACATAACTACCGGCCGGTTTCCCTGCTCAACTCGGTCTCAAAAATTTTGGAGAAAATTGTAAAAAACCGTCTCACCCATTATCTAGAAAATAACAACATCCTTTCTAGTAGACAATTCGGCTTTCGCAAAGGTTTAAGCACTGAAAACGCCATCGTTAATTTGACAAAAATCATCTCCAATAACCTTGATAAAGGTAGTAAATGCATTGCACTTTTTTTAGATCTAGCTAAAGCATTTGACACTATCTCGCACAAAATTCTGCTGAATAAACTACAGCGAATTGGGATACAGGGTCAAATTTTCAAGTGGTTGGTTAGTTACCTAGAAAACAGGAGCCAAAGAGTGGATATTAACGGTACTCTAAGTGATCCAGCCAATATTAAATATGGCGTACCACAAGGAAGTACTCTAGGTCCCATATTGTTTAATGTTTATATAAATGACTTATGTAATACTTCCTTTGCAGACCACATTATTACATTTGCTGACGATACAGTACTTTTATTTGAAGGCAAAACCTGGAATGAGTCTTGCAGTAAAGCTGAATTCGGCATAAACAAAGTTAAACAGTGGCTAGATAGTAATCTCCTCACTCTAAACTCGGATAAAACGAAATTCATCTGCTTCAGTTCAACTCAAGCGGGTCAACCACAAGAAATCCTTAACATTAGAATACACCATTGCAACGACATTGTTACATGTAAATGCAATACCTTAGAATGTGTGGACAATATAAGATACCTAGGAATTATCATTGATAAATTTCTGAGATGGGACAAATATATAGCCTTAACTTCCACAAAGGTCAGGAAACTTACACATCTGTTCATAGCAATAAGAAATATTCTATGCGTAAATGATTTGAAACGAATTTACTTTGCAATGTGTAATTCCATATTAGACTATGCTTCCTTAGGTTGGGGCGGTTGTGCTAAAACTATACTCGATCCCTTAGCTAAATCCCAGAAATCGCTTATAAGAGTCATACTGAAAAAACCTTTCAGGTACCCCAGCGATTCATTGTTCGCAGAGTTTCGTGTTCTTGATGTAAGACAATTATACATAAGGAAAATCATATTACACACTCAAAAACAGAAGCACCACTACGCTTCCGTAAACCACTGTCATAATACAAGACATGCAAAAAAAAAACAATAGTTCCGCCCACCACTTCCTCATCTTTAGCACAGAGACAATTCTCATACCTAGGCCCTAAATTGCTCAATCTCATACCTGATGCATGGAAGGCAATGAGTACTAATATTCTGCGTATGCAGGTTACTAATTGGCTTCTGGTCTTGGGGAGAGCTGAATGCGAGAATATGCTAAACAACAGTAATTGAATTGTAATTTTTGTTTTTCTTTACATTTTAATTTATATTGGTATTATATTAGCATTACAGTAACTGTATTTTTACATAAAGTAACTTCGAAAATTGCTCAATTCTTCGTGATATTTTTCCTTAAAAGAAAAGTTCCTTCTTTACTTTCATTTTTATTTTTCATTTTCTTGTTTATCTATTAACATCTCTTTAGTTTATTATGTCAGCTAAACAATAGCAAAAAAATGTTGTGATATAACTGAAAGTATACTAGATTATGAATATATACATATATGTATTATTTTACCAACAGAATTTCTTCATTCATTTTCATTTTCAAATTCATTTTTCTTGTTTTATCTATTAATATTTCTTTAGTTTATTATGTCAGCTAAACAATAGTAAAAAATGTCGTGGTGTAACTGAAAGTATTCTAGAATATGAATATACATATGTATTATTTTACCAACAGAATAGTCAACACTATAATTTACTATAATTTACATGTAAAAACATTATCATACTGGAATGTCCTAAAACGGGCAATTGCCTAGTTGGACATTTTAAGTTCACTATATTGTATTATGTAATATTTTCAAACAATAAATAAATAAAATGGCATTTCAACACCCCTTTGAAACGGCATTATGTGATGAAAAATAAAAATTTGTGTGCATTCCACACGCGGTAGAAGTGAAACCTTCAGAAAATTAAAGTAGACAAGAGTGGGGAAGCTACGAAGCACCGCATAAAGAGGAGACCGATTTTACTATTTAATTCTCTCGCAGGTTAAATCCTATGGATGTTTGTCTCTTTTTAGCGTCGCTAATTTTCGTTTCATCGAGTTATCACTTCAAAAATAAAAAGCCCGGAACCTAACCTAACATAACCTATTTAACCTAGTTTTTCATCACTTTGTTTAGTTGTCCGGTCACCGAAATCTCCATGTTTATTAAGTAGGTAGGTATTTGAGTGCCTGCTTACAAATCTTACGATTTCAGAGTAAGTTTTGGTTTTGAATTTTTAAATAAGATAAAATTATAAACACACTTTTTTGGACGCGAGGTCTACAACTGTTTACAGAACTATTACACTTTTTTGTGACTTTATCTTCGAAATATAAATAGGTACCAATGCTTGCAAAATACCTCCTATCATATTTAGATATATGACAAGTAATATATATATATAGGTATATATATGTATTATTACTAGCTGACCCGGTAAACTTCGCACCGCCTCAGAATCAATAACTGTTGTGTTAACTTATTAGCTGAATTAAATTAAGTTTTTTTATTCATCTAAAAATTACACAATGAAGCAATTATAGATGCACAACTGTCCGTGTTTTGTTTTTGTCAGTATCAGAGATGGCGTTGTGTACGGATTTATATTTTTTGCGATTTTCTTACTTTCCAATTTACTTACGTTTGTTTATTGCGTTTCATTTTCTTTAAACATGTGAGGGAGATTTATTATAATTACTGTATTTTTCCTTTGGAGGGATGCAGACATACGTTCACCGTTTGTCTCATGTTCAACTGTTGACATTCAGTGTGTAAGAAAGAGGGGCAGCATTATATGTTTAAGAACAAAAACAAAACAATCAGCGCATTGACTTTTGAGTTTTTGAATCTTTGGAATGCACTCACTATTCAATATTACTAGCTTATCACAATATTACTGCAGCTCTTTCAAAATTCTTCCATACAAAACATGTACGAGGAAAACAATTTTCTTCATATTTTTTTTCGTGATTTTTCCCGATGTTTTAATAGCTATTCTGCTATTCGGGGCGCAGACAAATCCAACAAATCAAAGTAATGAGTTTTGATAACTCATGGGAGTGCAACTTCGTTGTATGTTTTATTTAATAAAAAATTTAAAAAAAGATCATAAAAATCGGTTTAGCCGTTCTCGAGATAATGAAGGTGTAACTAATAACTAACCCGACTTTGTTTTATATATTAAAGATTTATTATTCCAATTCTCTCACAGCACAAAACATTTAACTACGTCCAAAGGTGAAAATTGCATAAATAATATTTGTGTTTTTGTTGGATGCAAATTCGGTGAACACACAATAAATATTTACGTCAGCGGTTTTCAACCTGTGGTACGCGAAGCAAACATTGGGGGTACGCAATATAGTGGCACGAATGTAGGTTTTAAAACTCAACTCTACCTATGTGAAATTGATCCAAACTTTGTAAAACTTTGCTCTGAAAGCATGCTCAAGGGTCACATTGACTGTATGTTAACATTGTATGAAGAATATACAGGGTAGGTATAAGGGGCCATCAATAAATAACGTCACACGAATTTCATGATTTTTTTACCCTCCCTCCCCCCGTCCTTGTCACATAGTCACGTTTGTGAGACCCCCTCCCCCCTTAGTGTGACGTCACGTATTTTGCAATTTTACATCTAAAAATAATCAAAAAAATAGTTTTTTTTTACATGTGACGCCACAGAGCTGATGACTCCACCCATACCCCTTGTCACATAATGTCACACTTCTCTACTCCCCCCCCCCTTAAGGTGTGACGTAATTTATTGATGGTCCCTAACAGGAAACCGGGGTTTTATTTTAACTACTGATAAATGACAAACTTTTTTACTTCAAGATTTTTTGAGGTTAAAAAAAAAATCATCCCCTTAATACACTTTGTGATTTTGGAGTTGTGTTCGAAGAATATTATTTTTTTCGTTGAAATAAAAAGATGTGGAACAAAATTTATTCAATTTCGCATATAGAATCACGGGTTAAAAATGCCCGAAGTCGTGTTACACTCTGTATAAAATCGCATTAATTGAATTTGGGTGACTTGATTGTTAAATTAATTAATTAATTGGAGTTTTAAAAAATTACAAACGAAACATGCCTTTCATTACACGAATAGGTACGCAAGATAGATAGAGGGTAAGGGATACAACAAATTTGTAGTAAGGGTCAAGGGGTACGTACTACGTAACTACCCCTTGCCTACTTTTGAGCCTACGTACTACGTAGGCTCAAAAAGGTTGACAACCGCTAATTTACGTTATTAATACCATTCATTCTAAAACTAATGACCTAAAAAAACTAATAATTACGATCTATTGCGCTATTTGCGTCATAAATACGACTTGGCACATCCATTACCTGAGTAAATATTGAGAATAATGTCTCAATTCAACACATTGAAGTCATTTAAAGCTATGATTTTTTTTAGATATAGCCCATAACGTTACCTATTTAACCAATTTTTTTTCATCACTTTTAACGACTTTTCAAAGGAAGTGTTGAGTTCCATTCATTCTGAGTTGTCTGGTCACCAGTAGAATCACTATTTAAGGGAAGGCAATGTTAAAAACCCCCTGTTAAGCCGCCGCTACTCGAATGTCTACAGATTTCTTACATATCTCACTAAACATTTGAAGTTTTTAAGCTCTTAAAAAATATATGTTATTTTTTAAGATAATACCTAGACGCGTTCCACACCGAAACGCAAATTATATGAAATTCCCTCGATAGAAAAAAAATCGCAAAGTATGCTCCGAAAATTATTATAAACACGTTTGTTCAGTTAGTTTACAAGTTATAGTTGTGAACAAATTCACAATGTTTCTTTAAATGATACTTAAGACGCGTTCCACGAGATTTTTGCTCTATTTTAAAGAAGACGTGTTTTATTTAACATTTTCACAATTTTCGCATCGATTTTGTCGCTTTAAATATAAGCGCGCTCCTCTAACATTCGTAATTTCATATCTCTCCATCTTCTTCTTTTTGAGTCCTGTTGCGGAGCCCCACAAAGCAAAATTGTGTGTATTTTAAATGTGCCTTATATCTCCACAAATATCGGGTAATAGGCGTAAAAATCGTTTGGCAAAGGAGTTCAGAGGTGACGATTTCAAGCGTAAAGTGATTTTTATTTATTTTGTGAAAAATTTTATAAGAAAGAAAAAAAATTAATCAACGGAAACTATCACAGCTAATTGAAGACATCAAATTATATTTTTACACAGTTGTTTCTTACGTGCGATCATACATTTCTAATGAAAAAATCACATTTTTTAGTAGTTTAGTCTTAAATATTTTTTAAAGAATTTATTATTTTATTTCTACTCATTGGATACGGTAGGAAAAGCTTTAATTTATCTAAATCACATTTTTTGTATTTATCATAAATTTATCGTAAACGATTCACAGTAAAGATAAATTGAAAATAGTGATTTAGCATTAATATTCATCAACGAATTTCCTGGTTAATCAAAATTTATTGTACAACTAGCTGAAGTCCCCAACGATGCCCGGGCTTTGCACAGAGTTTTCGAAATCAAATGTAGACCGTGACCTTCCTCTTGTTTTGAAGTTCACATGTCACATGTGCAAAATTTCATCAAACTCGGCATAAAACTGTAGATTTGCATACAAATCAAATCACACCGCCTTTGCCAGCAAATTGCCAGCCCGCTCGTTCACCACGTACAGTCAGCTTCCTTTATATATCATATATTTCAACCAAATTACACATAACCTTGACAAATTATGTACCTAAAGCTTTCTCATGAATGACTATCTATTGGTGAAAACCGCAGTTGTTTGCAACCTTTTGTTTTTGAGTCATTTTTGTCGATCTCGTATTTCAAATTTAGAATTGATAATATTGTCTTCGACTGATTTTTCCCATATTTTTAGACGCTACCTTTTTTTAATTGATAACAAAGTTTTGAAAAATTGGTTTATAATCTAGATCAGTGGTTCTTAACCTGGGTTCGGCGAGTCAGTCTCGCGGGTTCGGCGGAGGTCAAGACACGCGCCCGACTTATATGATTCGTGATGGCACGCCCCACTTATCCAATTCAGAAGGGTTCGGTGAATGCGCATATGACACTGGTGGGGGTCAGTACCACCAACAAGGTTAAGAACCACTGATCTAGATAGTCCCAGTTGCGACCGTTATCTTATTTATTTTTCTGTGTCTCGTTCTTTTTCTTATTTTTGTTTAGATTTGTTAGTATTATTTTCTTCTTCAATTATATAATAAATTGACGGGTATAACCTTCAAAAGTTATTATAACAATAGTTGTTCCAATAAAAATTGAATATAATTATGTTCTTGAATGCCACAAAAAAATTAAAATATTATCTTACAAATTAAAATATATTTTATTGTTATCTAATGCAAATAAAAACGCCTTATTGGCATATTTAACATAATTTTGTCATTTTTTGTGTATTACGAACAACAAAATTAAGTACTGAGAAACTTAGTAAGCAGGAAAAAAATCAGTAATCACTCGGTGGTAATAATGTAAAAATAAGTATTTTTTCTTTGTTGGGCTTTGAACCCGAGAACTCTGGCCCTATTGCTCTACTATGAAGGTCGTTAGTAGTTTTGCAAACTTTCCACCGTCAACAATCCGGCACTCTTGCTCGGAGATAATAATTATCACATCACCACACTCTTGCCTTGAATTTGTCACAAAATCAGACATTCCTGATTGGAATAGTCCCGCATTAAGGTACTCTTTCTTGGAATAATCACACAATCAGGCACTCTTGCCTTAGAATAATCACACGACCAGGCATTCTTACCTTGAGATAATCACACGATTAGGCATTCTTGCCTTGGAATAATCACACGATTAGACATTCCTGATGGAATTGTCCAACAAACAGGTACAAATAATCAAGCATTTTTGCTTGAAATAATCACACACTCAGAAACTTTTACAACAGCCACACAATCAGGCACCTTTGCTATAAATAGTCACACAATTGAGAAGGCGCTAATGTTGAAAATAGTCACAAAATCAAGCATTGCTGATTGAAAAACCCTCACGATCAAGCGTTTTTGCCTTCTAATAGTCAAACAAACAGGCACTTTTACTTGGAATATTCACACACTCGGGCACTATTGTTTGGAACGATCACGCACTCAGGCATTGTTGTTAAGAATAGTAACACAAATAGGCATTCCTGATTCGAATAGTCCCGCAATCAGGCATTCTCTTGCTTAGAATAGTCACACGATCAGGCACTTTAACTTGAAATAGTTATAGTTAATCGGGAATAGTTAATGTCGCAAAGTTTTTGACCACCTACCCAAATTTTGCAAATATTATACCTAAAATTATTTCTGGTCCATGGCCACCTTATTATGTTCGAGTTTCTTATTTAACTGCAAATAAATTAAACGTTTTAAACCTTTGCACCTGCATAAACTAAAATAACGTCATCCTCGTTTATTTTATTAAAGAATAATTACAATTAATGTAGATTTAAACATTCTTAAGATCATGAAAACGTTTTTAAATATTTCTGCCAGTCGTTTTAATGAGTGATTTAAAAACCAATTTCATAAAATCCTGGTTTCTTAATTATTTACTTACGATTATCTAAAATAAATTTAAATTATGACGGTATTATAGAGTTCGTATTCAAATTAAGGCGAATGCAGTTAACGCGCGGTAGAAGCGAAACTTTACCAAAACAATCTCAACCAATGAAGAATTAAGGAGCCTTGAAAAGAGACGTCATAATCGCCAATGAGCACAGACTTAGCGTCATTTCCGTTTTATATCTCAACCAAAAGGAGCCTTGATAGGAGTTTGATGCTTCGCAGGTGCTGTTATGCGTCATTTCTGTTTCATCCAAATTGCAAATCACAACGGGGCTATAGAAGTTTCACTTCAATAAATAATATATTCACAAACATTAGTAGACGTCCCTTTCATCGTAAATTCTACCAATTGCGATGTTGTGCGGTTGACTGTGCAGTTGGCAACTATTTGCTGTAGAGCTTCTTGAAGCGGATGACGATATTCGAATACACAGTGGTATTTCATTACAAACTACTCTCAAATACAACAGTTTTATGTCTGGGAGAATGAGTAAATGGTCCCTTTGGCGTGTACCGTGTGCATGTCTGTCAAACAAATAGGTAGGAACCTTCGAATTCATCAAATTGTACATTTGACATATTTGATGTAACTTCCTTCTGTTCGACGTATTTAGTATCCGATGTCGATATAGGTAAGGTGAAATATGCTCGCGTCTAGGGACATTATAGCAATATCGGACACACGCTTTTTGTACAGGTGGCACTTATTTTGTTTTTTTTTTTCAATGAAGAGAAATCATACACTGTGTCTCCATAGTCCAATTGAATATTGAGATAACATGACTATCTGTAATAATATTAACCCCTCAGGCCCTTGTCTATTTTGTCGGAAGGTTAAAATATTTCTGAAAGTATCCGAAAACTAAAAACCTGTTTTTCAAAGGTGATAAATTACGATTTCAAATTTAGTAATTCGAAATGAACATAATTATAATTTTTATTTTTAACTTTTATGAGTATAAACTCAAATTATAATATTTAATTAAATGAAGACAATATTAGCGAAACTCAATCAAAATCTGAAGACAGAAAAATCAATTATGGTATTAAGGTATCTGGGTTCGAGTCCCAGTGGAACCAATATCTTTTTCTGATTTTTCTGTCTTCAGATTTTGATCGAGTTTCGCTAATATTGTCTTCATTTAATTAAATAATTATAATTTATGAAACATTAAAATTTTTATCGCAAACATAAAAAGTTTTCAAAAAGCATCCTTTCATTTTTTTAAACTAATATAACTGATAACGATTTTTTTTTAATTCTTGGCGTAGACAGTTCCCGTGAGCACTTAGGCCATAGGCCTATTGTGCTATCTCCCATTTTACCTCAATCCTTTAAACAACCCAGTCCCTTTAATAAAGCTCACCAGAGTTGTTATTGGAAATGAAGCTACATCTTCTGGTTCGACAATGTGTCTTCTCAGGTCTCATTTCCCCTCTTCACTCGTCCTGGTTCCCTGAAGGCCCCACGAGGGAAGAGGGCTCCATCTCTCCTTTTCACTCCTCCTTGGTTCCACAAAGGCCCCAAAAGGGAAGAGTTCACAGAGATGGTCTCATTTCTTAAATTATGATGGTAGGTATTACTTATAGAGTTGTGGAGAACACCTCATATTATGAGAACCATTCAAAGTTGTTCTAAATTATAACTTTATTTGCTAAGTGTATTTATTACTGGCGAGATATATCATTAAATTCACACAGGAGTCTATGTCAAAAGCCTACCTATGTCATCTTTGGGGATGCTGTGTGGAGGTTCTTTTTGGGGAAACGAAGGAGAGGTAGTTCTGGGAAGGAAAAGGTATTAGAGGTGAAGGGGTATCTGGGGGTCAATGCGTTCAGGAGTGACGTACTTATGAAGCCATCCCTCCCACTGTAGTACAAGGGCAAGGGGATGTTCCGAGAGAGTTTTGCTGGAGGAGTAAAAGGTTTCCCCCAACCAGTCCCTCCCGATCCGATCCGCCACCCAGTAGGTGGGAAGAAACGTCCGCCGCCAAGACCTAGACAAAACTCACGCCATGAACCGGGGCACCCATGTTAAGTCACCAAACGTAGGGAAACACTTGGGAAGACAGGGCATGGGTGTTATTTATCCAATAAATGGTTCCTGAGGGCAGCGGTACCCAATCACGCCTCCCAAAGGTAGAAGACAAAATGCAGTACCCTGTACCTATCTCAGTGATGTTTTGCAAGATCATCGCTGTCGGTAGTGTACACTGTACATATACTCGTACATATGAACAATGCACACGCAAGCACCAATTCGCTTATTTTATTATAATATGTTAGTCACTGAACTCTAAATGGAAAATTGAAAATGTGTTTTCGGAATTTTAATTTTAAAAAGGTTTACGTATTACTCGCGCAGACCCGTGAAATTTCACGGGATTCTATAATTGTTGTGGGATTTGTGAAGCTGAAAGAATTAAAAAATATTTGCCTCAGGATCATTCATTGTTTGCCTTTCAAAAACAAGGGTTGTCAGTTTTCTTTATAATATAACTAGCTGACTCGACGAACTTACCGCCTCAGAATCAATAACTGCTGTGTTAACTTATTAGCTGAATTAAATTCAATTTTTTTGTTAAGTTAAAAATTACACAATGAAACAATTATCGATGATCAACTGTCCGTGTTTTGTTTTTGTTAGTATCAAATATGGCGTTGTGTACGGATTTATAAACTTTTCAACGTACTTTGCGTTTCATTTTCTTTATACGTGTGAGGAAGATTTATTATAATTTGTGATTTTTCTAATTTCTAATTTGATTCTTTTTTTGTAATTGTATGATTTTTTATTTTATTTAGAAATAAAGTAAATATTCACAATAAATAATAATATATTACATATCATTGATCGTTTTTTTTGGTTACCCAATTAGTAGAGATTAGTAAATTCTTCCCACAATCATTTCCAATTTTGTTATAATGACGAAATTCAAAGCAAATTTGAGTTTATTAAACTGATATTATGCAGGACTAACGTACAGACAATGGAAATGAGTATGTAACATAGCGTAATAAACATTTTTAAATATATAAAAATGAATCCTTGTTTCCCTTGGTCACGCCATAACTTCAGAACGACTTTACCTATTTCATTCATCTTTTTTTTAAAGTTTTCTAATACTTTGTAGAAGGTTCTTACGGAAAGAAAAATTAAGAAAATTGAATAATTTCGGAAAACTTGACGAATATTTTAACTTCGCACGTTAAGACAGTTCGCGCGTTTGAAGAAATTGAATTTAGCAGGCAGCTGTTTTTTTGTATTAAAAGAATTGTCTATGTATTTTTAAAATTATAGATATTTTAAATAGTTACCTATGTTAGGTACCAAATTTGATTGATTGTTCTTTTACATAATATACAAAAACGAATATTTGTAATATACCAAAATAGAAAATTTGAATAAAAAATTGAAATAACTGGCACGCGAGCTGTTTGAAAACTGAATGTACTGGGACTGAATATATGGAACGCGGGAGGGGGGTTTTCGGGACGATATAGCGGGAGAGGGGAGAGGATGGGCGGGGAAGGTGGAAGGGGAATGCGGTAGGGTAGGGGATGCGGGAGGGGAACGGGGACGCACGGGAAAGGACATGCAGGGAGAAACAATTCATTTCTTTGAAGATGGCATTGCAACGCATGCCGGTAACCAGTTAGTTTATAAATATATGATTATATGTTCTATATCGGTCGAGTAACAAAACAAGTTGCATATATTTTCCATGCAACAAATCATAAAATTATAATTTATGGTAATTGTTCACGTTTATGATAATACCATCACAGTTTGTATCGGTACGTTGACTGCAAAAAAGAAAGAAAAAAATATTTGCATATTTTATCATTTTGAAAATGAAAAACATGTAGGTATTTTAATAAAAATTCTTCAAAACATTTTTTAATGGTAGTCCGTAAAAAAAGCAACAGAAATCAGACCTGCCAGTAACGTACGAGGACAGTTTGAAAAGTTCGGTAAAGCATGAAATTAAATACACTTTTTTTTTTAGAAGAAAGCCGTCTTAATATGCATACATTTTAAATGTTTTTTCTTTTACACATTCTATAATATCACTATTCAATTAAGTACACTACTTAATTTACAAAAAAACAATTTATATATAAAAAAAAGTTCTGCTGCAAATAATACCCTCGACGATTAATGCCTTCAGAAGGCGAATCGGCTGAATAATGAACTATCGAATATTTAAAAGAAAAACTTAAAATTATTATATAAGAGTTCCACAAATTAAACTTGATAACAATAAATAATTTTCCTCTACCTCATATATATTTTAATTTTACGGTGCTCCAGATTTTATGTCCGGGTTGAATCTTTCCCAAATGAAAGACTAAACCCTTCCACACACTTTTCCACAAATGAATATCTAGTAAATTAACGCAATGTAAGTGCACTATATAAGAATAAAACAATACAAGAACAATACTTCAATCCACCAGATACATAATGGGAAAATATTTCACCGACTCCAGATATTTTCATATCAGAGGGTTCGGCTCTGATGAAATCCTAACTGGTCCGATAAATCCTACTGATCCCTCAATATAAATATTTAAAAAATCTTTCGTAATTCTACATGTATTTAAAATGACCGACTTTTGCATTTTTATGTACAAATTTTTTGACAAATCTAATACGCCTAAATTTTGAATGAGAGAGCTAGGTATAATGCCAGTAGCCGAAATAACAAATGGTAATATTTTTATAGTCTGAGAATGCCAAATTCTTTTAATTTCATTTCCTAAATCTGTATATTTTTTCAGAAACAGTTTTCTGAATATTACAAGAATTTGGAATAGCGACATCAATGATATATAATAATAATAAATACTAAACTTATAGTATGATGGGCGCGGTTTATACCTTACTTAAATCTCGTCATGTATTTGTATGTAAACATCTTGTATTAGGTCTGTATATTTTTGAGCCCGTACCTTATATTGTATTTTCCTGATTTTGTTTTATCTATGCATTTCTTAGTCCATCTCATTAGTCCATCATGGAGGAAAATTTATTTTAACTTTTTGAAACCCAAAGTACATAAATCAAATGAGTCAATGAGTTATACAAATTCATAAAATGTTATAAGACATGTTTCTGTGAAATATTTGTTAAGTGATTCTTCATATGTTTGTATCTGTATGTTGCTTCTGTGAAATGTTTTGTAAATTTTTTATTCATAAATTGTGTCTACATATTGGGTTGAGTTGGGTTTAACTTCTCAAAAGTACCAATTGGCGATCCCTTAATGAGTTTTGATAACTCATGGGAGTGCAACTTCGTTGTATGTTTTTAATAATAAAAAAATAAAAAAAAGATATAAGTTATTTTCTTAATTTTGTCATGTAAAACTATATCGGGTCTATTATGACTAATTGTTCTGTCTGTTAGAATAGTTTTATCATTATAAATTTTATAAAATTCATTTTCTAAAAATGAATTTGGTTCATATTCATAATATGGTACATTACGTTATATCAAGTTATGTTTAATTACCAAACTTTGGTGAATTATTTTTAAAACTTGATTGTGCCTAAATGTATACTCGGACGGCGCTAATACAGAACATCCCGATATAATATGTTCTATAGTTTCCGGAAAAGCCAAACATTTTCTACATAAATCATCAATTTGATTTGCATCTTATTTATTTTTTTATTATTTAAATTGTATCTAATATTGTTACAGTAATAAACATAATACTATGGAAAAAACAAAATATGTAGTGAAATACACGTTTTCAAGAACTTCTACGCGAATTAAGGGAGCTAGCTCTTGAGCTTGGTGTAGGAGTTATTTCATAATAAATAATAGAGTGTACAATAAATACAATCTTTTGTACTAGGATGTTGTAAAATTAAAAAATTATAATACAACATGAAATTTTGATTGGTTGTTAACTTTTTAAGAATAATTGGACGTTTTTCTTGAATGTTACCAAATCTGTTATTTTTTTACTTCTTCAGGAACATATACTTGAGGGACCCAAAAGTAATGAGAATCGGGCGGTAGAAGGGAGAATGGGTTTTGTGTGGTCGGCTGTTGTACGGAAACTCTTTCTCGGTTGGTGTGCAAAGCACTTACTCAGAATAAAGAGCTTGGAATTGCAACGATTTTTGTATCAGGCCGGCTTTAAAGTTTGTAAGATACATAATATTCTACAATAGATTCATATTCATACACATAATGCAGGTTTATACCGTATATACGAAGCCGTGCCTTCCCCGCCGTCAAAAACTGTAGGAGAAATTACTCAACCCTCAAATGTATCATATTTATAAATAGAATTGCATATTTTTCACCAAAATTTTGAATGACAAATATGAAACCACTTTCAAATTAAAGTTATTTAAATTTATGAACTTCACGATTTTTAATTGGCTTTACGAATCCGTGTATCTGTTTTTAACGTCTCCTGTAAAGTTTACATTTTGTGGCTTGATAGGTTTAATCTTAATCAAACCACAGTCGATATACAGGGTGTCCGGGGGTAAAGTGCACAAACTTTGGAAGGTGATTCTAGGTTCTACATAATGGTAAGTGTGGTGTTTGATGTATGTACGATGATATGAGAGAGATCGTATGCATGAAAGAGATAGCATGTATGACTATATAAGGGGTGTACTTTGTCCATTGTTTCTCTTCAACTTGATACGACATTGTATAATAGGCACTTACTTATGCATACAGCCTTATTAAAAAAAAAAAACACATCACGACCGATAACCTATGTTTCTGCGGCAACATGACTAAAACAAATTTACACTAAAACACGAAATATTACTAATAAGGTTTGTCACTTTAGAACGCATTGTAAATTTGACAACAATGCAATTTTTCATAATGTACATATTAAATTGTTTGCTTTCATTCATAGCCGCTAGGTGGCGGCGCCAGCGCATTCGTCGTTCGCAATGAAAACATATTAAACAGCGAAAGATTCTTTTGGCACCGGCGATATGTTTTGTAATATTATAAATTTGTTGTAATTTCTATTAATATGACTAATTCACTCTTATATTCATATAATTGATATATTTATCGTGTTTTTGTAGTTTTTCATAAGTTTTAGTGAAGTTATGATAACAATAATTGTAGGTACTTTCAAAGCAGAAATGTCAAAAAGTATTTTATATGATACATAAAAAATTTAATTTACATTTAAGGATATTTATTTTAGGAGAATTTTATAAAAGTGGTGTTATTTTTAATATTAATATCTAATACATGTGGTGGTAATGTGGTTTAAATGTCAGATATATTTTTAGGTTATTTTTTTGGCATTAAAAAAAACTTTGAATACATTTTATTATTTTTTTTTTGTATGCACGAGGAAAAAATGAGGTGACAGTTTAATTCAAAATTCATTATATAAAAGGAATATATTATTTAAATTTTATTTTTTTATAAATTTCTGTACACTTTCATCAAAAATGTTTTGGGAAGAAATTTTTTAACATTTTTTCCGTGTTTGAATCTTAAAATATGGCAGTTTTTAAAAAATAAAGTGTATTTCCAATACAAAAATCTAAAATGTAATTTTATCTAGTTTTTATAAATGGTATTTGTTTTTACGACAACTTTCAAAAATAAGAAATATATAGAAGATTCAAAATACTTTCCAAGAAGAACATAGAAAATTCCAAATTTCGTTCAGACATCATTACTAAAAGAGAGATAAACTACCCTCTCACGCCGTGTAAACAGTGTGTATTTCTTTCGAAGAACAGTCTTATTATTAGTAATGTTTTCATATCCGCGGACGTTTGTCAATTAAATAAAATTTTCACGGGGTTTTTAGTAAGGCTGTGAAACTCTAGTCAGAAGAACCGAACTCTCTTTATTGATCACTACTAACATAAAATCTGTGGAATCCCTCGACAACGAGAACCTTGCGCCATCCCCGGTGCAAATCCACCATAGTAAGTAAAAAAGAAAAAAAAATTCCGTAGAAGAATATATATTTTTTCATACGAAAAATTCAACGTTTATACCCTAAAACTACCTTAAAACGTTCGAAATTCGAAAAAAGGTAGCTTATCATTTTGTCTTGTACTACATGTTGAATCACCTCTCAAAGTGTATGCACTTTACCCCCGGACACCATGTATATACCATTTGAAAATATTTTAAATTGCACTATGTAAATTTATATAAAAATTTAATGTAATGTAATTATACATTAACGATGTCAACCATTGCAAACTACAAAAGTAGTTTAGTAGGTTGTAAATATCAATAAAAAAATAATATCTTGTATCCCTTTTGTCTAGAGCAGTGGTTTTCAACCTGTGGTACGCGTACCCCTGGGAGTACGCGAAGCCAAACTGGGGGTACGCAATAACGTCGCACGCATGTAGAATTACTGGTTAAAATGCCTGAAGTCGCATTACACTCTGTATAAAATTGCATTACTTAATTTTATTCGTGTGACATGATTGTTAAATTCATGTAATAATTAGAGTATTAAAAATAACAAATGAAACACGTCTTTCATTACACGTGTAAAAAAGATAGATAGGGGGTACGGGGAACAACAAATTTGTAGTGAGAGACAAGGGGAACGCCGGCTCAAAAAGGTTGAAGACCACTGGTCTAGAATACGTCCTATTTTTGCGTTAAAAAAAACTCCCGTCAAACTCTGCAAAATAGTCGCTTACGACCTTATGTATTTAGTCATTGCTTACGACATTCATTCCTTGAACCAACCAACACCCCTTCCATATGTCACCCCACGTGGTTCGCTACGTTTGGTGATTTAGCAAGGGTGCCCGGGTTCATGGTGTGAGGTTTATCTCGGTCTTAGCGGTGGATTCGTTTGCCAACCTACTGCGTGGCGGGCCGGATCAGGAGAGAAGGGATGTATTTATACGACCATCTTTTCTGGACATGTTGACCCCAGATTTCTACCCACTTTCCTTCCTAGAACGTAAAAGAGTAAAACATTATTTCTTTTCTTTCCTTGAAAAGACTCTCCACACAGCATCACGCATACGCCATGAGTGAACTTTATTTTCTCAGGGCCTTCTGTGTGGAGCTAATATAAATAATAATAATAAAAAATCCTGATTCGTCGAAAATTTTCAAATCTTTCAGCTTTGGTAACTAGGAAAAGTTGCATTATATGGTTGTCCAGAATGCATCAGAATATCAATTCGATTGCCCCGCAAAGCAATTTTTCTATTACAACATTACAACAGCATGCAAAGAACTTCTAGCGTGGCAAATAACTTGGCTGTTTTTTCCCTCAATAACCTTTGAAATGGTCCAATATTTCCGAATATCCCACTCTCGTGATTCCCTTACCGATTAAAATAAAATTGTCGATCATGATGATAACTTGCGAATAAGTCCGAACTCCAGAAAACAGTCGACATGATTTTGTTTGACATTGCAAACACCTTGACATTCTTTGGTGCTGGTTCGAATGGTGAACTCCACTTTTTTGTTTGTTTTTTCGACTGACGGATCCAAGTTTCATCATGTATTCGGATCGCTGGCAACGCAAAATACTATTATTAAATGTCCATTCGATTGTGTTTTTTTTATCAACAGTCAACAGTTTTTCGTCATGCAGAATGTTACGCTCTCTTTCGGCGAAGATATCTGAGGTCTCAGCATTTTTATTTTAATTGACCTGTTAATACATGCGTCATGAATTCAATTCCTCCAATGGCAAGCAATGTTTTCCGCTTACTGTTATGGTAGTAAGAGATTTTGAAATGGAATCAAATAGTTATTATAATTAAATTGTAATTGAAAATCCGATTAACCAATTAACTTTAAATGAACGTACTCATCGATATTTGGTCGATGTATTCAAATGTAAACGAAAATAAAAGTAAAATAAGCAATATATGCATTGAAAATAATAAAAATGAGCGTCTATAATTTTTGCACCAAAAGATAGATTCAGCCAGTCTGATTTTATAAGTTTTCAAGGTACAAATGAAAATGTGTACATCTCGTAGGGTGTTGAATGCTTTGCAGATATCCATCAATGAATTGCATTTTGCGCAAACTTCGGATGGAATGTTTCAGAGAATTTGAACAATTCAATTTTAAAATTCAAGTTCTGTGAAAGTTCAATTCAAATTCTGTTATGGTTTCATAACGGGCCGGTCATTTCATAGTTCTTGGATATTATTAACAGAACTTGTATAGGTTTGTCCTGTATTGGACAGTCCGTCCTTAGATTTATAATGTAGTTGGTACACTGAATAAATCATTCGATCTGCAGGTCTAGCATGGTTGATCGATAAAATCCTATATCAATACGATATTGACCAAATCCATTATTTATGATTTTTGTGTTTAATCTTTTTCACTTCTTTTCAGCATTATTTTTTACTTTTTTATTTTTATTTTGTTCTTGTTATTTTTTTATTTTTATTATTTCGAAATATGAAATGTACTGCATAGTATCACTCCAGCATACATTCTGGAATAAACTATTATTATTATTTTATTAAAAGACAAATAAGTTTGTTTACATCGCTTTATTTTATACACATGTTTACATAATATATATCATCTGCATGTTTCGTGAACAATGTTCACATCATCAGGAGTAAATGTACATTGAAGTTGACTGAAGTCACAAATTAAATATAGATCACAGATTAAATTCAGGGGAAGCGGCAGAAGGAAGGGGGAGGGGTAAGAGGGGGGGGGGAGTTTATTGGAATTAGGGATTGCAATATCAAAAGAGGGTTAATAATTTTTTTTTTACTTATTAATTATATCTCTTCCGGTATTAATATTTTTCCTTTTTCTAATATTTCAAAACTATTTATCTGCGATGCCTTATAACCCGTATGTATATTTTAAGTCCTAAGTTTTTATCACATGTATAATCATTTCTTAATAAATGATCTGCGAACTCAGATTCGCTATTACCATTTAAAGCCCTAAGATGTTCTTTTACTCTTACCTCAAAATATCTGTCAGTTTTACATTATATAAAAGCAATTACAATCCTTACAATTGAGTTTATAAACTATAATTTTTATATTAGAATTAGTTAACAATAATAATCTAAACAAAAATATGAAAGAGAACAAGACACAGAAAAACAGAAAAAAGACAATGGTCGCAACTGGGACTCGAACCCAGACATCTCCGTCTAACCGGGACGAGCGCGTTGACCAATTTCGCTATTGCTACCTTCTTTCAAACCGTCTTATTTGTCAATCTCATATTTTCAAATTTTAGAATTACGTTATTATCAACTAATTATTTTTCTCCATATTGCGGGCAACTACCCTTTTTCATTGGAAACAATCATTCTAAGAATTGGTTTGTAACCTGGATAGCGTCTCGGATAGATATATCCGAATTTATTTATATGGAACAATTGACCTTTATAAATGTCTAAATGATTTTTAATTGATAAACTAATGTTTAAGACAAGATATTTATGCATAGCACAAAGGGTAACAATTATTATAAGCAACAATTATTAGCCTGAAACACTCATCTACATTGACAAAAATCTCCCGAGAAAAGATACATGCCGCCGACGAGACTCGAATTCGTGTAAAATGCCGATTGAATAGTACTGGAAATGTTGTTACTTATTATTTTTGCGGAATCGTTATCCACAAATAGAATTCGACGCCAATGTTTATTTATACCTTAAAAAAGTATTGTCTTGTATTTTAATAAAGTAAATTGTTTAAATAATAATTATAATTAAGTGGGTGTCTTTTCCGTCTAAAGGTTATAAAATTACATTTGTCTATCTGTCTAGATTAAGTAATAATTAATTGTTGATATCATATTGTATCTACCTTGTAAACATTCATTCGGCTATCTTCCAAGACTATCTCTAGAGTTTTTCAATGATTTCTTCAGTGGTGGCCTTAGCCTTGGTGCCCGTGTCGCGGTTCATCGCTTGTGCTCATACGGTCAAGTTTAAACTTAATAAATTAATCACACATGTTCACATTCTTACATTCCAAAGGAAAAGGAAAATTTTTGTGTTTTTTTTTTTCTTATTGAAGTTTTTTTTTTCTGAAAATTATTATTTTTTAAATTTGAAAAACTCATCGGAGACCAAAATTATCATTTTTTGTATAAATAAAACGTCAGGATTCACTGGTTAAAGTGAGTCAAAGTACGTCCCCTAAGACGAAGCACGGTCGCCGAGAAATTAGAATATTAGGTACGAATATTTTACGAAACTGTTGTTGTCTCTGTCGCTATTAACCCCGGAATACTGAACAAAAGGGACAACTCCATTCACGTCAAGGGTTTCAGGCTGATAATACCTAAATAAAATCTTCAAAATCGACGTTTGGTTTTCCCCATTTTCCTCCTCCAAAATTTATTTTACCAGCTGCGTTAGAAGAAAATATTCTGTTTGTACGTTTTACTTTTTTAAGAAATACATTGTCTGCTATGTATACTAAACTTCTGTTGATGGCGTTCAAAGCAGGCATTTTTATTGATTTTTTGAGGGTCCGAACTCCTATAAGAAGTAACTTATCAAAAAAAGCAAAACGTAACGACACGCTAGTGATCGATATCTATAATATATTAACTGGTTTCCGGCATGCGTTGCAATGCCGTATTCAAAGAAATAAATTGTTTCTTCCTGTATGTCCTTTCCCGTGCGTCCCCGTTCCCCTTCCCCTCCCGCGTTCCCCTTTCATCTTCCCCGCCTAGTCTCTCCCCTTTCCCGCTCCCCCGTCCCTCCAAACCCCCTTCTGCGTTCCATACATTCAGTCCCAGTACATTCAGTTTTTAAACAGTTCGAGTGTCACCTATTACAATTTTTTTATTCATATTTTCATTTTTCACAGGCGTGTTACAAATATTAATTTTCGTATATTATAAGAACAATAAATCTAATTTGGCACATAACATAGGTAACATAACATAACCTATTTAAAATATCTATAATTTAAAAAATTCTTAGACAATTCTTTTGCTACAAAAAAAAACAGCTGCCTGCTAAATTCACATTCATCAAACGCTCGAACTGTCAAACTAACGAAGTTAAAAAAGTCGTTTTAAAAGTTTTCTGAAATTATCCAATTTTCTGCGCAGTTTTCCTAATTTTTCTTTCCGTAAGAATTTTCTACGTATTAGAAAACTTTAAAAAAAAGATGAATGAAATAGGTAAAGTCGTTCTGAAGTTATGGCGTGACCAAGGGAAACAGAGATTCATTTTCATACATATAGATTAAAAAATATTTGCACTAGTGTCAAAATCCAGAGAAGAAATTTGGGAAAGCGTTTGTATGGACAAAATCCAGCGTCCTTTTAACACCCTGTATATTTACATAATATTTAATTAGGTAAATTTTCGTAAGTGGTGTCCGCGCGTATTATTAATAATTTTTAGAAAAAAACTTTAGATTCGCCTTAATTACTCTAAAAGGAAACTTTTTGCATTTCGGACGGCGGAAAATTATGCATTTTAATTTTCAATTGCGTAAAACCAAAATTCACTTCGCGAACCGATCGGCGACTGTCAGCGGCCATTAGGTACGTCACTGTTATGGTGTTATGTTGGTATCCCTGATGCATTGCAAAGAACTAAATACTACTGTGGCCAACTTCGTGCGGTACATGAAAACACGGTTAAACTACGAAAGCTGCATGTCATCATAATTTTAAAATACATCCCAGGTTTTGAATGGTTTTTTTGGCAAAGCAGGGTTTGTCTAGCAGCGGGTTTGTGTAATTATGATTTATTTGTGTTTTTCATAATAACGCGCGTCTTCTTGTATCCCACGAAGATGGCTACGGTCGTATTTAGCTCTTGTTAATGCATCAGGGATACCAACATAACAGTGACGTACCTAATGGCCGCTGACAGTCGCCGATCGGTTCGCGAAGTGAATTTTAATTTACGCAATTGAAAATAAAAATGCATAATTTTCCGCCGCCCGAAATGCAAAAAGTTTCCTTTTATAGTAATTAAGGCGAATCTAAAGTTTTTTTTTCTAAAAATTATTAATAATACGCGTGGACACCACTTACGAAAAATTACCAATTTAAAAATTAACAAAGTGCTTTTTTGGTATCAATAATTGTCTTAAAGTAAAAAACCGGAATAGTAAATTTATCGATTTCATCGTGAAATTCGGAATCGGAACTTACCGTAGTACCCAGCGGCGTAGCGAAGGGGGGGGGGCGGTCCGCTCCGGGTTCCACCCGATTGGGGGGTGTTCCGCCCCGGGTGCCACCCATGCTAGCTACGCCGCTGTTCTCACACCTTTTTCAAGTACGACACGAAAACGAATTAGCACTTTAATTAACTTCACGTCCATTAGCTTCACGTCCACCACTGCAGCACGCTAAATGCATTTGTAAACTGTCAACTGATGCAGACCATTGTGTGAAGGTGAGGTCTCCTACCACTTTATTGGTTTGGGTTCGTAAATCATCGATAGCCACGTCCTGTTAAGAGCCGATCAATGCTTTAAGACGCTCCCGACTTGCAAATAAATAACTTACTTAAAACCCTAGAAGCCCAATCATATATTACCTACATTAATAAATACACTTGTAACATAGTTTATTCTGTGTAATTTATTATTTTTTATCATTATTTATTCGTATCATTTAGGAAATGAAAAAACGCATAATTTGCAGTAAAGAGAGTAATAAAGAGCAGTTGAGATTCTTGTGCGGTATTACTGTAAAAAAAAAAAAAAAATGGAAAGATAAAATCTACGACATATTTTTCAGAAAAATAAAAAATTTAAAAGTTAAGAATCTAATTTCTAATTGATTTTTACAAATAATCCCACCCCTTTTCCCACCAATTTTCCGAGTTAAAATTATTCAATTTTTCCTCAAAGAATATTTCTCAAAAAAAATAAAAAAATTACCAACATGGAAAATTTCAAAACGTAATTTCAAAATTTCCGAACAATTTTAAAATTTTCCCATTTGAACCATTTTCAGAAAAATTAAATTTTCCATTAAAAAAAATTACCCTACTTGAAAAGTTTCCAAAGTTCAAATAATCAATTAAATAAGATAAATGTGTAAAAGTTTTTATAAAAAATTCTTTACTCATTATCAACCTATCTATCAGTTCTAATTTTACGATATTCCTAAGCTACGCTTCGATTTTGAGTGATGATGATAAAAATGTATGTAGTTTCTGAGGTCGCAAAATATTTTCGGTTTCTTTCTGAGAATATGTAAGTATTGGAAATACGCCTAACATTGGAAGGTAACCAAAAAAATCGAATTCAAATAAAATAAATTAAAAAGAATTAGTCATGATGTCGAAACAATAACCATGAGAAATGAATATATTATTAATAATCTCTGATATCAGAGATGATATCCGTTAATTATCCTTCAAACTATACATTTGTTTCAAAATTATTGATTATGTCCATTTTAAGTTTTTGACTCAGGGCCGAGCCTATTTTTGTGAGTAAAATATTATTATGATCTCAAAAACTTGTGAATATTCTAAAACAATAAGGAAACTGGTCGCTTTTTGGTGAAATTTGATTATATTCAAGAATCACTGTTATAAATGTGTGAATAACAACATTTATTGTTTATTCAACGAAGAAAAATGACTACTTTTACCGTATTTATGAAATTACAAAACATTTATTCATTTGATACTGAACCTCTAAACTTTGGAACGTACCTCCTAACTGAAAAATTAAAATAATATTTTATTTGAAATGAAATTTCAAACAGAAAAATCAGAAAAAGATACGGTCAAATCTAGGAATTGAACCCAGCACCTTAGCCTTGCCGGGGCAATGCTCTACCACTGTGGTTTTCAACCTGTGGTACGAGTATAAAATTGGGAGTACGCAATATCTCAATACGAAATACGATCAACTCAACGTTTTTAAATTTCGCATGTAGAATCATAATTGTATTTGTGTCACTTGATTGTTAAATTCATCTAAAAATGAGGGTATCAGAAAATTACAAATGAAGCAAGTCTTTCATTACACACGCACACAAGATAGATAGAGTGTGCGTGGTAAAAAAAATTTGCAGTAAGAGTCAAGGGTTACGTAGGGTCATAAAGGTTGCAGTGTTTCGTGTTACTAGTTGAAATACGATAGGTGCCATCATAAATAAACCAATCCGCTGATATATCAGTCAGTAAGTTTGTAGAAAAATCCATAGACAATCACAGATATTTTACAGGGTATTACCTATGTAAACGATTCCATATCCACAGAATCGCATGGCAGATCGAAACAAATAAGTTTTTTTTGTGTTCATAATGTGTTATGTTAGATATTCCAGTTTCCCGCTTGTACTACGAGTTTTCGTACACTGTGTATTTTTATTTTATTTATTTAATTATTTTCATATTACATTAGGTTATAATAATGACGTATTGCCCATCTCACTAGGTGTGAAACACCTGTGTTGAGATGGCAATTTACAGAGTGGTTATAATCTATGATTTTGTTTTATTAATATTATGAACATGACAGGTTGATATAAAATCTTTTTTTCTAAGTAATATACAATTCAAGTATGTTATATGAACATTGCAGTAGGTACATGGTTACATATTTACACACAGTAGGCATAAAGGTAAGAATGTTATTAAATACTCCTGATAGATATGTTTATTTGAGGTGATCAATGATTCTACTTTTAAATGCACTTTTGCTTTGAGTGTTTCTTATTTCAGTAGGTAGATAATTGAATAGCTTTGTTGCATTATATTTAAAAGTTCTTTGTCCATAAGAGGTTTGACAAACTGGGATGTTAAAAGATTTTACATTTGACTCTCTTAGGGCTCTAGTGTTTATTCGTTCCTCAAACATGTGTGTATTTTTAAATTGGTGAAGCAGAATATTTTTTGAATACAGTTTTTGCAGGTTAGGAACATTTAGTGTCTTAAAAATAAAATCAGTGCTCGTTCTCAACGGGACTTTAAGAATAACCTTCAAAATTAGTTTTTGAATCTTTACTAAAGGCTCCAGGCAAGTATTTGTGGCACTTCCCCAGCTAATAATACCATATTCAAGTGATGATTGTATGAGAGCACAGTAAACTTGTTTCAGTTGTTTTATATTTAATATATCTCTAACATTTTTAAAGAAATAGACGAATTTCCTCAGTTTTGTCGTTAAGTTTGTAACATGTGCGTTCCATTTAAGAAGATCATCTATTTGAATACCAAGATATTTAATACTGTCAACTCTACTTATAGAAGGACAGGTACATGGAGTTAATGAGGGGTTACAGCTGTGAAGTTTAAGGCTTTTTTGTGAAGGCAAGAGCTTATTTGATATTCGAAATGTTAGAAATTTGGTTTTGTCTGTATTCAGGGTTAATATGTGAGCATTAAGCCAATTTTTAACAATACGAAAGCCATTTTCTGCCATTTTAAAGACTTCATCCCAAGATTTGGCATAAAATAGCAAAACCGTATCATCGGCAAAAGTTGTGATTTGTCCACAAATTTGTAAGTTACATAGATCATTAATATATACTAAGAATAATAAGGGTCCTAGGATGCTACCTTGTGGAACTCCACAAACTGTTTTTTGGGAACTACTACAGGTACTGCTTATTTTAACACATTGCGTTCGATCAGTTAGATAACTATGAAGTAGTTGAAGAACTGTATCTGATATTCCTACCCTCTTAAGTATATCGTGGTTCACAGTATCAAACGCCTTTGCAAGATCAAGGAAAATTGCTATACATTTATTTCCTTTGTCAACATTACTTGTTATGAAGTTTGTAACGTTAGCGATGGCGTCTGAGGTTGATAAGTTTTGGCGGAAACCAAACTGATTTGCTGATAATATTTTACTAGAGTCAAGGTAAGTAGTTAATTGATTTCTCAGTATTACTTCAACAATTTTGGAGAGTGCACTTAGAACACAAATTGGTCTGTAATTGGTAATTTCAGATTTGTTCCCACCTTTAAAAATTGGAGAGATAATACCTTGTTTTAATACATTTGGGAAGCAACCTAGAGTGAAGCTCTTATTAATTAGGAATTTGAGGGGAACGGCTATATGAGATTTCAGTGATTTTAGTAGTTTACTTGGTATTTTGTCATGTCCAGGTGAAGTCCTCTCTTTCAGTGAGTCGATTTCTTTGATGATATCCTCCATCGATACATCTTTTAGAGTAAATTTTGCGTAAGTTTCTTCTCGGAAATTATCATCTGGTGGTGGAGTTTTAGTATTGCAGTTGATGTTTTCTTTTATTTTACTGGCCAAATTTGATCCAACGTTTGTAAAAAAAGTATTTGCATGATCGGCAATAGTCTTCGGGTCCAAGTTAAAATTCACATTCTGACCGTCAATTGTAAGTTCCTCAATTTGATCTCTGAATTGCCTTGCATGTGTTATCTCTTTAAGAATTTGCCAAATCTTTCTGGAGTCATTATTACATTCAATAATTTTTCTTGAATAGTATTTATTCTTTACGTGTTTAATTAGTTTTGTACACATATTTCTGTATTTTTTGTAAAATGTAAAGGGTCCGCCAAATAACTTTTTTTTTTTGAAAATGCTATAAAAAAAAAACTACTGAATATTTTCTCAAATTTCTTTTTTTATTTATAAGTACAATCCTTCCGGTTAATAATGGAAAATAATTTCATTCAAATGGCTGCCTCGGCTGGCCATGCAGTAGCCTACACGATCGGTCCAATTTTTAAGCACATTATCGATTGTGTGCAGCTGTATTTCACCAATGGCTTCACGAATATTGTCCTTTAAAGCGTCAATTGTCTCTGGCTTGTCGGCGTAACATTTATCTTTGAGGGCACCCCACAAATAATAGTCCAACGGTGTCAAATCGCAGCTCCGAGGTGGCCAAACGACATCAGCTCTGCGGCTGATAATGCGATCTTCAAAAACAGGGCGCAAAACATCGAGTGTAGCTTCGGCTGTGTGGCACGTAGCGCCGTCCTGTTGAAACCAAATGTTGCCAATATCCTCCTCTTCAATTTTTGTGAACAAAAATTCGTTCAACATGGCCCGATAACGATCGCCATTGACTGTAACGGCCACTCCTTGCTCATTTTCAAAGAAAAATGGCCCAATTATGCCTCTGGACCAAAATCCGCACCAAACAGTGACTCGTTTTGGGTGTACCGGCTTTTCAATGTATGCGTGCGGTTTTTCTGTGCCCCAAATACGACAATTTTGCTTGTTTACATACCCGCCAAGATCAAAATGAGCTTCATCCGAAAAGATGATTTTTTTGGCAAAATCGGCATCTTCTGTAAGTCGATCGCAGGCCCACTCAGCGAAGCGAAAACGCATTGGATGGTCAGTTGGCTTCAACTCCTGAACCAATTGGACTTTGTATGGCGTCATACCAAGGTCTTTATGCAAAATTCGTCTCAATGATGTCTCCGAAATGTTCAATTGTTGAGAACGACGGTGAATTGATGTTGATGGCGCTTCACGCACACTTTCTGCCACAGCATCGATATTCTCGGGTGTACGCACTGTTTTTGGCTTTTCACGCTTTGGTTTATCGATGAGGATGCCAGTTTCTTTCACTTTTTTCACAAGATAACGAACATACGGAGCTGACGGTGCTTCTCTTCTTCCAAAAACCGTACGCAATTTTTCAAAGTAATGTCGCAATATTTCCCAGCGTTGTTCAAGCGTATACACAACCATATTCGCTCAGCGGAAGGATAAAACTAATTATCTGTCAAATCAGACATGAGCTAAGTGTTACCATTCACGAAATAAGCACTAGTTGAAAAAAAAAACTTTAGATGGCGGACCCTTTAGTAAGTAAGTAATTATTTGGATCTTTCCTTATTTGTTTGTGAATATTATCTCTTTTCCTGATGCATTTTAATAATCCAGGTGTAATCCAAGGTTTAGTGATTGAATTTTTTTTACTTGGTACCTCTTTCTGTTTGGTGTGTAGTTTTATTTGTTTTTGAATAAAATTGGTAAAATAATTCCATGCCTTATCATTATCAGTAATTGAGTACAAATTTTCCCATTTTTCGTTTTTTATGTTGAAAATAATTGTATCCCAGTCGATTTTATTTTTCACAATAGATATATTTATGGAATCATCTTTACTTTTATTTTCATTTCCAACTTCCAATATTGTAGAGTAGTGGTCTGTTACTGTGGATTCATATATTATTGTGTTGATAGGTTTTTTCGTTTTGCCTATTATATGGTCAATACAAGAAAGAGTTTCTTCAGTGACTCTAGTAGGTTTGTTGATGTAGCTAACAAGACCGTAGTAGCTTATGGCGTTGAGGTAATCGTCTTTTTGAGGATGTCCATTTTCTAAAATATTAATGTTTGTGTCTCCAATTAAAAACAGATTTTTACAGTGTTTTAGTTTATGCAACACAGTTTCAAGTGAAGTAAGGAAGTTTGTAATATTGTTTGCGGATGGGGATCTATAAATAGCCAGTATATAAATTACTGACTTAACTTGTATGTGTAGACAATTGGAGTCATTGATTTTGATTTCTTTGGTAGTAGTTTTCAGATTGTTTTTAATGTAAACTACAATTCCGTCATTTTGTTTGGTATTATATGAAGTGTTGATGCAATAGTAGCCTTCAATATTTTTTGGTGTATAAGAGCTTTTAATCCAACATTCTGTTAGGATCATTACATCAAATTCGATGTTTATTAGTTTTAGGTTTATGAGGAATTCTTCGAAGTTTTTATTGATGCTTCTTATATTTTGGTGTATTATTTTCAAATTATTTTTTAGACCTAGTTTTATGTTTTCTGTGTTGGTAGTAACAGTTTCATTTTCAAATAGGTGGCATGTGAGTTCTTCCAGATTAGTAGCCATTTTATGTATTTTAATTAATTTTTTTAACGATAAAATTAAATTTTACAGTGTTAGAAGATCTCTTTCATGTTTTATATTTATAATTTTAGATTCCGTTGATTTCCGCGTGAAAACTTTACCATTTTTAAACCACGTGTATTGGTGGTTTAGTTCCTGTGCTCGCTTCTTAGTTTTCCATAATAAGTCCTTATTATATGAAGACAACACTTCGCCGATGTACAAGGATGGACGTATTTTCTTGGTTAGGTTTTTTGCTGCAAGAAGGTTATGTCGAGTAGTAACGCTAGAATTGTGGAATTTGATGATAATTTTTCTTGGAAAACCTTGACGACGGTCAGGAACACGATAGATTTCTAAAAAGTCTTCATCCAGGATTTGAGTGCCAAGCTTATTAGCAATATCTTTTGCAGTTTCTATCGGGTTTTCATTTATATTTTCACACACTCCAGAGATTTCAACTTGGTTTGATAAGCTATTTTGTTCCAGTTCGGCAAGCCGAATATCAATATCATTCATTCTAGACAGGTCTTTTTTGATTTTTTCAACTTCTATTTTAATTCCCGCTAATTCGTTTAACTTAGTTAATATTTCATCGTATTTTTCGGAAATGAAGTCGGTTGCTTTTTTTATTTCAGCTGTCTCGAATTCAATTTTTTTAAACATTTCTTTTTTTAAATCAGAAAATTTATTATCAATATAGTCAAAAATGATCTGATTATTGTCGACTGACTGGGGACTATGTGATGTTAAGCCGTTATTTTTTGATTTGGAGCGGGTGTTTTCTTGAGGCATTTTTATTTTTGTTCAATAATGCCCCACAACAAATCTTGATTATCGCAATGTAAATATTTTTGTTTGTGGTGCTCAAAAAGAAAACGAATTACCAACAGTTAGAATGATCAATGTCGTGGTAAATATTAATTACCCACTAGCAAAAAACACTTTACTCGTCTTCGCGACTCAATTCTCATGAATAAACAAGAAACTGTTGAGGTTTTTTTCCGTTAAAAACTATACTTTTTAATGTTTAAAGTGGGAGCTGTCAAAACAAGTTAACAACCATAGATAACCATAGATCAATGATCAGGTATACTTGGTAACAATTATTGCAATACCTGTACTTAATTACATTCATTATATTAAATTAAATTATGAAAACTAAATTGCTTAACTAGCCCTTTGAAAAGTAATTTTTATTGTTCTACCTTTATGCTTGACCACCGCGGTTGCTGGGATTGTTCACATTGTAATTATACTAATGAATAATAACTATTTCTTACGCACATTATGAATAATTAAAAACACATTAGAATAATGTCATTTTTACACGTGGAAAGAAGCATGGAGGAAAATAATTTCCCTTTAGGCCTATTTTATCTGTGTGGATTTTGTGTGAAGGGTATTTTTTAGGAGACCAAGTTCTGGGAAAGAAAAATGTATGGGGGGTAAGTAGGAATCTATGAGTCAGTGTCTCCAGGAGTGACGGATGTATGAATCCATCCCTCCCGATGCCTTGCAAGATGATCAGGGCCCTCGCGCAGCTGGTGTATATGCGATTCCGCTACCAAGACCTGAACACAACTCACCCGATGAACAAGTGCATCTCTGCAAAGTCACCAAACGTAGCGAATCACTTAGAGCGACCTATGGTAGAGGTGTTGGATATCCAAAAACTGGTTCCCGGAGCGGCGGTACCCATATAGAGTATTAACAAAAAATAAAAATAAAATCCTTCAATAATTGCAAATTCACTTTGTGGCGTCATTTTAATTAAATTAAAATCACTTTGCATGCACCATTTATTCTATCAAAATTATATTTAATTATTATTTTAATCAAAATAATTTTAATTATAAATACGTTTCGAAACCAATGGTTCCTTCGTCAAGATAAAATGAAAATTAACATTAGAAAAACAAGTATAGTCAAAAGTACATTTAAAAAAAAAAAATCTTTGTCTAAAGTTACTTAGGTACTTGTTTTCTATTGTTGTTTTGTTAATTTTCATTTTATCCTGACGAGGAAACCTTGGTTGGAATACATGTTGATAATTTTGATTAAATAAGTGAAATATTGATCAACATGTGTTGTAATATTGAAGGTCGACAAAACATGACTTGTAATCAAATTTAAAAGGTATTGAATAATGTAGGAAAACATGTATCTGAAATAACATAATAATTGGTATGTTAATAAAACTTTGGTTAAGCCTTCTAACTGGGATCTACTCGAAAAGATTACCGGCTGCGTATTTAGAAAACCTATCCCATATCGCTCGCGGCGGCGCTGCGCGGTGACTGATTAGGGATAGGTTTTGTTGTTCGAAATCATTTACAAATCCTACACCGTTTCTTTCGCGGCGGCGACTAAAGTGGGATAGGTTTTGATGTTCGAAATCATCTACAAACCCTACACCGTTTCTGTCGCGGCGGCGACTAAAGTGGGATAGGTTTTGTTGTTCGAAATCATCTACAAACTCTACATCGTTTCAGTCGCGGCGGCGACTGAAATGAGATAGGTTTTGTTATTTGAAATCATATACAAACCCTACACCGTTTCAGTCGCGGCGTAGGGTTTAGTCGCGGCGGTGACAGAAATGGGATAGTTTTCGTTGCTTGAAATCATCTACAAACCCTACACCGTTTCAGTCGTGGCGTAGGGTTTAGTCGCGGCGGTGATTGAAATGGGATAGGTTTCGTTGTTTGAAATCATCTACAATACCCTACACCTACACCATTTCTGTCGCGGCGGCGACTAAAGTGGGATATGTTTTGTTGTTCAAAATCGTCTAAAAACCATAGACCGTTTCAGTCGCAGCGGCGCGGCGGCAGAAATGGGATAGGTTTTACAATTGTATCGTTAACGTTTTTTTTTTCGTTCCAAAATGGAATAGGTTTTATTGTGTAAAACCATCTATAAACCCTACACCGTTTCATTAGTAGTTTTAGTAACAGAAAATTTTCATACATAATTAAAACCACCAATACATATTTTGTTAATTACTGTACACTCCTTGCTTCAATCACATTCGTACACCGTCTCATATATACAAGTCCATCCCTACTAGTTCAGTTATCCCAACATACTAAAAGTTGGCGGTGAAACTCCCATTTCGGTTGCCGCCGCGGCTGAAACGGTGTAGGGTTTGTAGATGATTTTGCACAACAAAACCCATCCCATTTCAATTGCGGTCTCGACTGAACCGGTATAGTTTTTTTCAATACGCTACCCGGCTACATTGAAATTTGAAGACGGAACTTCTACGCTACGATATTGATGGATACCAACGGTCGTTGTTTCCAATCCTACTGATCCACTGTTGATCCGAAATTTTGGCTCAACACTCTTCAAAAGCACAAATACGCTCTTCCCAACGCAACTCTCCGACCAACAGGCGAATCAAGCGTTACTAAATAAATCACTTAGCTGATCGGAGACTCAGATTGATGGAAATTCATCTTTTGATGACGAAGTTTAATTTGAAAGTTGTGGGAATTTTCGGAAACAGTTTTTGATAGAACCACTATTTTAATTGAGAGACAACTATCTCTTTTAGTAGGTATGAGTAGGGAAAATACCAGTAAAAATTTTATTCCGCCCATTCCAGGCGGGGTTTAACTTTGATGTTTTAAAAAAAATCGTTTACAATAAGCCTACTATTTAGCTATAACATGTTATGTATTTTTGTTTTCTTAAATTCGGCCATCAATTAACAACGGCACTGTATAAATGTATTATGAATAATAGTTCTTTCTTAATTGGTAGGTATCTATTATCTTTCAACATTTCATTATGTACTTACCTATCGCGCAATACACACTTTTCCTATTCAATACATCTATTTTCAATTTGTAAGAAACTGTGGATACTGAAATTATACTGCCTTTAATGTTATGTTTGTAAGTGATTTTTATAATGTTATTAAGAATTAATATTTTACTTTTTTATGGAGCTATCTCGGCTGTACATTATTACAACCATGTAGACTGTAGACGTTGTGCATATTCTTAAATGAAGGAAGAAAACATAATGCCAGTAGCTCTTTCGTGCACGGGTTTGCCATTAATTTTACCTAAGAACAAGTCGAAAAATAAATAAAAATTCACAATTACAGGTCTACAAAAAGAGAAGATATTTTTTGAAAAATTGTCATTGGATTGGATGTTGTCATTTACCTATAGCATCCAAATTGTCGTAATCGATTCATGTTTTCATATATATTTTTTTAGCGAATACCTCACAAGAGTCCCAACTGCTCCCGTCTGGAGCCAGTTGTACTTTGGCATCTCCGTTGTACGTTATGAGGCTGAAGGTATGGGGGGAGGGGAAGGAGATGGGGAAGTGGGAAATGAAAAAAAATTATTTAATATATGTACAATGTACATTTATGTGATATAATTATTTAAGTAAATATGTTTAAATATTTTAATACCACTCGTCCACGGAAGCATTAGCTTGTGTCGCGAAGAGTAGTGTACATTTTTTAATGCCATATTGTAAGTAAATTACGTGTGAAGGTAAAAAAATAATAAGTTGTAAATTTGATGTTCTGTAATAAAGTCTCTACTATCAAACAATTTTACTCTGTATATGTATCTAGAAATATTGTTATTAGTTATAAAAAACAAAACAAAATTGAACTTTTTTGAAGAATGGTGTATATTGGAAATTGAGTTATAATTAAGTTCTCAATTTTAAATTAGTCGCAAACTTTTTTTTTAGAGATTATCTTTAAAATATTGTTATGGTTTATTAATCGGATTTTATCCTTAATGTTTCTAATTTCTTCCAGTAGTTGATTGACCAAAAGTCATCCTTGGTAAGTATAATAATTTTGTGTAAAGGAAGAGTTTAATTTTGGGCATGGAAAAAATATATTTATATCTAGTACGGTTTTCAGTTATAAATTGATACAAATCAAATCAACCAGATAAAATTTAAAATTTAAACTCAAAGAATAAACTGTGTTTTTGCTTAACATTTATTTACTTCTTCAAACTTCGCAAAATTACTTTGTGGCATCATTAATTATATAACGAATAAAAGATCACTTTGTATAAACCACTATATTATAAACAATATCTACATGTTTCGATAACAATGTTATCTTCATCAGGATATGTTAATTTAAAGAAAAATAAATGACAAACAACAAACAAGTATAAACAAATTAGAATAAATTAGAACAAAGACAAAATATTAAAAAGTAGAGGTGATTAATTTCTTAAAAATCTCATAAAAATAGTTACACCAAATTAAATATAAAATTAAATATAAAAATTATTTAAGTAAAAATAAAATTACATTTAGATAATAAAAAACTTTTAGAAACAAATAATTAAAATAATTAGTCCGAATCAAAAAATAAATAATCATAATTATTGTAAGTATTAATACGAAAATAAATTTAAAAGATAGCTATTTATACTTGTTTGTCATTTATTTTTCTTTAAATCAACATATCCTGATGAAGATAACATTGTTATCGAAACATGTAGATATTGTTTATAATATAGTGGTTTAAACAAAGTGATTTAGTATTCATTATATAACATTTATTTATTTATTTATTTTGGCAAACATGGCAGAGTAGTTGTGAAAAACTAAAATCGGTAAGCTTTCAGAAAATAACAAAGCGGCCAATGATTACAAAATGTATCCTATTTTTTAAATTATCTATGGGAACCCTAGGTCTGAGGTCTATGAACCAAGTTCAAAAATTCATCTTCAAACCGAAATTAACTCCTGACAAAAATGTGCATTGTTTGGACTGAACCCATTACCTAAATGAGTTATATTAGAACAAAGCAATTAGTTCAAAAGCGTGCAATGTAAGTACTGTGGACAAATTAGTAAATTGGTGATAACTGATAATAAGTAATAACACACTTATGTTTCCTACAAAACATTACTACAAAGGTTTTTAAAAGTGGTTGGTCTCACATGTATGCCTTGCAGTGGTTCAAAACAATTTTAAAGCCATAGAAAATTATATTTAAAATAAAATTGTTAAATACATCACTCCTACCGTAAACTATAAATAAAAATGTCGCAAATTTAAATATGGCTGTATGATGATACATTTAAATAAAGACATTTAATATTAAAACAGATTAACTTCTATTAAACACTAAAATCTACAAAATAAATAGTGCAATACACACGCGGTGGAAGTGAAACCTTCAGAAAACTAAAGTAGACAAGAGTGGGAAGGATACGAAGCACCAAGAGGAGACCAATAGGCCACGAAGCACAAAGAGGAGAGCAATTATACTACCTCGTTCTCTCGCAGGCTAATAGATGTATGTTTTTGTCTCTTTTTAGTGTCGCCATTTTTCGTTTCATCGAGATTCAAATCATAAAGGTGTTAAAGAAGTTTTCTCTTCAAAAGCGATGTTATCGGTAAAGGTTTAGATGTGAAATAAGAAAATTAGTGTGTTAGAAGTACGATGTTATTACGACCGACACTCTACAGAATAACGTTGGCATAAATATACCAAACCACTTACAACGACCACCATAACACGGGCATCAGCCTAGCATAGTGGTCGAAATATCCACTTACAATGTAAATAATTTATGCAATGAATAAAGAAAAAAAAAAAAAACCTTGGTTTCAAAACCGTTGTGAGAAGCGTGGTCCAATGCGCGTGCGTTACAGTCTGGTAGCTAAATGAAAAATGCCAGCATTTAAAATCAAATTACGAGTAGTTCAAAAAAACTAAAAAAAAACTGAGAAAGTATGAGGTACAGGTAAGGTACCTATACCCGTAACAAAAGGTTTTAAAGTTTCCTTTACGAGAAAGAGGCAAAATTATATGATCGCATTGAGCTTAAAATTCGTAGGTATTCAATGTATAAGTATCGCAGCAAATGTTGACTCGAAGACACAGATGCATTGTTCGCATACAGATGATTAAAACTTGATATTTGACTTCAGAAAAGAAAATTCCGGTGAAATACACTTTTATCCTTTTCTCGAAGAAGTTGTCAGTAAGACATCACGTTGTTTCTCAGTGACGTTTGGAAAGTGTATCAATAACTTATGTAGGTACAACTTCATTATTGCTACAAATATTAATTACTGCTCAACTTTTCTTTTCTAAGGAGAAATACACTAGACCTCATTGCCTTGAATCGCAGTGGGAGGGGTGGATTCACACGACCGTCATTCCTTTTTCCTTCCCAGAAATTCCTCTCCCTCTTTTCCCTAACAAGATCCAAAGATGGCTTAGGCTTTGAGGATTTTTTTGAATTAAAACTTCTTTTCGCACGCTCGACACTTGAGGGTAAAATGATGAATGCGTTACGAAAAAGAACCATATAATTAATGTGAAACGCTATGAAACGCATGAAACGCTATGAAACGCATATATTTAATGTGAAACGCCATATATTTTGCCATATTTCGCCATATGAAACGCTAATCGATGTTAAACGCTAATCGATATGAAACGTTAATCGATGCAAACGCTAATTAAAGCGAACGCTAATGAAAATGAAACGCTAATCGATATGAAACGCTAATCGATGCGAACGCTAATTAAAGCGAACGCTAATGAAAGAGTTGAATTGAGTTGATTTGAGTTGAGTTGAGTCGAGTTGAGTCGAGTCGAGTCGAGTTGAGTTGAATTGAGTTGAGTTGAGTTGAGTTGAGTTGAGTTGAGTTGAGTTGAGTTGAGTTGAGTTGAGTTGAATTGAGTTGAGTTGAGTTGAGTTGAGTTGAGTTGAGTTGAGTTGAGTTGAGTTGAGTTGAGTTGAGTTGATGGGGATGTTGAGGGGATGGGGATATTTTTATTCCTGTTATTGTTAGTGAAGTTTTACTTCAGTCGTGTGGTCTAAAGCACACTCGTTTTTTTTTCTCTAGTATGGAGCTGACGTAAAAATAATAATAATTCGTCTTTTGTAAACTTAAAAATAACTATAATGAAATTAATAAATCAAAAAATTAAAATCACACAATTCAGTTGGTATTTAATTTGGCGACCTAGGAGCTTCATAGTGATTTATTTTTGGGGTATTGTGCCGTGTTGTGCTACCCCCTCATTTTGCCAACGTTTCAGATAGCGTTTCATTGGCGGACATGCCCCGATGATGGACAACACGGCATAATACCCCAAAAATTAATCACTATAATACTTTTGGCCGTTAAGACCTAAAATCTTATCTGACCTATGAGCTGTACCACTGAATAAATACTACACACGTTCAAATAAAAATAAATGCCTTCCATATCTAGAAATCCATTTACATATGTATTTAACTATTTAGTTTTTGCCACAAAATTAATGTTTTAATACTGTAACAATGTCTTAAATTAAACAATAAAAAAACGAGTGTGCTTTAGACCAGTGGCGTAGCGAGGGAGGGGTAGACCGACCCGGGTGCCACCTGATGGGGGGGTGACACCCGACTGAGTGTCACCCCCAAGAGCACAATTCTCTAGTCACCCCCCCCCCCCCCCCTCAGGACGGACCAATTTATCCACCCCGGGTACCACCCATGCTAGCTACGCCACTGCTTTAGACCACACGACTGAAGTAAAACTTCACTAACTTATAAAAGAATATATGTCATTGGGGTGACATATGACATTGGGGTGACAGATGACATTGGGGTGACATATGACCATGGGGTGACCTATGACCCTGGGGTGACCGTGGGATGACCTAAGACCTTGGGGTGTCTTTGGGTTAGTATGTCCGCCTTACCTTAGCGGTGCAGTATGTACACCTCGCCCGATAACCGTTCGCATCGATCACCGTTCGCATTGATTACTGTTCGCATCACACTTTTCGTAACGCATCACACTTTTCGTAATGCATCACACTTTTCGTAACGCGTCACACTTTTCGTAACGCATTCACCAGCTTACCCCCAAGTCGAGCGTGCGTAAAGAAGTTTAACTTCAATAAATGTAGATTTGAGTGGAAACCGATGTCCCCAGTGACTTAATACCTTTTGATTTTTTAGCACGAGAAAGTCAATCAACGTTGCGTACTCTGTCACTTTTACACTGCCTGATATCGTATATCGCCATTTCATTTGATTTTGAATTTGTGCTGGGACCCAATTTCTGTACCTATTTGAAAATTTCCTCCGATCATTTTGACTTTTGACATTCACATTTCTTGTGACCTTCTTTATTCTTTGACTGTATGTCTCAATTTATAACTATTTAAAAAAAACTTATTGGAATTTGATATTTACTCGTAATAAAAATACTTACAAATGAAATACGGCGTGTTATTTTTTGTAAGCAAATACGTTTAAGGCGAAGCACCACGTCGTGTAAAATTCGGGATCAGGCAAAATAACAATCATTACGTAAATGGCGATTAGGTTTAAATTCCTTTTTAACGTCAGTCGCTTGTTTTTATGTATTTAAGAAAAAAAACACAGCAAAAAAGCTTATTTTATTTTATTTTGAGAAGTTCAGAAACAAATAATTGAAATGATCCAATGAAGAATGCCATCATCACCGCCATGACTGCCTGGATGGAGTCTCCCCTGATGACCCTCTGGAGACGGGGTACGATGAAATACCCTCCGTAAACAGCTGCTTGCATTAATTAAAGTGTTTCATATTTTTTTCAGTTTCATTTCTCATGGTTTTCATACTAATTCGTTTTTTTTATTTATTTTTTTATTTATGTGTTGTTATTTCCTTTTTACATCATCTTATTATTATTTGTCTTTTACTTCGAATTTTATTATATTATTTCGAAATATGGAATATATTGCATTGCACTACCCCTGCATGTATTCTGGAATAAACTATTATTATTACTAGCTGACCCAGAAAACTTCGTAAACGTAAGTTAAAAATTGCGCAATGAAGCAATTAACGATGCAAAACTGTTCGTATTTTGTTTTGGACGGTATCAGAGATGGCGTTCTCCATGGACTTATTTTTTGTGATTTTCTTACTTTTCCACTTACTTACGGGAATTGTGTTTCATTTTCTTTATACGTGTGAGGGAGATTTATTACAATTATTGTATTTTTCCTTTGGAGGGGTGCAGACATACGTTCACCGTTTGTGTCATTTTCGACTGTTGACATTTAGTGTGTAAGAAAGTGGGGCAGCATTAAGAATAAAAGTAAAACAATCAGCGCATTTTACTCACTATTCAATATTACGTATACTTATCACAATATTCCTGCAGCTCTTTCAAAAGATGATAATTCATTTCATACAAAATGTATGAGGAAAATATTTTTTTTTCTTGAACTTTTCCCATGTTTTAATAGCTTTTCTGTTATTCGGGCGGAGACAAATCCAACAAATCAAAGATCATAAAAATCGGTTCATCCGTTCTTGAGTTATAAATGGTGTAACGAACCCGACTTTGATTTATATATTAAGATAATTAAATATTTTACGATATTTTTCCAAAGAATTTAATTTTAAATTTAATTCCAGATTACACAATAAAATCATAACCGCAAAGTGGTGCGCAAATAGGATATTTTAAACTTTATAGCAATATTTATAGGTAGGTCTTATACTTAGTTTTTTTCTGACACTATTCCAACCGCGGTGTGTAATTAAAGCATCTAAAATTTGATGATTAATTTTCAAACCACACGATTTTGCATTACTCACTACCTACTCAGTAGTGCATCGTCTTAACACGAATTAAAATCAATTGGAGATTTTTTACTCATTTGCATTTCAATCAAATATTATGATTTTAGATTATCGCTGAATATCTAAATTTTATTTCAAGATGCATAATTTGAGAGATGACGTAAAGGCTAAAATCTCTCCTAGTAACAAAGTTAAAATAAGATTTATTTGTGTTTTTACGCCCTCTTTGGTCGAGGGGCAAAGCTCTCGACTAGAAATCCGGAGGACGCGGGTTCAAATCCCGAAGTACCTGCACGAATAAATTTAATAATTTGTGTTATTTTACTCTAAGGTAACTTTATTAATGGAGGACTGAACGCCGTTGGCACCAAAAAAAAACTGTCCAAAGAAGCGAAACTAGCCGTCCATAATTGAGTACTGGTACATATACCCTGATGTATGCAGTGAGGCATGGAACTGGCAGAGGAAGGATGAAAGTAGACTGAATGCTGTATATGTGGTAAAACCATGTATGATCGTGTGAGAAACGTGGAGATCCGCAAAGAATGCAAGGCGTAATGAATAAGATCAAGAAAGGAACACTCCGATGGTTTGGGCGTGTAGAGCGAATGAACGAGGAAAGGAGTGTAATGAGAATATATGACGCAAATGTGAATGGTAGAAGAAGTTGGGGACGCTCGAGAAAGACCTGGCACAACCAAGTTTACTTGAGTTGAATCAGATACTTGAATCAGATACTTGAGTCGGGCCATGTCAAGAGTCAGAATAATAGAAGAGCATGTATGAAACGATGTATGAATGTGAACGAGGCAAGCAGTGTGTGCCAAGATCGAGTTGTTTGGCGGTCCGCCCTCTCTGCCTACCGCTGCGATGGTTACTTAGTTATTTCACAATTTCATTAATTTAAGTTAATATACCTACAGCACATTTTGCGGCACCTTCCAGAGTGGAAGATAACCCCATTTTGAAATACCACCATTCTGATTTGAAAAGTTGCTTGAAATGACTTTAGTCGTGTTTGGTGACCAGATCTGAATTGCCAGGTACTTTCACACCTTCCTCTTACTATCTCCTTCCTTCCCTTTCCAAATACCTTTAGCCTTACAACTTGGGATGCCAAAACTTCACTGGCACCAGACGGGAGCAGCTGGAACTATATTCACTTAAAAAAATGTTTAACGTGAATTAATATCAATTAGAGATTTTTTACAGATTTGCATTCCTATTAAATATTATGTTTTTTATCATTGAATGAATGTCGAAATATCATTATCATAATCATTGAATATCGAAATTGTGTGCAATGTTACATAATTTAAGAATTGAGGTAAGGGCCAAAGTGTCTCCTAGGAACAAAGTTACTCGTAAAATACGATTTTTTTTATGTTTTCCATGTTTAATATATAATGAATTCCAAGCTCTCGATTTTTTTGTTTCAATCGGTAATTTATTTTCATAACCACTACCAACTGAACGGGATGTAGGTATATCTGCCCTAGAAATGTTTCTATACCGGTTTGAACGAAAAAGGTTGTCTCTAATTTAATTATGTAGGTACTTAGAAACGGTGAACGGCTTTATATACCTAGGCTCGTCTATAATAGTGATGAAGTAGTTTGTGAAACAGAAGTGAAAAGAGGAATTTGCATGTCAAAAGACGCCATGAGTAAAATGCAAAAGCTATGGAGTGACAGAGACATAGCGGAGACCACCAAGATAAGACGTGTCTGAACGTTGATTTTCCCATATTTCTATACGGTGTGGAAACATGGATACTTAGAGCCAGCGAAAACGGATAGACACCTTAGAAATGTGGTGCTGCAGAAAAATGCTCAGGATTCCATGGACAGCCAGAAGCACAAATGTGTCCATTCTGGAAGAGCTAGGCGTCCACAATAGCCATCAACTATCTAAACGTATTTAAAGATACTTTGGACACGTTGCTCGTCAAACTGAGAACTCCAACTTGGAGAAACTCATAGTCACTGGCGAAGAGGAAGGCAGAAGAAGCAGAAAAAGGTCACCAATGCTCTAGCTCTAGCCCTAGAGTGACCAAGTATCACTGACATTCGGTACTAGGGTGTCCTTGACTCTCCTGGGGCAGTGAAGGAGCCTTTTCCACCATGGAGATTGCAGTAGGGGTCACGATCCTCAGCAATGAGGAACCGACTTGATAAGAAGAATACACATTTCGATCTTCCGATAATAGAACCCAAATATTTCAGTAAAATAGATTTGCTGTTCATGAAAGAATTTAGACATTTGAAAATTTATGTCCAGTTTCATCAGATGTAAGGAAAATTTGAGCTTTCTTCGGGCATACAACGGGCTTGCCCACAAGACATTTCTATCGGTTTATCTAATCGGTGATATTAGAGGTAACAAGTCGAAACAACTGATTCCTAACTACACATCTAACACAAAAACGGTATTATAAATTATGAACCTTTGAATTTGTAACCCACGGGTCGCAGGTTCAAACCAATCGAGGGCAAATAAAAAGGGTAAGTAGGTACCTGCTATCTAAATGTATATTGTGTTTTTTTAGAATGATACACGGTGTTTGGAATCTCGTAGTACAAGCGAGAAACTTGTGAATCTGCATCACATGGATTTCAAAAACCTTTTTGAAGTAAAACTTCTTTACGCACGCTCGACACTTGGGGGTAAAATGATGAATACGTTATGAAACGTTACGAAAAAATATGAAACGTTACAAAAAAATGTGATACGTTACGAAAAAATGTGAAACGCTAATCAATATGAAAAGCTTATCAATGTGAAACGCTAATCAATGATATGAGTTGAATTGAGTTGAGTTGACTTGAGTTGAATTGAGAGTTGAGAGCTGAGAGCTGAGGGCTGAGAGCTGAGAGCTGAGGGCTGAGAGCTGAAAGCTGAGAGTTGAGAGTTGAGAGTTGAGAGTTGAGAGTTGAGAGTTGAGAGTTGAGAGTTGAGAGTTGAGAGTTGAGAGTTGAGAATTGAGAGTTGAGAGTTGAGAGTTGAGAGTTGAGAGTTGAGTTGAGTTGATGGGGATGTTGAGGAGATGGGGATATTTTTATTCCTGTTATTGTTATGTGGTCTAAAGCACATTCGTTTTTTTATCGACTTTTTTTCATTATCTTCCTTTTAGCATCTAAATAAACTTTCGAGTCAGGTCAATTCTTCGACGCTTTTCAAAGACGTTACACAGCAGATATTAGCATAAGACCCCACTTTCCGCGTAAAAAATTTCGATTTAGAGCAGTGGGGGTATTTAGTGTTAATAACTATTAACAGGAGGTGTTTGCAGCGCCCGGGTAATAATAATAAAATGACATCAATCATGTTTAAAACTTGGCTAATTGTCGAACTTCAGAAATAACTGGAATTTCCTTGAAGCGCGCCTTCTCAAAACATTCGTAGGTATATAAAATAATCTTGTAGACAATTCGAATAGGTAGGGCTGCCACAATTTTAGAATTTACATATTTTTTATTAAGATACCAGAGTTCCGCTTGTACCTACTACGAGTTTCCGGACTCCATGTATAATAATAATAATATTTACGCATTTGAATCTCATTTCATAATAAAACATATTCCCATTATAAACTACTCTTGTCAATTCAAATGTAAGCCAATTAAACTATTTGTCTGTAGAACAAAAATCTATATTAGTTTCATGGTGGAGTCAACTGTCGGGTAACAGTGTGCATCCCGAAATTATAATGAGGTATTATAAAGTTATAATTTTTCGTGCATTATTTACCAAGTTCAAACCTAAAACCGACTCCAAAAATACTGATTCTAGTTTTAAAATTTCTAATAGTCATACCTACATATTGTGCGTCAAACTAGAATCAGGAAACATGAACCTTGTTTACAAAATCGAACTGTATTAATACCGTAGCGTCTGCGTGGTTGAATTTCAGAACCCAACTACGAGTGCATGTCGGACGCCACGCCATACGCGCCGCGCCACAAATAACATTCAAATGGAATTTCGCACAAAGCTACAGTTATAATTCGGTTTCGAATTCAAGAATTCGACACAAGATGTCGCTACTTCCGTCAGCACGTCGGACGGGGACGTCTCCTCCCTAGGTATAACTGCTACGAATTTGAGAATATGTGGTATCTCTCCGGATAAGAAAAGATTGACGGTAATACATGTTATATCAAGTGGCTATATATTACCTACATATGACGTCATTTCTCTGTCTCGTTTACTTTGTTCCGGTGACCAGCTACAGTTGATCCGAAGAACGGGCTGTTTTTGGAATCAGTTCTTATTGGATCTATAAAATGGTCACCAACACTAACTGGGCGAAGCCGAACTAGCTTGCAGTAAAAACCAGCGGAGAGTTTTTAACAGCTAGTAATAATTATTCCTATCTATTTAATAGAGACTTCAACGAAGAAAAAACCAAATTTAATCATTTCAATATAAATGCATATTTTAATTTGTGCGCTTTAGAAACCTAACAAATAAACAAGAAGATTTTTTTTTAAATTTAGTTAATAAAATAATAACACCCAAATAACCCTAATTAACAATGTTCCCATGTAATCCTCTAACCGATTTTCTCCTCCCCCAAAATCACCCCTCCCACTACCCCCTCCTAATTAAATCTTATCATTTTTGTACTTGTAAAGAATTTTTAAGTTAGTTTTAAGTTTGCTAGTGAATGCCACGGATGTGTCGAAACTAGTAGCTGAAAAATTAAAAATCGAGGTAACAAAGTACCTACATGGAAAATCAAAATCTTAAAAAACAAAATATCTAGAAATTGTTATACATATAGTTATGCCCAAGAAATACAAAAAAATGATTTTTTGTACTTATAAACTGGTACAACAGTATACAGTATTTTAAGGGGCGTACTTACTTTGAACAGTGATTTTACATTACATTATTTGGAGTAAAAAAATGGAAACAAAGTTTTGGTCTCGGGTGACATTTTTGATGTTTTTTTTTTCAACAAGACAAAACATCAGTAGATATTGGACAGTGGGGTCGATGCTCACGGCTGAGTGGCCTGTGATAAATTTGGAAGATTTTGTTTTGTTAGGTTTAGAAGAAAAATAATGTGAAAAAAAAGCATCATAAAAAAAGTCACCGGAGACCAAAATTTCATTTACATTTTTACTCCAAACAATGTCAGGAATCACTAAACTTGTTAAAGTATGTCAAGTACGTCCCTTAACACTCTGTATGAACAGGTAGTTCTATTCATTTGAAATAAAATATGTTTTATTTCTATTTTTTTATTAGTAACAAATAGATACATAAATTACAAATAAATTTTATACAGTAATTAATTACATGGTAGATATATTTGATGTACCCCCATAAGTAAGCAGGGCTTGTGTGCATGGGGGGGTGTTATTGTTTTTTTTTTTAATACTTTTGTTGTTCGGCAATACATCCTCTCAACACCCCTCAGGTACTTAGTTATATTTTTTTAAGTAGGTATACCATATTTTCCCTAAACTATGTACTATATATATGTAAGTGGGCCCAACTGTCTGGCCAGAAATATTAATAACAACATTGATGAAAAAATTCGAGCATTTCGAAAAATTTTAAAAAGAAGTTTCTGAGTTCTAATTTTATTTATGTTAGGGTTCAGATTCAGATCTCCAAAACATCGCAATTAGGGCTAGTCAATACTAATGACCGGTACTGTATTGAATTGTATTGTATCATTATGTACTCATTGTACCTACAATAAGGCAACAGGTAAACTGGGCTTGTTACGAACACACGGCGTGATCACGGATGCACTGGGCACAGTACTCACGGTCTGCAGGGGTCAGAACGATTGGCTTACGAACCAAAAGAGGTTAAAAAAAATCGGTAGAGCCGTTTCGGAGGAGTGCGATCACAAACACCGTGACACGAGATTTTTATATATATAGATATCATCCCGAGGAGCAGTTGTCCCTTTCGTTCAGTATTCGTAGGAGTAAGAGCAATAGTGACAGATAATATCAAAACTAACTTATGTATTTTTAAGTACCTATGTATTTTTTCCAAATATCTTTTCCAATCTTTCCAAAAGCTTTTTCTCAAGTATTTTTAAACTTCTCCCATAAAGGAGTGTGAATTCCGATCGTACATTGATGATTGTGTGTTACTTTAAATGTAATATTGTGTTATTATTTTTATTATAAACAGCTCATGTTTTAAAGCGCCTGGTCTCGCTACAGGTTTTCTTAGTGAGACAGGCATAGGACATCACAAATTGTAAGTCTAGAATAAAAAAATTTGAATTTAAAAAATTTTCTCCTTGGTACCATGAGACTTTTCTAGTCTGTCTTCTTGTAATATACTTATAGATTTCTCAAATCTAATTCCCGATTTCTGATTTTCAGGTTGAATCTTGTATAAAGTGTTTTAGTTTAACATATTTTTAAGGAAAATAATTAAATACGACTTGCACTTATACCCTTTAACAACATACCTTAACATGCAGTAGGAACCATCTGCAACCAGCTAAGGTATAATAATTCATTGCACAAGGTTCTAACTTACCATTCCAAGATTGATCCCCAAAATCAGATATGATTATAAAGATTATGAGAATTAATCTTTGCAAACTTTGACACCTCAGAACATGGTAAGGGTAAGTTAGAACCCTATATAACTAAAGTGACCAGTGGGGTATTTCACGTTTTTTTTATTGCTTAAAAAAATTAAGCAAAAAATTACTATGTTTATATCATTTTTATTATATTTTTATGTTGACGAATAAATTTTCTACGGCGAGTTAAAGTTTTCCATTTTTGAATTACCGCTAAAACGATATTTTGGGGCGTGGCTACCGTGTGACGTCATGAGCGAGGACGCTCACTGACAGTGTTTATTTATGCTGGTTCAGCTGAGCGGCACTTGTGACGTAACAAACCCATTTGCCAACCACGGGCCGTTTTGATTTTGTCAGTTTTAGATCGTTTTTAAAATCAATAATGTTGATTGGAAACATAAAAATCAAACATTTTTAGTAAGATTATTAAAATCAGAGAAATGATCTTTAAATATTCCGTACATTTTCATTAGAATCCCTCGTCTATAAAAATACCCCATTATCCTTCGCCAAACAAACAAAATAGTAATTTGCAAGGGTTTAAGAACCTTGTAAAATAATTGGAAGCTTTAAAAACTTGATGTTAGAACTATGTCACAATTGTCCTATAAATATCTACGGACGTACAACGTGCAGGAAGAAAGTGCTCCGAAAATTATTTTGTTTATAGAAATGAGCAAAAAAATGGTTTTACATTCACAGGTCATTTTGAAAAAAAATTCAGTCGAACCTTGTTAAAAATGGGTGACGATTAGGTAAGTACTTTGGTCATTGCGTTTTTTCTCTACGCCATTATTTTGTAAGACACCAATATTAATGTGCATTAATATTGATTACATTAGATGCATAATTTTAATAAGATTTTTTGTATGTCATAAAAATGCCCGACAAAAAAGGTTCTTCTTTCCTCACTTGACCACAATCGCCTATTTGACAAAACTATGCAAGACACATCAACTTGCGTACCACTATATTTATATTCGAAACTCACTTCAGTTGCACCCGTCGCGACGCGAGGTTGCCCCAAGGTTTCACCGTGAGACCACTCCGGAAAAACTTAATAACTAATTAAATAAAAACATTATAAAAAATATAAAATCCCCAAAAAGTGAGTTGATAAACATAGAATATTTCTGCATTTAAATAAATTTAAAAATATGTATTTCATATGATTAAAATCAGTTTGAAATAATTTTTAAAAATCTAAATTTATTTTTTGTAGGACAATGATTGCTTTATAATAAATCGTGTTCTGAATATTTTGAAGCACCCAGTTTCGAAGTATTCCACGTTCCATGATAATTCTATGGCGTGGCCGTATGAAAAACGTGAATTGTTTACCAAGTAGGTTTCGCAGTAGAGTGCTTCAATAAAATTGCTTGCGAAATAAAAATAGCTTTGAATTAAAACGTTTGTAAATATAGTGCTATTTTTTTGTTGCAGGTGTCAAAATATTAAAGAAAGTTGTTGACATTTAGGAAATTATTGGTAAGTTTTACATTTTATTTCAATAAAAAATACTAGAAATTGAAAAGTGCCTAAAAATATATGTCTTTTTTTTAATTTTGAATAGTAATATACTTTAATGATATTTTATTACATCATATTTCCAATTGCTACCCGGGTTCGCCAGAGTCATGGTAGTTTTTTCATAAAAAAAATTTTGAAAACATGTATTTCAAAGTCTAGGTAACTATAATATACCTTTTGGATATAGAAAAAAACTTTTTGTATAAAAGACAACTACGTATTTGCATTCGGAGCGTTGGAAAACACCGCATTCAAAATTTCAATATAAAATGTTGTAGTATATAGATATAAATTTATTATTGTAAATGGCTATCAGCTGTCATACAGAAAATAATAAATAATATAGAAAATAAAAGTTTTTTTTTAAAAGACATACTTTTCCCGGTTACCAATAACCTGACAATATTTGAAAAATCTCCTACTACCATCACAGTAAGCGGAAAATGTTGCTTGTGTCGTGATGGAGGACTTCGCCAGCCGAGGAATTGAACACACGACGCCTAGGTGGGACGCAAAGCGAAGCCAACTCGGCCACTGACCGGTCAAAATCAGTTGTGAGAAAAGGCGATAATGACAAATTTGAAATATTTTTTTTAATATCTACTACCAGTAACTACCCGGCTTCGCCCGAGTCACAGTAAAAGTTTATTTTTCTATCACACTATAAAAAACACTAAATAGTCCCAAAAATAAAGTGATTAAAATGATGATCCGAAAATATTTGAGAAATTCAAGTAAAAGGTAATAGTATGGTATCAGTGATTTTGTGGTTTTTCCTTAAGGCCCGGAAGTAAGCGCTCAAAAAGAAGAAGAAGCGGAGATATGTAAATACGAATGTTAGAGGGAACGCGTTATTATTAAAAACGACAATATATAAGCGAAAATTGTGAAATGTTTAATAAAACACAACTCGTCAAAAATCTTGTGGGAGATGTCTTAACACTAGAAAGACCGGAGCATTCATTTTGACGGCTGGCCAAAGTAATGTGACGATATAATGCTTAATAATTTTTGTATTGGTGTGATTTTTTTTCACATTTCATGATTTATGATTTTACAACTATGGTGAAAAAAACAGGTACGGGTCTTATTTAGTTTTTGAGATATATTGACTTATACCTACAAAGACCGCCGCCGTCAATGTGACGGTTTGGGCCATAATGCTGAGTTTGTTTACAACCTTCTTTACCCAAGTTTACAACATGCCCATTCCTCCTCGTTTATGTAAGTACCACGATAGTACTAATATGTCTGTTTCTTTCTTTCGCTATCGCGTATGATATCATTTATAAAAATGCCACAAAAAATATATCTCTGGCCCAAATTTATTATATGGCTCGTCGGAGAACTAAAGACAAGGTATGTATACATATACCAGGGTTGGTCCAGCTGGGTTAGCTCCTGAAGAACTGGAAGAATCATTTATTGGATAACCAATACCTCCGCCATAGGCCCCCCTAAGAGGTTCGCTAAGGTTGGTGACTTAGCAGGGGTGCCCAGGTTCATGGGGTTAGGTATTTTTTAACATTAGCTAACAGGAGGCCCTGAGAAAAATAATTCTCCTCGGGACCTATGTCATCTTTGGGGATGCTGTGTAGGGAGTCTTTTTAGGAAAGGAAGGAGAGGAAGTTCCGGGAAGGAAAAGGATATTAGGGGTGGGTAGGTATCTGGAGGTCAGTGTGTCCAGGTGTGACGGACGTATGAATCCATCCATCCGTGATGTTTCGAGAGAACACGGCTGGAGAAGTCAAAGGGACTCCCTCAACCAATCTTTTCCGATACGGCCTGCCATGCTGCTGATGGGCAGACGCATATTTATTTGTACAGCGCCTTTGAGGTGATTTTTCACAAAAATCACGCTATATAAATTAGCCAAATATTATTATTATCTTCCGCCAAGACCCGGAAAAACCTAGTCCCATGACCCCGGGCACCCCCACTAAGTCACCAAACGTAGCGAACCAATATTGGTGACCTATGGCAGAGGTGTTGATTTTCCAATAAATGGTTCCCGGGGCGGCAGTACCCATATCCGCCTCCCAAATTGGGAATTTGTTCGGGGAAGGTGTGTTCGGATATTGGTGGCGGATGCGTCTACCAAACGACTGCATGGCAGGCCAGATCGGGAGTGACTGGTTGAGAGAGATCGTTTGACCTCGTCCGCGGGACTCTAACGGATGAATGAATGTAGAAGGTGTGATGGATGAATAGGAGCAATCGATAAATGTATTTTGGAGTGTTAGACGAATGAATCGATCTCTCCAGCAGCGGTGCAAGGCGACGGTTAGAGAGAGGTCCTGCTGGAGAGGTCTAGAATAGGTCTCCCTCAACAATTTTCTCCCGACCCGGTCGGCTAGGCAGTAGGTGGGCAAACGTATTCGCCACCTAGATCAGACAAACCTTACCCAATGAACCCGGGCACCCCTGCTAAGTCACCAAAAATACCGCGAACCAATTGGAGTGTCCTATGGCAGAGGTGTTGGTTATCCAATAAATGGATCCCGGGGCAGCGGTACCCATATTCGCCTACCAATTGGCAAAAAGAGATCAGCCGTCAAAATGACGGTCGTGGTCTTTATAGGTATGGAGAAGTACCCGGTCTTTCTAGTGTTAAATAGCAGAAACAATGTAATTTTTTTCATACATATAACATGTAAAATAACAGAAAAAACGTATTTATAATAATTTTCGGAGTATACTTTGCGGATTTTTTTTTATCCAGGGAATTTCATATAATTACCGTTTCTATGTAGCAAATGTACTGATATTATTTGAAAAAATAAAAATATTTTTTAGAAACTTAAATAAAACTTAAAGGGTTCAAGAGAAATATGTTAAAAAACTGTAGAAATTCTGAATGCTGCAGCATAAGACGTGGATATTTTTTTAATGTAATAAACTAATAAGTAATAAGTAAACATATTTTTTTAATGTTTTCACTTAACTTTATGTGTGTACACAGCTACTTTCTGGAGTTTCGTAAATTCCGTTGAGCCTACTGGCTTCCTCAGCAAATATATAAATTTATTTACCCATTACATCAAATATTTGTCATTCACTCTAATATGCTAAATGCGGTAAAAATTTGGTAGGAATCTTTAAAAAAAGACGCCATAACAACAAAGCTTTTAAAATCGACTATGTCGTTTAAAAACCTTACTCAACAAATTGAATAAAAATATGCAAATATGCGGTTAGAAAATATTCATCGAATTGAAATTTTTATTATCATCATAACTGTGTGGCAATTGTTTCACAGAACTTGAACAATTCAGCAAATTTCCAAATTTGATGTTCAAGATCTGTGAAAGTTATGTTCAAGTTATTATTTGTTTATGGGCCAGTTGTTCCAAAGTTCTTGAATAATATTTACACTTTTTTTTTTAATTTTCGTAGAACTTTAACATTGATGTTGAATCTTGATGATTTGTTCAAGTTCTAAAACAACTGGTCTTAAATAAAAATGTTACTCGTAATTGTACACTTTTTTTATGAAAAATTATTTTTCCTTCTCAGACAGTTTTAATTCAAAAACAAATTAGGTACTAAAGAAAACTTAAAAGCACAGCTTTATTTTTTACGTGTTTAAAAGAAAATTGAAACAAATTGATCATGATCTATGCTAAAAAAAACTCATAAAAAAATCCCCTCAGGGCCTATGTCGTCTTTGGGGATGCTGTGTGGAAGGTGTTTTTAGGGAAAGGAAGAAAGGAGAGGAAGTTGGGAAGGAAAAAGATATGAGGGGTGTGTAGAAATCTGGGTGTCAATGTGTCCACTGACCGTATGAATCCATCCCTCCCACTGCGGTGCAAGGCGATGGGTCGAAAGAGTCCGTTTGAGAGATCAAAAGTTCTCCCTCAACCAATCTCTCACTATCAGGCCCGCCACGAAGTCGGTGTGCAAAATTATCCTCAGCCATGACCTTGTCAAATCTAACCTCATGAACCCGGGCATCCTTGCTAAGTCACTAAACGTAGCGAACCATTTGGGATGACCTATGGCAGAGGAATTAGTTATCCAATAAATGGTTTCCGATAAACGGTACTCGTATCCGCCTCTCAAATTGTAGTGGCAGATACTTTCAGTATCGCCCTGTTGAAAGACATCGTTTCAGAATCTAAAAAATGTTTGGAATGGTTTTATCCGTGTTTGGTGATCAGGTCTGAATAGCCAGGTACTCCCCCACCTTCCTCTTTCATATCGTGCCCATTACGTTCAGTCTCACAACAGACACCAATTTTTGATACCATAGTCTCACTGACTCCTGTCAGTTGGTGGCAGTTGGGACTCTTGCGCGGTAGGTACTCACATAAAACACTCCTAGGTCCCAAACAGGCCATTCAAATTAATCAACTGTTAAAGAAAGATTTCAATAATTTGAACATGTTTGTACCATTTCACCCGAAGTAAGATTAAATTGACCTTACTTCAGGCATGCTTAAAACACTCCGATTAATTAATCTCTTCAGCGGAAGACACATTTTAGAGTGCGGACATAAAAAAATTAAAAATATAATTCTTGCTTCATTATACGAAATTTTTAAATATTGTATGGCATTGATTCGTCTATTGAATTTCTTTTTAATTTCGCATTTCGATGTTAAGTAATATTACACCTTTATTGAAAACGATTGTCCATTTATTTAATATGTTTTAAAATGAAGAAGTCACGTAACACTCCATTATTAATAGCTGTTTGTGAACGGCACAAAACAAAGTTATGTTCATTTTGTGCAAATATAATATATGGTCATATTTGAATTTGCCAACGTCATAATCTTGTGGGTAGGTAGTAGGTGTGTAAAATGAATTGACAAATTTTCTATTGGTGCGTTCAGTGTAAACTCCAATGGAAATAGAAAAATCTGATTAACGCAGTTCCAATTAAGAATTATAATTATTTCCTTATGCGCTCATGTGAGTATGACATTTTCAAAATTGGAACTGATTTATCAATTTATATAATAATCGTTTCATATCTATAAAATCGATACGATCTCTATATAAGAGTACCTAATGTACGAGTATTTTATAAGATATTTTTATTTTTTTTACATTAGGCCCAGAGGAAAAAAAATTCCTGAGGGCATCTGCCATCTTTGGGGTGCCTGTGAAGAGTATTTTTAAGGATAGAAATGAGAGGAAATTCTGGAAAGGAAAAAGGTATGAAGGGTGGGTAATCTGTGGGTTAATGGGTTCAGGAGTGACGGAAGTACGAATCCATCCCTCCCACTGGGTTGCAGAGCGATGGGTCGAGAGAATCCAGCAGGGGAGGTCTCCCTCAACCAGCCTCTCCCGATCCGGCCCGCCACAAAGTAGGAGGGCAAACGTATTCGTACCCTTGAACACCCCTGCTACATCACAAAACGTAGCGAACCACTTGGGTTGACCTACGGCAGGAGTGTTGGTTATCCAATAAATGATTCCCGGGGCAGCAGTACCCATACTCGTCTCCCAAATTGATTATCTGTAGAAAAGAAATTTCTCCGTTTAGATCTTGCATCCCCTGATTTTTTTACGGTTATCAAACACACTAATTTCGATTGTTGGTGCAAGTAATTTGAAATATTGCTGCGTAAAGCGTAATGTTAGTCAAGTTAAATTATTTTTAAATTTTACAATGAATTACTTACAACATTAGATATAGGCGGTAAAGTAGAGGGACCAAAATTATTTTATGAACAAATTATATTTTTATTTTTTTTTATTTTTTAACTTTATGAGTAAAATCTCAAATTATAATATTTAATTAAATGAAGACAATATTAGCGAAACTCAATCGAAAATCTGTAGAGAGAAAAATCAGAAAAAGAAATGGGTTCCGCAGTTCAGTTGGTAGAGCTCTTGTCATGTCAACAAAGGACCCTGGGTTCGAGTCCCAGTGGAACCAATATCTTTTTCTGATTTTTCTGTCTCCAGATTTTCGATTGAGTTTCGCTAATATTGTCTTCATTTGATCAATTATATTTTATTCGGAATTTATTTTTATTTAACTATTTTATTGGTAATTAATTCATGACGGATAATTTTAAAACAATAAAGAAATAATAAAAATAAAATTAGGTAAAAAATGCACATACCTAAGTCATAAAAAATAAAAAATAAATACAAAAATACAGCGATTTGATAGAGTTCCAAAATACAAGATAAGCTTTGGAATCATAGACATATGAATAATATTTATATGTCTATGTTTGGAATACATATTTTACAAGATTCCCAAAACTCGCCAAGTTGGTATTAAATATGTCAACATCACCTAAGTACTGATTTCCCATAGTGTGAAATCGTTGTACCGTAGTGTGGGCAACGTAGTTCTGCTTATGAATGCTGCAGTAGAATAGTGTATTTTGACGTGTTGTTACTGTGGGTATTCGTAAGTTTATGAGTTGCAGTAGTTCGCAACAGTTTTGTATTTTGAATAAAAAGGTTAAGTCGTTTATTTTACGTTTGTTTTCTAATATGTGTATTTTTTAAATATTTAAGAAGAAATTATATTGAACTAGCTGACCCGGCAAACTTCGTACTGCCTCAGAATCAATAACTGTTGTGTTAACTTATTAGCTGAAATAAATTCCGTTTTTTTATTAACTTATAAATTACACGATGAAGTATTTAATTATCGATGCGCAAATGTCCGTGTTTTGTTTTTGTCAGTATCAGGGATGGCGTTGTGTACGGATTTATAATTTTTGTGAATTTCTTACTTTTCCACTTACTTACGGGAATTGCGTTTCATTTTCTTTATAAGTGTGAAGGAGATTTATTATAATTATTGTATTTTTCTTTTGGAGGGGTGCAGACATATGTTCACCGTTTATCCCATTTTCGACTGTTGACATTTAAGTGTGTAAGAAAGAGGGGCAGCATTATATAAACAAAAGCAAAACAATCAGCGCATTGACATTTGACATTTTTTGGATTTCACTCACTACGCAATATTATACTTATCACAATATTCCTGCAGCGTTTTTTAAAAGATGAGAATTCATTCCGTACAAAATGAATGAGGAAAAGAATTTTCTTCATAATTATTTCTTTCGTGGATTTTTCCGATGTTTTAACCCAATAGCTGCCCAGACAATATACTCTGTCAACTATGACGCGCCAAGCTATTTCAGTCTTTTTTAAGTTCTCAATTAAATTAATCTTTACGGCATTCCCATTGCCATTGAGGGCTTTGTTTATATTAGACACTCATAACTGATATCTTTACTACATACTTTATAAGATATTTGAATTCTCGAGTGTGTCCCGTAACGTATTTTTGACATAAATAGTAAACACCATCAGAATAATTGAGTGCGGTGAACCGGCCGTAGTGCTGACTCACTAACACAAATAAACAAAGAGATATAAGATAAACACTCACATGTCATTATGGAGTGTATCGAGTTCGGCAACGATTCTCCAACTTTTTTCACATTTTATATTTGATATTGCACTAGATTGTATTACATTTTATTTACACAATGTTTTAAAGATTTAAAATTAATATTCTTTTTTCTCGTGGAATATTGTTGAGCATGGCCAAACACATAACGGTACGTTACATTCGCCACACATGTACTTCGTCGCTTTTCTTGTTTTTGGTCTAAGTTTAGTGTTTGAGCAAACATAACAGTTTTTATAAGGTTTTTGGGTTTTTTCCTTTGCGGGTATTGGTATCGGCATATGTTTTACTAGCATTTTGGCAGATAACCGTAATGGCACATCTTGTGACGAACATGGACCAACTTCAGGGTGCGATGGAGTATGATGTTTTTCTAATAATTGTCTTATCACATTTAATTGGAAATCAGGAAAAGTAATGTTTTTGGAACTAACGGTTTTGTGCATAATGTACGAATTCAGTAAATATAAATCGATTAAATGAAAGAAAACTTTTTTGTACCACTTAATTGATTTTCTAAGGGAATTTACACTAGTTATCATCATATCCGCTTTATCTACTAAGTCCATATTTTTATTATAATCTTGAATACAATTTGGCTTCGAAACTACTTCTCCAGTTCTAAAATTTATTTTCCCAGTTGGAGAAACTTTATCATCATGAAGCATCGTTAACATGTGAATTTCTCTTTTGTCGAGCCATTTTAATGCCATCAGTGAATCGGAATACTGAGAAGTAATTTCCCCTTTCTTCAATTTATTAAATTTTGGCATGTTTTTACGGTTTTTTCGCACCGTTCCACATGCGTTAGTTTGGTGGTCATGCAAAAATTTAAATAATATTGGACTAGTGTACCAATTATCTACATATAATTTGTGGCCTTTACCGAGGTAGCCATTTAACATAGTGGTGACAACAGCCCCTGAAGCCCCAAGACATTGCTCGTCAGTGACATCCGTCCCATCTCCACAATAAATAATTATATCTAAAATATAACCTGTCTTCGAGTCGCACAAAACAAACATTTTTATTCCAAACCGATGGCGTTTGGATGGAATATATTGTTTAAACTTAAGACGTCCTTTGAACTCTATAATGCTCTCGTCAATGCATAGATTTTCGTATGGCACCATTGTTTCCTTGAACATTTTTCGAGTGTGATTGACCAGAAGTTTAATTTTATTTAATTTGTCACCAGCAATTTGTGAATCAGGGTCTGACATATGCAGCATACTCAGCAATATCTGGTAACGATTTCTTGCCATCGTCTTGCCAAATATTTTACTTGTCAGAAGGGGATCTTTCGACCAATGCTCTTCTATCGTGTGGTGCTTATTTCTGGTCATAAGCATTGTCACTGCAATAAATATGTAGAGTTCATTAACTGATGTATCTTTCCACCTGCGAAGCCGTGAATGTTCAGAAATAACTTTATTTCTAATAGTTGCTTGATAATATTTGTTTGTCTCCTTGACAATTTCGGCCATTATATTTGTATTTAGAAAGTGTTTAAAAAAATTTATTTCCGGGGAATTTTCTGATAATAATGGGGTCGCGATTATTCCAGATGGAAAATCATTAAATTCATGGATTATTGGTTTAAAATTTCCGGAATTCACAGTCCAATTTCCCGACGAAGTTCTTTGGGTAACTTCAGTCTCCATAGGCTCATCTTCATTGTCACTAAGTTGCGTTATAAAATCCGAGTCATCATCACTTTCCTCAATTTCGGAGTCAATATCGAGGACGAATTCTCTTATCTCTTCTTCACCGAGATTGCGTCTTGACATATTTAGGGATATTAAAAATAAAGTTTCAAAAATGATTGTATAAAAGTACACACGAAATGAAATATCAAACTAAATTAAAAAAAAAACACACAAACTAAATTCTCAATTCGGGAATAAAAACTCAAGTCCACATCTCCGCCGAATATGAAAAAAACTTTTAGAACCACACCACAGAGAACGCAATAAGAACCACGTGACATACACACACACGACGCTGCGATGGCGGGAGAATCAAACGACTGCGCCAAGAAATCTGTTGACCTTTTTTGGATGCTGCTTTTCATAGTATAAACAATTTAAATTATCATATTTTACAAGAGATGTCGCTAAGAAACAGTTCATAATATTTTACAAAATAATATTTAGCCCCATCTACCATCAGAACTTAGAAATATCATCCTCGAAACATTCATACTGGCGATTTACGTGATACGGCGTAAATGGCAGTTGTGGCACGGAACGTTCGTACGCCGATCCGCGTAAATGGCAGGGATTGGGTTAATAGCTGTTCTGCTATTCGGGAAGGAGACAAATCCAACAAATCATAGATCATAAAAATTGGTCCAGCCCTTCTCGAGTTATAAATGGTGTAACTAACCCGACTTTGTTTTATATATTAAGAAGATTTAGGATTTGTTTTGTTCAAATGATTGTCAGATTCTAAGATGAAATAATACATTGTAAATATGGTTTCACTGAGCTAGGTCCGGCAGACATACTTTAGCGACTTCAATCTTCTTTGAACGGCTGTCCTTTTCATGGGAGTTCTGTGTGGTGTGATGTCATTGTTTAGATGAAGGTTAGATAATATTATTATTTTCGTGTACATAATTATTTTCAAGTTTATTAACATTCGATATGTAAATTTCTTCTTATGAACGGCAGAGGTTTTTGAAAGACTTCTTGGTCCCGAAGCAATTTTTTTTAATAAACACTTCCGACTTCAACAATAATCAAAGACTTATTAAAACTACAAACGTAATTCAACATACAAAATGACGTAATTCAACGTTAAAATAATTACAAACGTAATTCAACGTAAATAATTTTATAAAAAAGGTTTAGAAAAACAATAACAATAATGTCATTACAATTGTTTTTAGTATTCAAAAAAGCTTCTATCAAGAGATATGGAGCATTGAAAAATATACCATTCCGGATTATATTGTTTTATCAACTATTCAAATATTTCGAAAAATTATTTTGTTGTGATAATTAGCAAATTGATAGTTAGCAAAAGGTAATATTAAAATTCTTAAAAAACATGTTAAGTTATTAACAAGTTGTCCTCTCGTAAACACAAGCTTTTGCTTTATTAGGAGAGTGTATAAAATATGTAAGCTATATTATGTTATATTGTATAAATGTAAAATAAATAAATATATGTATTTAAAAAAAAATATTTCACTCTAACTACTATTAGTTTAAAAATTTCAATCGCATCTTTACTTTCTCTGTCGTTTGTCATATTTAGATTTTTTTTATTTGTACTTTAATGAACGAGGCGAGGCTCTCAGTGAAATCACTATTTTCGAATCATTTTTACTAAGGTTTATATTATGAAAACCAAAAATAGTCTGCATAAAATGAAGTTTTTTCTATCGTTCAATATCATCATCATTATCACTCTTGGCTCTACAATCCCTGGTGGGTCTTGGCCTCCTCAAGAGTCTTCATCCACTTATTTCGGTTTTGTGTCAGCTCTCTCCAGTTTAGAATCTCAAGGTAGATATATCTTTGAGGACGTTGTCGCTCCATCTTAATCTTGGTAATATAAATAATAAGAAGTTAAGTTAAAATAAAATTGTTAATTACTTTATTAAAAACATAAACATAAACTACCACGAAATTTATTTTTTCATTAGAAATATATGAACTAGAAACTACTTTGAAAAATATGTTATTTTATGGTTAAAATTATTTGTGACACTTTCCCTTGAATACGTGTTTTTCTTTCTTATGAAATTATTCATTAAATAAATAAAAACTACTTTTGCACTTAAATCAACCATTTTTAGATTTCATTTGCCAAGCGATTTTTAAACATATTATCTATGATACGTTTTTAGATTTTCACGGCGAAAAGCATTTTCATTATTTGTTTTTGGGGTGTAATGACGTGTTGCGCTACCTCCTTCTTTAGCCGACGTTTCGGACAGCGTTGCGGTGTCCAAAACGTCGGCTAAAGAAGGAGGTAGCGCAACACGGCATAACACCCCAAAAACAAATAACGAAAACATATTACCTATATTCGTGGTGATATCAAGATATATTTTGGTTTGTACATTCCTAAGTATCACTTTCTTATGCTTGCATTATGAATTAGCTTGAATCATTTAATTTTTTTGACCGATTTTCTGAGACAAAACAGTATTTTATACCTGACCTAAATTAATGTAAATTAGCTGACCTAACGGTAATATAAAATATTATTAAAGTATTTTCCACAAAATGTAGGATTAATTATTATTATATTTAATTAACTCGGCAGTAAAATCGCTGTGTGAAGAAATTCTGAAAAGGAGTCGTAAAAGTAAATTACTGAGAAAATTGGTCGGATTATGAATTATGAGGAATGTGTTAAATTGAGCTATTGAAACCGTGTCAAATTTGACCCATAAAAAACTTTCGCTAGGTAACAATACTAAGTAAAATTAACAATTCGTCACACTGAAAATATTAATAGAATTATGGCAAGAACAACTGTTAGTTAATTTAAAACAAATTCCCTTTTAAATAAATCTATTTGAATTTCACTTTTATTCTGTTTTGAATGAATTTATGAATGACGGGGAATTTTGGATATAGAAATTAACACATTTCCATTCATCTGATCTAGCTGAAACTCGGCAGATAGACTCGTTTTTGATGACAAAGCATTCTAACAACGTTTGGTGGCAATCGCGCATACACACTCAGATATATATATTTTTAATTAGTGTGGGATTGCACTATTCTCCCCACATACCGGAATAAACATTTATTTTACGGTGCTCCAGATTTTATGTCCGGGTTAAATCTTTCCCAAATGAAAGACTGAACCCTTCCACAAACTTTTCCATAAATGAATATCTAGTAAATTCACGCAATGTAAGTGCACTATATAAGTATAATAAATACAAAACAATACAAGAACAATACGTCAATCCACCAGAAACATAATGGAAAAATATTTCACCGACTCCAGATATTTTCATATCAGAGGGTTCGGCTCTGATGAAATCCTAACTGGTCCGATAAATCCTACTGATACCTCAATATAAATATTTAAAAAATCTTTCGTAATCCTACATGTATTTAAAATGACCGACTTTTGCATTTTTATGTACAAATTTTTTGACAAATCTAATACGCCTAAATTTTGAATGAGAGAGCTAGGTATAATGCCAGTAGCCGAAATAAATGGTAATATTTTTATAGTCTGAGAATGCCAAATTCTTTTAATCTCATTATTATTATTATTATTATTAATTCGAATCTATTAAAGCTCTTTATATCCGAAATAAATGTCGGCGTTACCATCTCGTGATTTGGCCCGGTTGGTAGCGTGGTTGATTCCGATCAATGGGTAGGAAGGTTCAAATCTCATTCAAACTAAAATAAAAATTATGTTTTTCAAAACAGAAGAAAATGGGTGAATTATTGTTTTAAGAACCTTTGATTGTTGATTTTTTATTTAATCCGAACATATCCTAATCTAAGAATTTAAAAAAATTATTTTACTTGATTGGAAATATTCATTTTGATAACTTGAACACAGTTTTTTTGCACAATAATTTAAATTCAACTGTTGCGCCCCACTGTTGAATTTGGAGGTCACCTCTGGTCTGGAGCCCCGAAACATGTGCCTACCTGAAAAACAAACTTGTCAATTTGATAGATTCTCCTACTTTAATAAGCAAACTGCAATATATCTAACAATCTTTCGAAATCAAGTAACATTTTTTTGTGAAAAAGAGTCAATAGGTACGTCTAGAATTTGATTTTAAAATTACATATTTCTGGTTGTATCTGGTTATTCCCGCTTAATATTTTTTTCATTCAATAATTCTTTTGCTAAACATATTTTAATTGGTTCTACATATATTTTACAATACATTAAAAATAAAATAAATAAATAACGTTGGGTTCGTACCAAGAACATTTTGATTAATAATAAATTAATGTAACAACATATTTTTATTTAATTTTTTTAGTTTTTTATTGTTAGTAGTTTATTATAAACTGTTTTTATATTTTAAATAATAATATTATTGAATTCATAAAATAAATAAAAAATGTAACGACACATTTATGATTTGTGCTTAGTATATCGGAAGTGAAATCGTCAACATTTCCAGTCAGGACTCTACTTAGCACTTCAATATGTTAGGATATTATTTATAACTAATGTGCCAGGCGATGCATTACAAAGAAATGCAAAAACGTGTCTTTTAGAAAATTAGATAACTTAGAAACGTCTATTTTTAGATGATTTTATTAAATACTGCGAGTAGAACGCAGATTTTTGGAATTCGAATTAATCGAGTATTATTTTAATAGTCTTTTTATAAAGCTCAGAAAAAATAAAATATCAGGCCTATAAAAAAACTGCTTTAAAGTTCAAAATCTTGTACTTCGAACCCGTTTTCGGTTTTATTTAAATTTTTTTTTTTTAGAAAATTATCGTAAAACTTTTTAATATTTGTGCCTGAACTTCTCAAAATAAAACAAAACACGCTTTTTGGCTATGTTTTTTCTTGAATAAATCAAAATAGGCGGCAGGTGTTAAACGAAAATTTAAACCTTATCACCATCTACATACAGAGTGTTATTGTTAGCGGCCTGATTCCGAATTTCACACGACATGGTGCATCGCCTTAGGGAGCATTAATTATTTTCTAGCAAATTTTTAAGGGCTTCAAGAGTCTGAGGCTTCCCTGAAGAAACTCCACAAAAAGAAGTATGGAACGGTTAAATCTTGCCGACCAGTGCAAATCACCAAAACGAGAGATAAGGCGACCCGAAAATGCGTTTTTTCAAAAAAACTCTTAAGTTCTTTAAGAGTATCGCGATTCCTGTCTTGTTGATGTGTATTTTGTATCTGTTTACTTCACAAATGTCAAAGCAGAACTGACATTCGCCGCCATTCGCATTTGCAAAATTGCATTTGCATCTTCCGATAGGGTGATGACGATGACTTTTGCTCCACCTTGTAGTTCTATTCGGTTCATACAAAATCTTCCATTTTATTCCGACATTGATAAAACTTTGCATACTTGTTTTAGACCTTCAATACAAGAGGAAGGTCACTGTCTACGTGTATAACCACCCCATCGTCTTTTCCCACCCATTAAAACAGAATTTTGATGCTTATTGATGAAATTTAGGACTATTTTGTATTATTGGGCATTAACTATGTAAAATTTTTGCACGCCTGACTTTCAATATAAGAAGAAAATTACTGTCCATATATGATTTGTAAAAAGCCTGTGTAAATCCCGTGCGACACTTACCTAACAATATCCTACGGAAAAAAAACATCCCCCACAAAATATCTACAAAACCTAACCTAACCTAACAAAAAAAGAATTCAGCGTAGTGAGATACATTTTGTCCTTGGGATATTACGTTGAGGGATATTTTGTCGGAGGATAAAAACCCGCGGTACCGGGGACTTAATAACTATAATAACAAATAATTTGTGAAATTTAGCAAGTTTACTTCGAAAGGTATATTTCTGATGGTCTCTAAAATTGACAATGATTGTTTACATTAAATTTCCTTTTTTGAGGCGGATGTGGGTACCGTCGCCCCGGGAAACATTTATTGAATAACCAACACTTCTGTCATGGTCACCGCAAGTGGTTTGTTACATTTGGTGACTTAGCAGGGGTGTCCGGCTTCATGGATTGAGGTTTGGCGGCCGATGCGTCTGTCCACCTGCTGCGTAGCGGGACGGATCGAGAGAGACTTGTTGAGGTAGGTCTTTTAAGCTCTCCAGCCCGAATCCCTCAACCCATCGCCTTGCACCGCAGTTGGAGGAATGGATTGATAAGCCGTTACCCCTGAACACACTGACCCCCAGATTCCTACCCATCCCTCATACCTATTACCTTCCCAAAACTTCCTCGAATCCCCTTACTTTCCTTAAAAAATACCCTTCACACAGCGTCCCCGCAGATGACCCTGAGGGAAATTATTTTCGTCAGGGCCTCCTGTGTGTAGCTAATGTAACAAAAATGACATCTTTATACAAACATTTTTTTTAAATGCTTTCAGCTTCACAAATCCTACAATATTATAATATCCCATGATTTTTTACGAGTCTACGCTTATACATAATATTAATAGAACACGTTGCATTCAAATATTAACATTGAACATCAACTAGCAAATGCTTGCAGATTCAAATCACTAGCGAAAAGATTTATATTTTTATGTAGCCATCAAATATGTTTTTAAATGTCTGAATTTGCTTTTATCTCCCCTTATGCGCAAGAGACAAAAATTTAATAGAAAACCCAAATACGATGAAGTCATTTGTCTTCAATAATTTAAAAATATTTACTCTTCGTCATCGTCCAATGCTCAAATCAATCCAAAGTGAACATAAACAAATCTGTAGTATAAATCTCAAAGTTTATTGTGTGGGTAGCATTGATTAAATTAGTCAATATCATAGACATATGAATATTAATAGACCAGAACAGAAAGGTGAGGGGTAGAAACCAACTACAGCGGGACGATGAGCGGGAAGACGGTTTTGGTGATATGTGATTCGTCAAAACTCAATCTGACAGTATATAGGCATCTCGCATTATAATATCACACTTCATTATTAAAAGTAAACTCTGCTTTTGAATGAATAGCCCTTTTTATATGGGAGCGCGAATTGCTCGCCGCGTAATAAACACATTTGCGAGTCCAAATATGCCAAAGTAAGGTCGCCTATAAGGTCGAGTTCAATATTTTGTTGCCGTATTTAGTGAAGACACGTTTATAAATGTTTCATAATTTACTTACCCCAGTAAACAGGGATGGGCACACGCCATGTATCTCGAGTGATAGTGTATGTTACAAAAACGATCATATTATGTTATCTGAATTGGCTTAAAATAGTGTAAAATAATGCTTGCCTGAAATGTAATACGACAATTGGGTTTACTCTCTTTCACACTTCTATTTTTATACGTTTTCAAAACACAAGCCACTATTTTTACCGTGTTATTTCGTAAAATTCACCGATGAGTACTCGACGCTGGCTCGCAGAAGAATGATGACGTCACATTTTTTAGATTAACGCGAAGCCGTATTCGATCTCAGCCGGTTCCAATGGAATGGTTCCAATGGGAGGGGAAGATAATACGCTTTTATCACTTAGGGCAGGTCTACTAATATTCATATGTCTATGGTCAATGTGTATATTTTTCCATCCCGTTAAAAAAATTGACGATGAAACATGAAACTTTTTAGCTATGCAGACCTGGCGTCCAAAAAGCATGTTTTTTTATTTTCTCTTATTTAACAAAACAAAATCAAAAATTCCAAAATTTGTAAAAGGTACTTAAATACCAACCTACTTTATTATGAACCATATATATTTAATTTGTCACTTTTGAAGTAAAACATCTTTACGCACGCTCGACTTGGTAAGCTGGTGAATGCGTTACGAAATGTGTGATGCGTTACGAAAAGTGTGATGCGTTACAAAAATTATGATGCGAACGGTGATCGATGCGAACGGTGACCGAGCGAGGCGTAGGTATATGAAGCCATTCACCCGGTACAAATTCTTGTTTAGATATGTAGACAGAATAGGCCACTTGCATGGATTTCATTACGACTTGGAAAAAATCCTGTGGATAGATTTTTTTACTAAGATTACGAAAATGTTAGTAAAAATTTTAAGAAATGTATAGTTTTTCTTATTTTTAAATAAATAAATCCATTATTTGAGCTCGTGACGTCACTACATGAAAATGTCCCGTCTCCGATTATGTTCCCCTAATTTTGTAAAATTCCACACTGATTAATTTTTTTTTATATGGCAACACTTTGATTTCCGGCGAATTTTTGAATTTTCGTTTAACGTTCACTAAATTTATTGTTTGTTCTATGCGAACTTATCCTTTGGTTTGATTTTTTGATAAAGATGGTGGTTTTTTACAGATTTTACGAAGAGAACCCCGTACAATTTATTGCTATTCGTGTGGAAAACGTTCTTTTTTTAAATAATTTTCGGCTATGTAATTATCGTTTTTTCGCACACATAAAATTATGTCCCGTATTTTCGGTTTATAAAAAATGGTCTCATTTTTAGGATTGAAATTTTCAAAAAATCGCCAGGGTTTCAAAAATACGATTAAAAAAAATAAAAAATACAAAATGTCTTAGAATATTTGACATAACCGGAATTTTTTTTTAAATGTGATGCAAGTGGCCTAACCACAATGGACTATTGAATCACTAACATAAATCATTATTTCTTTAAAGCAGTACATCCAACAACGCTTTATTAGGTACTTACTTAAGTTAAGTTGATATTTATGATAAATCTGTGGTAGGTCTTACTAATTTAATATGAATAGATCGATAAACAGTCAGTGCCAATTGTAGATATAATATATTTTCTAATTCACGAGATGTTTCTGTGGAGATAGTTCTGTATAAAATAGAGTCAAAGAGATATCTACAGACGGAGATTTTTATTTACTCGAACATGCACATCCTTATAAATTATCTAGTAAATTGTTGTAACTCCAGTGTCTCACTACTATTTAAATAAAAATTTCGGGGTCAACAAAACACTTTTACAAAACAGATTATAACGGGACTTAGATGACTTTATTAGCAGGCGGTAGGAATGATTCTGAGCCCTGACCTTGGCCTCGCACGCGTATTTATCTATATCTTCATCCCTGCATTATCGACAGCTCTACTGTTACTATTGCCATCTATTAATAACCTCCTAAACTACTTTCTAGGATGTCACATTTTTTTACAAAATACAAGAGGCATTGAGGAAAATAATTTCCCCCAAGGCCTATGTCATCTGAGATGCTCATCAATTTTCATTAAAACTTAAGATAGTATCGACAAAAGCGTAATTGAATGTATTGCATCAAAAAAGTGTTTTTCAAATTTTCACAAATTCAATAGTCCATTGTCATCAAATGTTATTAATACCCCAGCGACTTTACGGTTGAAATTTGGTGTGGAGGGTATTTTTGAGGAGAGGAAGGATTGAACATTGGCCTTGAGGAGACCCATGATGTAGGGAGGAGGAAACACAAAGGCCGTCAAATCGTTGCACAGCAGACAAATGTCAACCGTGTATATATGTTGACTAAACGTTTGGCAATCAATGTGAACGTAGGTAGGTACTGTTGTTATGTTTTGCGAACGTCAAATTTTAGGCGGAGCACTATTTCGCAGGCTTTTCATCATAATATTCACACAAAGACTCAAGATGTTGTTTACATTGTGTGAATTAACATCGTCCTTTATCTTGGAACAGAAACAATGAAAACCTACAAAGAAATGGGCTAATTGCTTAGAGATAACTGACCGACTATTATAGGTTCGAGAATCTGGATATTATGTGACTGGTCGATTCATGAATCATTCAATATCGTGATTAGTAACTTATTTGCGGAAGAGGAACAGAGGTCAACCACGAATGAGATGCGCTAACTACTTAATTAATGATGCTGGGCGTGTGGCGGCGCTAACGGATGGCAGGTGCAACTCGTGCATCATCCAATCATGGTGACCATGTTTAGGAAAGATAAACAAAGGCCAAACACACGACAGATAAGACGGGCGTAATATTGAAACAGAATTTCCGGTTTTGGACGGATGAGGGAATTTGAGATTTGAGGAAGGTTTTTGTTTAAAGCTTTGACTGACGAACAAAAAGGGAGAGAAAACATTGTGTATATTGTTCTTTTTTCGTGGAGGTTCGAGAGGGCAATAGCTTCGATATACCTTATCGCTACCACCCTACCCATAGGGACACGATATCGAATAGAAAGTATCGATACTGTATTCATGGGTAGTATCGGAAAAAAAGTATCGTTCTCGTAAAAGTATTGAAACAAAAGTAACGATACTTCAAAGTATCGAGTTCATTTCATAGGGCCTGATTTACAGCTCCCGTGCTAACTACGTATCAAACCCCCCTCCCGAGGATCAGAATTTTCAAATTCAAGTATCTATTTTAGTTATAAAAGGTAAAAGGACGTCAACGTCAGTGAAATGAAAAAAGAAACAATCAAATTTAAGTACGTACAAAAAAGGACATGTAAATTCATAAATTGCTATCTTGGGTACTCATAAAAAAAAGTGTAATATTTTTTATGTATAATTATAACTGCAAAACTAAACGTGCGTAATTAAATAAATAATGAAACACAGCTGCCCTGTTAAAAGACCAACTAAAAAATAAAACAACATTTTTGCAATATATTTTTTCCCTACAATGTCTTTTGGCAGGACGGTGTTTTTCAGAAACTAAATGTTTAGATAACAAAATAAACTTACTTTTCTTGAATTATGAGCCACATATTCGTTCCATGACACACTACATTGCTTGTGGTTGCAATTATACAAATGCAATGGAATGTTTTAGAATGTTTGCTATGGTTGAAATAGATAGGGTTGCCATAAACATGAGCCGCTTAGCCAAATTTTTATAGGTATCGATACTTGCCAAAAAGTACTCACTGAGTAAAAGTATCGAATACAAAGTATGGAGTACAAAAGTATCGGTATATAACTTGTTTAAAGTTTTCTGTTTTGTCACTGTTTCAGGACAAGACAACAAGGGGTGATGAATCCAAGATGCACCGGTTAGTAGTTGAGTTAACAAATGCGTCCGGTTTCCGTCCACTTGTCGTATAGCAGGTTCAATTCCCATTAATGAAAATTCATATTCATGAATCATAATATGTAAGCCTGGGGCGTGTAAATAACCCCAAAATTGGTGAGCGTTATACCATTAAAATTATTGATTAATGTATTTTTACTCGCGGAAAAAAAATAATAAATCAGCACTGGCCTAAATGTATAACAACACCCTTGTAAAGCGAATGTCAGCTGCATAGGAGGAATTTTAGATGATCTCCACATGATAAAATATCATGCAGCCTGCATTTTAAAGAATGCCCTAATGATAGCCAACCTCCGATAGAAGAGAAAACTAGATGAGTAATTTCGACAATGACTTACAATGACATTTTACCTATTCTTGTAAGTCTCTCAACTGTTCCTTGAGAATTTTCACTGAAGTGTTTTTTTTTATTATTGCTTATAAAAAATTGGAGAGTAATAAACGTTATTTAAATTCGTGGGTTGTGTCGTTGTGTGCCACTGGTCTATTATACTTTATAGCTAACAATCCCGTTCAAACCCGGTTTTAAAACATTTTTAAAAAATGGCATTCTAAAAGTTCTTAAAGAATCTGAACTGTCATCAACGATGCAACACTACAACAACAGCTACACGATGCCATTGCGAATACCCTAAGCCAGGGATCACCAAAATGCGGACCTTGTGTTAAAAATACAAACTTGTGTACGTAATTTGATAATTTTTCCCGCACTTAGTCTTTACTGCCGTCGATTCGTCAACGGATGGGCGATTTGAAATGATCAATTTCCAAGAAAATACAGTTTTAAAACAAGAAAAACAGAAAACAGTTTTAAAACAAGGAAGTTTCTTGTCAAGATTTTGGATAAAATTTGTTTGTGCTAATAAATACCCAGAATTAAATAAAAATGCCTTGAAACTTCTCACTTTTTTGGGTCAAAATATGTTTGTAAAGCAGCATTTTTCGAGATGAAAATCATTAAAAATAAATTTCATAGTAGACTTACCAATGAACATCTCCAAGATTTAATGACAATAGCCTGCACAAACTTTGGTCCAAACTTCGGACGGATAGTCCAAGGCAAAAAATTTCATTTTTCTCATTAATATTATAAAAAAAAACCCTTGGTACTTCTTTTTATTCATAAAATTTAATAAAATAATGTTCCGGAACCCATTCGTTTTATTTGTTCATGAATATTATTATCTACACATATTTAAATAGTACAGTTTATTATTTCAATTGTTAGGCCGCGCCGGGGGGAGGTGGGGGTTGGCTTTTTTCCCTTCCGGACCGCGACGGTCACGTTATTTTAAAAAACGTACCCCAAATGAAAGTAATTGGTGAACCCTGACCTAAGCTATTTAACGATTTACCTAATATAATAAGAAGTGATTTTTTAGGTATTTTAAATTTTAAAAAAAAAGCATCGTTACACTTTTACCAACAGACTGATCGGTTGCTATTATTGTAAGTATTTGTACTTGTCCAATATGTTTAATACCTTAGATACTATATTTTTTTTTATAACTCTACCTAAGCAGTATGTTGAACTTTTATTATTTCTAACTGGTAACTAAAATGGTTAAAGAATGTTATTTAACATATGTTATGTATATTTACTTGATAAATTTCCAATTAAAAAAATATTTCTTCGAGCTACAAATGAAAGTTTTATCATAAATCATCTAAGAAAATTGATAAGTATTGTACAATAGTTTATAGTTCAGCGCCTACCTAGAAAGTTGGCATATTAAAATATGAAATCAGCGAAATAATTTTGTTAATGTTAAATATTTAAATTTTGTAATTTGTACGATTCCTTATGTCCCCGAAGTGATGGGTTTGTATGCAAATTTTCCATTTCAAAATTAAAATTAACTACACTTTGCGGATATATTTTTATCGTCCAGCTGGACTAGGCTCTAGGCGAAGAATTTGTAGTAATCCTCATGATTTAGAATATTAAACTGAAATTAATAAATAATAATGGCAGAAGGTGACTTTCCATAACATAAATCGTTACAGAAACGAAATATGGCTAACAGTTAACAATTTAATTAAACATTAACAAATTAGAAAATCAGAATCAGAGATCGTAAAGCATCCTAATCCTTGACCAAGAGATTTGAGAGATTGACGCAGAAAAACCCTGCGGTATGGTATAAAATTATCATGAAAAGATTTTCATGGTTAGTGATGATAGCCTTCCAATAAATATTATGGTCTGGAAATATGTAAATTTAAGAATTTTAGAATTGTGATCCGCTAGGATTTGAAGTAAAACTTGTCGATAAGTGCAAAATTATGTCCTACAGATATAAAAATCCGAATGTTTTCGAATACAAACTAAATAATAATTGCCTAACAACTGTTCAATCTATTAAAGACCTTGGTGTCTCTCTTGAAAGCAAGCTTTCTTTTCGGGAACATAAGTATAAATGTGATAATTAATAAATCTCTCAAACTACTTGGCTTCATCACTAGAATCACTTCCGACTTCAAAAACATAAATACCCTAAGAACCCTTTAATGCTCCTTGGTTCGCCCCAAAGATATTAGAAACCCTATTATCTGTGGTTCGCCCCCATCTTGAATATGCTTGTGTTATATAGTCTCCTTTTTATGCTGTCCATATTCATCACATTGAGTCCATTCAACATCGGTTCCTAAAAGGGATTGCTAGGAGGCTAGGATTAGAGCGAGGCAATTACTCGTATGCTGAAGATGAACAAACTCTAAACCTTTCTCCTTTAGAAGATCGTCGGAAAAAATCTGATCTCATCTGTTTCTTCAAAATGATTAAATGTATAATCGATTTACCTACAATACTGCATCCCATTCAATATACCTTCTCGTAGACTCAGAAATAAAGACCTGCTCTACCTCAATCAGCACTCGACTAATTATGGTTATGATTCAACATTGTCCAGAATGTGTAGAATGGTCAACTCACGACAAGACCTTGATTTTTTTGGTATAAGCTTAAATGATTTCCGTCGCTCTTTAAATAATTGATGATGTTTTTTATTTACTGTAATTTTTGCAAAGTCCTGACTTGACTTGACACTTCTATTTTATCTGTTTATATTTGCTCTCATGTACCATCCTCATCCTTACAATGTTCATTCCCAAATTTCTTGATACTATATTATAAATTGGACGTAAGTCCGTAAATAAATAAATAAATAATAAAATAAAACTTATGTCTCCAATTTGCACAAGACCTTTTGATTTCTAGACCTCAGATAGGCAAATTAAATTGATGATCTAAACTAGTCCTAGCGATGTCCTATTACTTCTCATTCATCTTGTTTGAAAACGAAAAAGACGAGGTACTAGAACGGTTTCTTCACATGTGATCTCTCGCTCAGACTGATATATCTGTTTATTATTTTTTTTAATTATGATATTGTTGCAATAATATACAAATCCAAAATGGCATTTCAAAGTAGTACGCAATGTCACTATATTTTTACATTTTTCATGCAATTAACTCAATTTGGGAGGCGGATAACCAACACCTCTACCATTGGTCGCCCAAATGGTTCACTACGTTATGTGAGTTAGCAGGGGTGCCTAGGTTCCTTGGGTAAGGTTTGTCTAGGTCACTTACTGTGTGGCGGACCGTATTGAGAGAGGCCGGTTGTTTTACGCATTTCATAGGTACATACAAATCTATAAAAAAAATCTCGAACTTTGGTGTACCTCAGGGAACGGTTTTTGGGCCACTATTATTAATTATTTACTTAACGACCCTATTTATGGAACAATTCTCTTTTTCCGATGCCCTATCCTAACAGAGCTTAGCAATCAGGGCAATCCGCACCCTGCAGACCGAAACAACAACCCGTGAAGTAGGGTTCTACTAACAATATTCCCCTAGATTATAAATTGGTTAATCTTGCATCTGTCCCTTCTTAAAATATAAACAAGATTTCGAGTATTCTTCTTTTCGTTTCTAGTTCAATTTCATAATTGCTGGCCATTCGATGAAGAACTATAAACTTCGTTATCCTATCTATTTTGGGTATTTTGAGGATTTGATTTGATTTGATTGAAAACATTTTTGATCTTCCATGTTAATCCTAGTTTAGCCTCCGAGTTTTCATGCCTTGCGAACAGAAAAAACTGAACTACCAACGAACCATTTAGATTCCTAAATTTTGAGATAGTTGAATTATTTATCTCGGTATTACGACGTAAATGTGATTTTAATAAAGGAGAGAACGTGTTATAAGTTTAACCAGAAAAGGGAGTTAACATTGTTTGAATTAATTTGTCATGCTTAAAAAAAATATCGTCGGAATTACACACACTATATTTATGTATGATAATGCTCTCAGTATATAATTATTCATCATTAACTTTGGTTAGCATTTGTTTAAGCTCACCGCTTTAAGACGACATTGATTTTTCTATTAGGATGTGCGTAAATAACTAAACTAATAATAACTAATTGCGTAATGTGCGTAATAAAGTGCGTAGTAACTAAATTCATAGAGATACACCTTGAACACACCCACGGCCTTAAAAATCGACTGAATACAAAAATGGTAGACCCTGAAGAAAAAATATTATAACGATAAGATCGAAACAGAAATTGACAATGTCTTCACCATAAACTAATAACCAACCGCAACAGAACAGCTAGGTTTCGTCCTTGTCTCCATCTGTATCCTTGTATTTTCAAAATATATTTGTAGGTAGGTACTACCCCACTTCGGTCGAGCTTCAAAACTCTGTATTTCTTAAAGATTGGTGTCTGTAATGAAAAAATTTGGAACATTTACGATTTATGAGTATTACAAATCCCTTCGTGGTGGAATGAAGTTCCTGCTTTAAAATATTTGAAAACATTTTCATTTATTTTGTATATTCAATAATTTTATTATTCTATTAATAAAAACAGATTTACAAACATGTTCTTGTTATGTCTGTAAGTGGTATGACCACAATTTGATAACGCCTTCAGAAGGCGAAACAGCTATCACGCGTTTCAATAAATACATAGCAGAACTTGCTTATAAATAAACTGTTTTTATTAATTGAATAATAATATTGTTGAATACATAAAATAAATAAAAATTAAAACGGTATTCTAAAAATTAAACTTGATAACAATAAATGAAAACAATTTTCGCTATTTATTTTTGGGGTGTTATGCCGTGACGATGGATACTGTAACGCACTCTGAAAAGTTAGATAAAGAAGGAGGTAGCGCAATACGGCTTAACACCTCAAAAATAAATAACGAAAATACTTTTGGCCGTCAAAATCTAAAATTACATCGAATGAAAACAATTATTACAATAATTTATGAATACGTCAAAGATCAGCGCTATATTTAGCATTTTCTCAAAACTTCGAACCAAATATTTGAGTTGGGTCTTTGTCAAGAGTCAGAATAATAAAAGAGTATTTCGATCCCCCAGTTGATTAGTCGAACATCTCTGAAAAATTGAAATTTGAGTTGAATATGCAGTTATATGTCAAAGTGTACCCTCTATCTGGTACAATACTCGGATCAATCATAAACACCACTTAATCAATTATAATGTGATTTTTTTTTTAAATTAAACAAAATGTTGATGTTTTCTTGGTCACTATTAGGATATTTCAAAATGTCATACTAATGTAGGTACTGGAGCAATATGCCTCCCGGTGTTATTTATAGCATATTTAATATGTGAAACACTAACACGTGTAAATAACATTTGATTTATGGTGAGAATTTGCTTTTCTCGTTATCTAAAAACTTAGTCTTTGGAGATGTCTGACTATGTATGAGACAATGTAATAAACTGTGTTCTATGTATTAGACAATGTAATAGACTGTGTTCTATGTTTGAGACAATGTAATCAACTGTGTTCTGTGTATAAGACAATGTAATGGACTGTGTTCTATGAATGAGACAATGTAATAGACTGTGTTCAATGTATGAGGCAACGTAATAAACTGTGTTCTATGTAGGTATGATACAATGTAATATACTGTGTTCTATGTAAGAGACACTGTAATAGACTGTGTTCTATGTATGAGACAATGTAATAGATTGTGTTCTATGTATGAGACAATTGTGTTCTATGTTCTATGTACGAGACACTGTAATAGACTGTGTTCTATGTATGATACAATGTAATAGACTGTGTTCTATGTATGAGACAATGTAATAGACTGTGTTCTATGTATGAGACTATGTATGGCGTGAAGGTTAGTTTGTTAGTGAAGAAAAATTTAATTTTGTAAATTTTATGGGCGTATTATTTTTTACTTATGTGGTCAACTCATTTTTATTACTAAACATTATGTATCAAATGTAATAGTCCCATGGGCATAAAAAATAAATAAATTACGTTATTAAAAAAAATGGTCATAATGCTTGACGTTTTTAGAGAAATTAGTCACTGGTTGTGGTTTCCCTACTTTGTTGTTGGGAACTTAAATCTATGTGGTACCTATTGATTACATCGATAAGTGTTGATCATAAAACAATCAATGCAGGCAACGAACGCATCAACGTTTGCTAATAAAACAATTCATTGAGGTTTACATTGTGTTTATTCTTGTAGCGAAAATACCAACAACAGGGTGACTGGTAAACTTTCTTAGAAGTAAAAATAAATACACATTTCTATCTACGAGTAAATATATATCAATACCTTATTTCTACCCTCGCGAAGGTTTCTGGATTATTATAACCACACGGCACACGGCACATCTGAAAAGTTTTTTAATCATTACAAAAACTCTTACGCAACTGTCAAAAATGTCACAATTCGAGAATGACATTTTGCAAATCATCTTCAAATTAATTAATTTATTTGAAATACTAAGGCTACTGTGTCAATGACTAAGTAAGTGCCTAAGAACTATAGGAATTTTAAATAGGTACCTGTGTTAGATTGTTAGAATTAATATTTGTAATACAGGAAAATGAAAAATTTTATAAAAAAATTGTAATAGGTGGCACGCGAGCTGTTTGAAAGCTGAATGTCCTGGGACTGAATATATGGAACGCGGGAACGGGTTTGGTGGGACGGGGAAGAGGGAGAGGGGAAAGGGAAGGCGGGAAGATGGGTGGGGAAACGGGACGATTGGGAAAGGACACGTAGGGAGAAACAATTTATTTATTAAGTGGCGTTGCAACGCATGCCGGGGAATCGCTAATTGGTACATTATATATTCGAAAGAATTCAGCGAAATTTTCTACGATTTTTTAATTTTATGTTGAATCTCTCCTTGGAACCAATAAACTACAGTTTTTTTTATTAAATATCTTAAAAATACATACACAAAGCACTCTCTTTAGAGTGAATTCTCTATTTCAAAAAAGAAAATACATACACATAATTGGCGAAGGACAGGCGACCTATGTTTCTTTTTAAAATTGTAAATTCGGAGCTCGACTGTTCCGAACTCCTGAGTCTAGTCAGTCTATATTCACCAGGCATAAGGACCTCACTATTCACATATAAATTATTTAGCAAACTCGCGATTCCTCGCTTTACAGTTTAGCAAACAAATATAAAAATGATTATTGTGGTTCCATAACAGTTGATCCGCCGACAATTGGCCCCCCCGGCGTACTTACATACAATATGCAGTCGGTTAAGGGGAAAATACGGTATAACTAATTAATTACATAAAATATATCTAATTGACCCCGAAGGGATGCCCAGTATATATACCGAATACCAAAAGTATAATATTTTCATTCAAATGCATCAGTGTATACCAGCCAAGTATAAAAAAACGACACTGTATAAATTCGTTTGATATCCATTATTATTATTATTATTAAGGGTATTTTGAAGTCCATTTTAAGTTTGAAATTGGTAAATAATGCCCAAAAAATTATAATTTTAATAGTAAATATCATTTCGGGGGCCAATTGTAGGCGGATTAACTTTCGAGTCATCGCTTATTGGAATGTAACAATTTCATTGATATTATTTTTTTCTTTTAAATTTTATCCATTTGTAAAACACGTGAGAAATTATTTTTGCAAACTTTTATTCATTACTTTATGAATACCGCACAAGAGTCCCAACTGCTCCCGTCTGGAGCCAGTGAGACTATGGCGTCCCCAATTGGGGAATGTTGTGAAGCTGAAGGTAGTAGGGAGGGGAAGGAGATGGGGGAGAGGTAGGTGGGGAAGTACCTGGATATTCAGATCTGGTCACCAAACACGTTTCAATTTTAAATGGTGGTCATACACCAGGGCGATACTGAGAGCATATTCCACTCTGGAACGTGCCGCAAATATACTATATATATATTATTTAAAATGAATTAATTGTGAAAAAACACAAATTAGTCAAATAAAATTCATTTTCCACGCCGTGATTCGATCCCGCAACCTTCGGATCGGGAGTCAAGTGCCTTACCACTCGACCACGCCGGCCGTCGTCAGGTATAAAAAAATGCTTATAAATATTATGTATCCAATCTAAAACCCCTATGGGCGTATAAAAGAGTTAAAAAAAAGTAGTATAATAATAGTATTTGGATGATTTATATTTGAATTGGTAACACCGTTTTCACGAAAAATCACCTCAAGGGTACGTAATTTTTTTATTTAAATTTCTGTCCTACTGCCACAACTACACTAAACTATAAGATTTTTTACTTTTTTCTTATTTTTATGTTTTTTTAACAATACATTTATTATTTTTTACATTTTTATATGAAACATGTTAGGTATAAAAAATAAGAAAATATATTCGTAGTCCTCCTCACTAGGAGATCCTGTCTATGTACTTTATACGTACTTATTACTTATTCTATGTAATTACTTATTTTTTTTACCTGGGTTTTTGATTTACTTTTGCCCTCTTTCGACAATAGTGAATCACCGTATAAGTATAAAGGGTAATAAATAAAATAATATATTCTTTCATTCTCCTCTCGTAGACACTTCGCATGCGAATGCATTGCTTAGGTGACTAAGTAATGCAAAATCACGTGATTTTAGTTTGAAAATTAGATCCATTAGAAATATTTTAGATGCTTTATTTAAATACTGCTTATCTGCAAATGCTGCAAATACTGCACATCTATTTAAAAATGACATATTTCTGGTTTTCTCTGTTGCCTCTTAAGTAAATGATTTACGCAACCGTGTCATTATGTTATACGTTTCTTACACTCTTGACACATATTATTAAATTATATATGTACCTACCCTTGGACGTCCACACCTTCCACCATCTTCTTGTGCTTCATAACTTCATACTATATTTTGATGCGATTTTGTTAAACATACGTTTCTGTAATTCCTATTCTAGACATCGTCAACCACGTATTTTATTTGATTCACTTGATCTTACCATGTCCTCCGGAGACATTCCCGCTTTATTATTCCATCCACAATTCCACATGCGTATCTTCGCCTCATACACACTCCTGACTCACCTGGGAAGTATTTCATTCGGTTTATACATAGTCTTCTTGGGACATCCCCGCCTTCTGCTTCCAACCATTTACGTGCCTTTGTCTCATACACACTCTTCTGTTATTCTGATTCTTCTGATAACCCGACTCACTTGGAAAGTATTTCATTTGGTTGATAGTCTTCCTGGACATCCCCGTCTTTCTTTCATCCACTTACGCCTCTTCATCTAATGCATACTCTTCCGATGTTATCCCGATTGTTCTCATAACCCCACTAAAATATTTGATTCATTTCATCGTGTCGTGTCTATCTGAGGTGTCCCCGTATTCTTTTGCCATCCAATTTCGCGTCATCGTCTTATAGACCGCATTCTTCTGTTATCCCGATTCTCGTCTGACCTGCCGAGCGATTATATGTCTTGAGTCAGATTTGTGTGGCTTTACTGATTCTTAACATTACCCTGGCTTTTATTTGCTTTTTCTATGGATATCAGGCCAGCTTCGTCAAAATCTGACATCGGCCCATAGAAAAAGCAAATAACAGTCATAGAAAATCACACAAATCTGACAGGAGATCTCGTCCGTCAGGAGAACTCAATCTCACAGAAGATATAGAATCGTTCGGCAGACTCGCTCAACTAAAATATTTGATTCACTTTAGTATTTTTAAACCATCCCGCCTTCTTTCCCACTAACTTATTCCTCATCTATTTACATACTCATATGTTAACCTGATTCCTAACATGACCCTATATAAGCATTCGATTCACTTGATCTTCCTAGAGCGTCCAAGAATGATTCTTCTTCCTTCATTAAAACATAACGAATTCAATTATTTTAATAAATAATCGGCTGCGGAAGCACTGTCTATGAACACAGCCATCTTCAGACACGATTCAACCTCAGTCCATTGTCTGACATCTGTATCCCCAATCAGAGATCTGAATGGGGCCATGCGACGATATAAAAATGTCGCTCGCAATCTTGATTCGTGCATGAATTCGGTACGGGACAAGTTGCCTGTTGGCTTATGTCCGCATTGGGTTGCTTTGTATTCCTCGCACACCAGGTTGATTGGCACGTCTTAGGTGTCTTTGGTGTCGACAGGTAACTCGGTGCTGACTCGCTTTGCCTTGTAACTCTGTACGTCATAATCTATCTGCCGCAATAGTAATAATTGTACCATATTGAGGGTTAGGAAATACTAAGTAACGCGGTGAATTTTGTTTATGCGAGGGGCCAAATAAAATTATATTTTTAACTGGAGGGCGGGTCGCTTCCAGTGACATCCTCACTTACCTGTACACAAAAATACAAAAATACTATGAAAAAAGATTAAATACTGCTTACTCAAATTAACAACAAAGTAAGATTTCTGATTATGTTCTGATTATTTGAGGACAATAATCCTAGGAAATTGTTTCTATTGTAAATGTATATGTTTTAGTCGCAACCTGCCTTGAACCCCTCGTCCTGTAAACGTTTTTCCTCCTCTATTTAATTTTTTTAGCGTAATTCGTGAAGATTCACATAAAAACTTTCCATGCGTCAAAATAAGCCGCAAAGTTATCAAGTTATCTCGAGAAATGTTCAGATTTCTAAGGCTAGTCATATTTACAGAGAAAAAGGTTATGTGACATTGGTTTTGAGTTTTGAGTAGATACTTAATTTAGCTATTTTTTTTTATAAAGTTTCCCTTAAAAAAATCACAGTTAAAATGTGCCAATACAGTTTTAAATAGTTCAGAATTTTAAAAAATGCGATAAAATAGTGAATTTCAACAACTACATTAAGCGTACAAATTGCGCAACATCCAAAATAGGGATCTCGTCGAAATATCTGTTAGGAAGATGTTCTGGTTTTCATGATGAAAATTTATAATCAACACATGAAAAACTACGTCTCACCATTATTGGTCAAGAAGCAATGCACGCCAATGCTTGTTAGTGACTATAAAAAATATGTCTTTCATGCGCATTTTAGTGACATCAATAAATGCTACTACTCCAAATTCCTGTAACGCATAGGTACTACTTTTGGTCAACGAAATTTCAGATGCACTTGCGACAAGACATTACAACATTCTTCCACATAGAATACAAATAGTATGTGACTCACCGAACAATTTCAAAGATAAGGTTAAAATTTGGATTAAAAGTAATGGTAGGGCCTTTATCGATGCACTCACACAAATTTAAAATTATTAATGTAACCAAGCTATTTAGTGAATAGATTTTAACACAAGTGTAGAATAAACCAATATGGTTAGATGAAATAAATAATATAAAATAAATAAATTGATGAAAACTTCTTTCAATTAGGATATTATTACTATACAAGTGTAGGTATGGTCATAAGTATTTTAAATTGACTTACAAAATGACTGCCTCAACACAGGCTAGCCTAGTGAGGCGGGTTATAAGAAACCTCAACTATACACATAACTATTAAATTTCTGTTCTTTAATCTACCTTTAACCTACTGTCCAGATGTTTATTCCTTTCTGTTTGTCGATTTTTTGTAATAATATAATTTGTAAGCCGATTGGCTACGAAGCACCGCACAAAGAGGACACCGATTATACTATCTCATCCTGACGACGTCAAGAGCCTTACCCCTGGACGACGGCCGGCGTCGACCCGGGGTAAGGCTCTTGACTCGCAATCCGAAGGTCGCGGATTCGAATTTTATTTGATTAATTAGTGTTATTTCACAATTAATTCATTAAAAATAATAAAAATCGCCTTGGTGTTAGGCCACCGTTCAGAATTGAAAAGTTGTTTGAAATGGCTTTAGCCATGTTTGGTGACCAGATCTGAATAGCCAGGTACTTCCCCAGCTTCCTCTTCCCCATCTCCTTCCCCTCTTCACTACCTTCAGCCTCACAATATACCCCAATTGGGGATCCTATAGTCTCACTGGCTCCAGACAGGAGAAGCTGGGACTCTTGTGGGGTATTTAAATAAAAATAATTTTTAAAATTCTTTCGCAGGCTAAATCTTATAGATGTATGTGTTTGTCTCTTTTTAGTGTCGTTTCCGTTTCATCGAGTTTCAAATAACAACGGTGCTAAAGTAGTTTCACTTCAAAAAAGTTAATCTGAGGAAACTGTCACAGATAATCTTAGTCGTAGAGTTGTTTCTTGTACGCTTTAATAAAGTTCTAATAAAAAAACACATTTTATAGTAGTTTACGCTTGCATTTTTTGTAGTAATAATAATTATTAGTTGATTTTAATTCTACTCAAAAGAAATGATAGAAAAAGCTATTATTTATGCAAAACACATGATAGATATTGATAATGTGAATCCGGCATTTAAGACCGGTCAGTAGTTGAATTGGCATCGCGTTTGGGTCCCACCCGGTCGTCGCGTGTTCGATTACTCGGCTGGCTAAGTCCTCCATCACGACACACGATCACAATATTTTCCGATTACTGTGGTGGGTTTTTTCTTGATTTGTACTCATTAAATTTTTTTTTTAATTTTATGTCTTGGGAAGAATTTTATGGAGTTTTGTTGCAAAATAAGTGTAGTTTCTTTGTCCAAATGTGGTTTTATAACATTGAATGTTTATGTCATTTTTATTCGATCTGGTGTGATGGATATGCTGTCGAGTAGAGGATTCAGTATTTTTGAATAGCTTCAATAATATATTTTTGGCATATATTCGTTGTACATTTGATACGTCAAAGCAATTGAATATTTCAATCGAAGGTGTTCTAATAGGTACTTTCAGTATGGTCTTTATGATTACTTTTTGAATTGTATTCAGGTTTTGTATGTATTTATGTGTAGTAGATCCCCATCCTATAATTCCATATTCAATTCGAGAATGACATAATGCGTAGTAAACCTTTTTCAAATCCTTTTTTTTACCACATTTCTTAGATTTTTAAAGAAATATATAAGGCTTGTGAGTTTTTCAGTAATACCTTTGATGTGTACATAGGTCCCATCTAAGATTTCATCAATTATTACTCCGAGATATTTTATGTTATGTGCTTTTTCTATGACTGGGCAGTGACATTGAACATTATTTCTATAGCATTCGTGTAATTTTAGCTCTAGTCATTTTGCTAGTTGCCTCCATGAACACATTGAAAAAGTTATATATTTTGTTTTGCTTATTTTAAGGTAAGCAAGTTGATTTTAAGCCAATTTTGAAGTGCACTAAGCCCTTGTTCAGCCAAATTAAAAGTGTCCGCCCAATTTTCTTCTTGAAATAATAATACAGTGTCATCAGCAAAACTGATTATGTTTCCTTTAATCTTAAGGTTTGTTATATCATTTATGTAGATGCGCTGATTGTTTTGCTTTTGTTCTTAAACGTATAATGCTGCCCCTCTTTTTTACACACTAAATGTCAACAGAAGAAAATGAGACAAACGGTAAACGTATGTCTGCACACCTCCAAAGGAAAAATACAATAATTATGATAAATCTCTCTAACACGTAGAAAGAAAATGAAACGCAATTCCCGTAAGTAAGTTGAAAAGTAAGAAAATCACAAAAAATATTAATCTGTATACAGCGCCGTCTCTGATACTGAAAAAAAACAAAACACGAATATTTGCTCATCGATGATTGCTTCATTGTGCAATTTTTAACTTCATATTTTTTTTCATTTAATTCAGCTAATAAGTTAACACAACAGTTGATTCTGAGGCAGGACGAAGTTCACCGGGTCAGCTAGTTAAGTATATTATCTACGTTTTAGAAATTTCATTCGATACCATTCCTCTTGTCTTTATCTACTACTAGCTGGGTTACCCGGCTTCGCTCAGGACAATAAGATAGTGTTCTGGAATGTTGCACAATGATGTTCCCGATTCCCTATTCCTGATCATTCCACGACATACTCCGCCACTCCTTCCACAACTTTCTACAGCTTTATGGAACCTTCTAGAACTTTCCGGAAGACTGTTCTAGAAATTTTCAAGAGGGCGAAACTTTCAGCCCTTATATCTTTAAAAGCACGCCCTTTAGGTAAAAATGGATACCCTTATTCCCTAGGGGGCATAGAGATCTACCACACCATATAACTCCCTTGATCGAACCGGGACTCGTTTCTGAGTTTTTGCGAACTGCATGTTTTTTTGGACTTTCTTTTATAATATGTGCCATATTCAAATAAATAAAATGTTACTCCTTACATGTCCTTTCCCGTGCGTTCCCCTCCAGCGTTCCACTTCCAACTTCCCCACCACCGCTCTCCCGCTCCCCCGTCCCGCCAACCCCCCTGGCACTGCATTTCTTGACTCCTCTTCCGCCCGGCCCGTAGCCGAAACTTTTTTCTAATACTAACAATTCTAAACTCGTGATATCTTTCTAATTAAATATCCGAATTGAAAAATTCAAAAAGTTAAATAAAGGTATTGAAGCTGTCTTGAATATGAAGTAATTTATTTTGATAAGGATTAAAACCAAGATACAAATAAAGAGCCTTTTGAAGCAGCGACATTTAAATTAAATTTTTAAAATAAAAGAATACTTATTGTGGCATAACCATAATAGTTAGACAGATGCTGTCGCGACCTTTTTTGTAAATAATGATGTGTTCTATAAAGTCGTAGTATATTATTTTATTCTATAATCAATATTTTTCGCAGCGCACGCGATTTAAAGAATATTTTAGGTAATTTTTTACACCCTGGGTTACATTATTGAAGTTTTAGTAAGGATGCCTATTTTTTAAAATATAATATAGCCTATGTCACCCAGGGATAGTGTAGCTTCCCAACAGCTCCTATTACCTCTTTATATAGTGTATATAATATATAATATATATATATATGTACATATATAGTAGATAGTAGAAGATAGAAGATGTACACTGTGCTAGAACCAGCGCCGGCCCTGAGCCAAAAGGCGCCTGGCGTGAGTAAAATTTTGACGCCCTTTGTCAAAACTAATAGGCATGTTTTACTTGAATACTACACAAGAGTCCCATCTGCTCCCTTCTAGAGCCAATGTAAAGTAATGGGGAGGGGAAGGATATGAGGAAGAGAAAGATGGATATAAACCTGTCTATTCAAATCTGGTCACCAAACACCGCTAAAACCATAAAGCAAACCAAAACCAAACAAAATCTTACACCAGGGCGATTCTGAGAGTATCTTCCACTCTGGAATGTGCCGCAAATATATTGTATTCTATTTTTAATTAATTAATTGTGAAATGACACAAACTATTCATATAAAATTTATTTGCGCACGCCGGAATTTCAACACGCGACCTTCGGATTGCCAGTCAAGAGCCTTACCCCTTGACCACGGGGGCCGTCAGGCATTCTCGAACTTTTGGAAAAAAATGACTAATTATTATTAAATTAAATAAAACAGAGGGAGACCTTTCAACCTCTCCAGAATATCGGAATATCGCCTTGCACTGCAATATGAGGGATAGATTCGTACGTCCGTCACCACTGGACACACAAACCTCGAGATTCATACCTACCCCTCGTACCTTTTTTCTTCTCCTTCCTTTCCTTAAAAGACCCTTTACATGGTATCCCTAATGATGACATAAACCCTGTGGGGAAATATTTTCCTCAGGGCCTCCTGTGTGGAGCTAATGTAAAAAAAAATTTGATCTTGTATTTGTAGCTCCTCGTAATGTGACCCAGATATTAAAGGTGACTTATTTTACAATTTCACCTTCGTAAAAAAATATGATGTGTTAAAATATGTCAATATTTGTTTTTCTAAAATTCAATAATCTCATAAAGTCCATTATTTACCTCTTATACCTATATATCAGTGGTTCCAAACCCTTTTTTGACCAGGGACCACTATGACGTTTATTTGTTCTCTCAGGGACCACAAGGTACAAGAATGATGAACTGTTAATCTTAAAATAATCTTTAATAAAAAAATTCAACTTTCTCGATAATTAAACTTAATTGCAGGTCACGAGCACTAAGAGTAGATAGGTACTATTATCTTACTAATATTATAAATGTGAATGTTTGTATGGATGGATGTGAGTTACTCTTTCACGCAATAAATATCGAATGAAATTTTAAAATTCTTTCACTAATCGAAAGCTACATTATTTGCGAGTAATATAAGCTATATATATATTGGTAAGTTCTAGCGTGTTGCTAAGTAATTGTTTGACGTGGGCTGTCATTTTGTTATTTGTTTAGGTTACTCTGGAGATTCCTTTGATAGCAAAAATTCAAATATGTATAAAATAGGTACTAATCTACATTTTGACCTAAGCCAACTGCTAGCGCGTATTTGATTGTTACGTTTTAATAGGTGACATCGTGAAAAATGCGAGCGAAGCCGGGGGCAAAACCTAGTACCTACTATAAAAAAGAACATTTTGAATCGAAAGGCACTCGTAAATCATTACTAGCTTTCAGTCGATTTCGGGACTTGTTTTTAATTACAATCAAACGACTTCTTCACATAAATAAGTCGCGGAAGAGAGCACAAGACAGCGCAAGCGATTGCGAGAATTTAGTCTATGAGGAAATTGCTTTTCTACACTAAAACTCCTCAAGGGAAACAGATTCAAAACAGGGTCCTTGCAACTACTATTATTTTACAATTCAATGTGCTCTTCTTGGACTTCTTCAGCTACGTCTCCATCATTACCAAAAGGGTTACGAATCAGCTTTTGGATACCATTCTATTCGGTTTTGTAGTACATGAATAAATGTTTCGTGGACCGCATTTTAGATTTCTCGAACCACCTGTGGTCTACGGACCACTGGTTGCGAACCACTGCTATATATAAAGGTATTTACCAACCACTTTAGGTGAAATAAACAAATTATCGATTACAAAAACTGTCCCACTTTCTATGTGGAAACTGCAATCTGCAATAATACTTAAGCGAATGGCCTCTAATGTCATAATAACTTAAACACTTACTGCCGCATTGAAGAGGTAGTACAATAGCTTAGTCATTCGGGAATTGGGTGTTAGCCGTATTTTTTAACATTGCAGAATCATGTTCCCTACGGATTTTGGATATGGCTCGTTTGACATTTTCGATTACATTGATCGAGTTTACAAGCTACTATCTGGGATATTCACTATCTGTTAGTAAACTCGCTCAGTGTAATCGTATTACTAACTAACTAGCAGATTGTGAACAATCTACGAAAAAAGTTGAAAGGTAGTCAACTTTACTCGCTGCTCGCTCAAGATGGCGGCCCACGAACAGCTGATTTCGTAACTGTCAGAATTAGTTCTCGCGGTAGTCGTAATTCTCGCGTGTCTAGCGTGTGGCGCTAGCTGCGAGCGCAAGTTTTTTACAAAATGTCGACAGAATTGGTTCGCGCGGGAGTCGTTATTTTAGCTGCTACTGAGCGAGTAGACACTTTTGTGTGTCATCGTGACAATCTCACTCACCGATTCACCAGCTTTTAAACTTACCGGTTAGTAGCTTGTAAACTCGCTCAATGTAATCGAGGCTTTAACGCACTCAGTATGGATTTTTTTTGTAACCATTAAGTTTAAAAAAATGTATGTTAAGTTACATTTAATTAAAAAGGTATACGAACTACTTCGTACCCGATAATCATTATTTTTAATTGATAAACTAATGTTGAAGACAAGATTTTTATGCATAGCACAAAGGGTAACAATTATTATAAGCAATAATTATCGAAAAGGGTTCGAATCCCGTCGGCGGCATGTATCTTTTCTCGGGAAATTTTTTCAATGTAGATGAGTGTTTCAGGCTAATAATTATTGCTTATAATAATTGTTACTTCGTACCCAATAATACGATTTTTCATGCAAACTTGATGTAGGAAGATATGTTTAAAAAAATCGTAGTTTGGTTTTTAAACCAGGTTCACCACTGTTGGTTAAACTATTGGTTTTCCAAATAAAATAAAGTAATTAAAACTATTAGATTTCACATCAAAGCAGTTATGTATAAATTAATCACATTTACGGCATATTTGATTTGTTTTGGTTTAGAATTGCATTTTTCTCGTACGCAATGCACAGTTATGCATTTGTAAACAAGCCAGGTAATCAGGTAATGTAGGTAGACCTGTCAGATATCTCCAATAAACCAGTTTGTGTTAAATACATCTGGGACCACTTTCTATCGCCGGTGCACTCAAAATGCTTTATGGTATGGGAATATATAGGGCATATCTCGGCCGTTGCTCCATTGAAATTCTATTGGAATGTTCGTGGTCAGTTGAAAGCATGGGATTTTTAAATGTGGAGAATGCGTCATGCAATATCAATTAATAATATTTTTTGAAGTTAAATTATTTACTGCAATTATTAAATTATTCTTGTGAAAGACTAGGAATTACAGCAACCTAATCTAATCTAATATTTCAGATCAGTGAGCAAACATTGTATGTGTAAGTGAAATGGTGTTATCTGGAAAGGTGGTTCTAGTATCTCAAACAGTTGGTTGATGAAAAACTTTTCGAAAACACTGAGTTGTGGATTATTTACGTTTAATAATAATAATAGTCTTAACTTTTTTAAACTATAAGACAAATATACAAATTTAGGAAATGAGATTTAAAGAATTTGGCATTCTCAGAATATTAAAATATTATCATTTGTTATTTCGGCTAGTGGCATTATACCTAGCTCTCTCATTCAAAACTTAGGCTTATAAGATTTGTCAAAGAATTTTTAAATAAACATGCCAAAATAAGTCATTTTAAATACATGTAGGATTACGAAAGATTTTATATTAAATATTTATCAGTAGGATTTATCGGTCCAGTTAGAAGTTCTACCGAGCCGAACCCTCTGATATGAAAATATCTGAAATCGGTGAATTATTTTCCCATTTGGTTGTTCTTGTATTGTTTTGTGTCCTCTTTTCTGGTAAGGTATACATGACTAATAACGACATTTATTAAAATATTTTTTTAAATATAAATGTATGTATGTAACTCATGTTTTATATTACAATAAAAAATAAAATAAATAAATTAAAATTATTATACTTATATAATGCACTTACGTATAGTGGATTGACTAGACTAGATGATCATTTGTGTAAAAATGTATGGAAATGTTTAGTTTTTTTCCTGTGGAAGCGTATAGTTTTAATACGGACACAAAGTCGAAAGAAAGAAAAATATTTCAACGTATTTGTAATAGCTTTTGGTATAAATGACGTAGGTAGCGAAGAAAAAGTGGAGTTTTTTAAAAAAATATTCTGGCTTTCACCCTTCGAGGGTGTTCTAGGCCATCATTTAAAATTGAAGAAAAAGGAATGTTAAAGTAATAGTAATTTTATTTAAATGTGCAAATTTCAGAATTTTATGGAGTCGAGTTCTGACTTAGAAGAGATGAGATGTTGAATGAAGGGGAGGCAATTTTAGATAAAGCTTTATAGAAGAGAGGATAATAATTTATTTAGATAGGAACAGTCAAAAAAATATATGATCTAAAGATTCCACGTATATACCACATAATTTACAAACTGGGAGTCAAGGAGGTGAATTCTAAAAATATGAGAAGGAACAGAACAATGTCCGGTTCTCATTCGAATAAGTGAGGATTTTTTTTTTTGGAAAAATGGGGGAATTGTTGAAACCACGGTTGTGATGGAATTACGATATGGAATTGTAAGTATTACGTAAAAGTAAAGTTGACCTCCTAGAAAATTCAGACAAAAAAGCAATGTAGGTATATTTCAAGTCATTAATGTTCGAGAATTTTTGCTATTTTACCGACCTTTCTCTTTTTCAAATCCTTATCTTCCCCACTCCCTTCAGTGTCAAAACATACCCCAATTTAGGATGTCATGGTTCCAAGGTGGAGATCAATTGGGACTCTTGTGCGGTATTCACTTTATAAATATTTAAAACTTGTAATAAATATGTTCTACTTGCAGAAATTGATAAAATAAACAATTTATTTTTACTTTCCAGCAAAAATTAGAAGCATAATTTTAAAACCCAATTCAGATGCGTAGATCCCGTAGCTTTTTCTCATAATATTATTGTTTCATTAGTCTGACGGTCTTGATGTCATATGACTTCCTTCGTGGTCGAGGAGTAAGGCTCTCGACTAGCAATCCGAAAGTCACAGGTTCAAATCCCGGCATGCAAAAAATAAAAGTTATTTATTTTTATTTTTTACTTTATGAATAAAATCTCAAATTATAATATTTAATTAAATGAAGACAATATTAGCGGAACTCAATCAAAAATCTGGAGACAGAAAAATCAGAAAAAAATATTGCCTCCACTGGGACTCGAACACAGGACCCTTTGCTTACATGGCAAGTTCTCTACCAACTGAGCTACGGAACCTTAGAACCTTGGTAGAGCACTTGCCATGTAAGAAAAGGGTCCTGTCTCCAGATTTTCGATTGAGTTTCGCTAATATTGTCTTCTTTTAATTAAATAAATGTTATTTGATTTATTTGTGTTATTTCACAATTAATTAATTAAAAATAATGTGTGGCGAATTTGCAGCACGTTCCAGAGCAGAAGACACTCTCGGTATCGCCTTGGTGTAAAACCACCATTCATAATATGATTATACATTCTTAAATTGCTTTAGCCGTGTTTGGTGACCAGATCTGAATAGCCAGGTACTTCCCAACCTTGCCCCTCCCCATCTTCTTCCCCTCGCCACTACCCGCAGTCTCACAAAATACCCCAATGGAGATGCCATAGAGTTTACATTAAAAAATACGAGTGCAGTTAACACGCGGTAGAAGCGAAGCTTTACCAAAACAATCTCAACCAATGAAGAACCAAGGAGCCTTGATAAGTAAGGTCGTAATCAAAGCGGCCAATAAGCGCAGACCTAGCGTCATTTCCATTTTATATCTCAACCGATAGGAGCCTTGATTGGAGTTTGATGCTTCGCAGGTGCTGTAAAGCGTCATTTCCGTTTCATCCAAATTACAAATCACAACGGGGCTATAGAAGTTTCACTTGAAAAGGTGTTGTTTTCATCGAGTACGAAAGTAAAATTATGGCAATCAATATAACTGTAAAATTGACATCCCGTACTTGGTAGAAAAACGCCTAAATAAACACTTATAAACTTTGGTCAAGTTAAGCTCTCGAATATTGAAACTTCTGTTGCTAGTTTTTGCACACTAGACATAAGTGCCACTGGCTTGAAGCCTGGTATCTATACAACTTTGTCATGCCAGCTTTTCCGGCTACGGTACTTGACATTATGTGTCAGCAAACACAAAGAATTCACTCAATATATATAATTAAAATAGTAATGCTGACGTATTATTTTATTGAAGCAATTGTGAAGTGGGTAGTAGATTGTTTTTTGCTGAAAATGGTGAAGTGAATGAAATGACGCCAGCAATTTTTCACCGGAATTAAAATAAAATAAATAATATTTACAATATGTCTCCTGGTGACGGTGCGATTTTTTTGTACGATGTTTTCGACTGCCCAGAGCCACTTGAACTATCGACTCTTTAATTTTTCAGATTCTTATGAGACTGATGGAGGAACAATGTGAAAATGGAAGGTTGGGATATCTGACTACTTAAATTGAGTGTGTAAACAAAGCTTTGTTTTTTTTAATAAACTAGCTGGGTTACCCGGCTTCGCTCAGGACAACATTCGAGAGTGTTCTGGAATGTTCCACAATGATGTTCCTGATTTCCTATTCCCGAACATTCTACGACATACTTCGCCACTCCTTCTAGAACTTTCTAGAGCTCTATGGAACCTTCTAGAACTTTCCGCAAGACTGTTCTAGAAATTTCAAGAGGGCGCAATTTTCAGCCCTTGTATCTTCAAAACCACGCCATTTAGGTAAAAACGGGAACCGTCATCCTGGAGGGGGGATAGAGATCTACCACACCATATAACTCCGTTGTTCGTACAGAGACTCGTTTCAGAGTTTTTGCGAGCCGCACGTTTTTTGGACTTTCTTTTATAATGTATATATATATTTATATATTTTATTATTAATTTTTAATATCTTGCCAATCCTTATTAACAAATCCAATTATCCAATTCCTTATCCAATTCCTTATTAACATAACTAGAGTTAATATTATTATGGTTTCTAGCTCAAGAATGGAGGAAATAGAAAACAACACCACGAATCACTCTGAGGGTAGGCAGACAAGGTAACAATCCAAATAGGTGTCTTGGTTCTGCTTTTAATTTTCCCAATTTGATACACGATCTTGGGTTATTATTTTTAGGGCTTTTCAATACTATATCCATTATCATAGTCTTCAACTTCTTCTATCACCAATTCATACAATACCTGCAATATTTACATATTATATTACTTCACTCAATCTGCTTCAAACATTGCAAACAATTCGCAAAACCTATCTAAGACGGATATATTATTGGTTCATATTAAATTAAGAGAGACCTCAAAGAGAGACCCCGTGGAACACTTAAATCTAAATGAAAATGCTTACAATTTAGCTAATTTTTTATGTCGTACCTCAGATTTCTTGAAAAGGGAGGAATACTGTAGATAACAAAATTTGTATCTTGCTTCAAAACATACGCCAACATCAGCTTAGATTTGCTTTATCAGTTGACGAATCCAATACACCTACTCGTAACGTGCGTACACGTAATTATAAGATTTAAACAGACAGTATGATGTGATGTAAAAATATTGCCAGAACTTACGCCTACTGTTGAATAGAATAGTGTTGAAAATATTATTTATCTAGTCAAAGTCAATGTAGACAAGTTTAAGACCGGCCCATGTAAAACAGTAACAGAACTTGAATATTAACTTTGAAATTTGATTAAATGTTAAAATTTTTGAAAAAACACGTCCTCAGTAGGTACCTACCGTCCGGATGATTTGCCATTTTCACATGAATAACGCGAAATTCCCGATTTAAAAAATCTGAAATGCGGCATTTTAAAATCTTTATCAGTAAGTTAATTAAATGTATGTAATCTATTTTATATAGAACGCAGCAAGCTTCGCAGCTGGTACTTTTTTACCTGCGCCTTTTTTTCTGAAAAATATCAAACAGTTTAAATTATTGCAAAATACCACCGCTTTTTTGAAAAATAACACCGCTTTTGTCAAAAAATCAACAACAAAAATAACACGAATTGCGCTATAAATTAAAGCGAATTTAGCCGAAAAATAACGCGAAATTTGCAGGCCCCTGTCAGTTGTGTTTTGAAAATGCGCCTATATGTAATACACATTCGAAAGACCTGTATCTTCCGTGTGCTTGGTTTTTTGTCGAGGTTTCCATGTTACATCAAATTCTTTAATAAATACCTACCTCAAAAACATCTTTAATTATACATCAAAATCTTTGACAGTTATTAAATAATATAATGGAATTTATGCAATACTATTTTAGCAGAATTTTGACATCGGATTGCCATTATTAGAAACTTACAAAATTTCGACAAAAAAGTATTTAAACGATTTCCTATAAAATTCCAAAACTACCTTTTTGTCCTGTCATCGTAACCTCGCAAAATAATAATTATTAATAATAATATTATATCTATCAGTATTCCGCAAATTATGAAGTTCAAGGTGATATTCCTATTCAATTTACTGAGCGATTCCTTGCCAAATATCTTCCGTGCTTTACGCATTATTCAATGACATGACAATGTCAGTAATTAAAGAGTCGTTCACGTTCGATGCTGTTGTATAAGCCTTCTTGACCAAAGGTTCAACTCTAAATGGTAAAAACACCTCAAGGATCTTCATCAATAGAAGAATAAGGATGATGTTTGCGTCATTTTGCAAGTCATTTAGTCCATCAGCAGACTTCTCAATACTTAATGATGTAATTACGACCTTTTGAATTTGCGTAGCCAAATTAGTAACGAATCAGTCACTTGTCATGCTAAAGCATTGGAGCGTAACTTTTTAATAGTCTTCAGTTCTTACTGTCTTGTGTTCCAACCGGTCTCCTACCGAAGATTAGCTATCGTCATGGCAAACTTTATCATATAGGCTGATTAAGTCTGGAATAACAATGTACCTCACGTTGATTTTTAAGCCATGGAGTTTGGTATTGCTTGTTTTCAATCATTCTTCCAGTGGTTTATCAGTTATCTAGTACTACTTCGTAGTTCGTACCGCCTCAGAATAAATAACTATAATGTGTTAACTTATTAGCTGAAATACATTACAATTTTTTATACAAATTTTTATTAAGTTAAAATGAATCCTTAAGTTCAATAATTGTACAAAAATAAAAATCATTTTTTGTCCGTGTTTTGTTTCTGTCATGCATCAAAGATGGCGTTGTATACGTTTTTTTTTTTTTTGATTTTCTTACCTTTCCAATGCGCGCGGAAACTTCTCGAGGCCGAGACGAACAAAAAAAAATCATCAAAATGGACGCTTTTATATTTACCGTGACGATTCACGGTAACGGCAAAAAAAGACAATAAACATACGTTCCTATACGTAGCTATAATGCTGCAGTTCTTTTTTACGCATTAAATAATGGTGACTGTTTTCTCCAAAGTACTACTTTTTTGCGACGGGAATTGCGTTTCATTTTCTGTACATGTGAGCGAGATTTATGAAGATGATTGTATTTTTCCTTTGGGGGTGCAGACATACGTTCACCGTTTGTCTCATTTTCGACTGTTGTCATTTAGTGTGTACGAAAGAGGGGCAGCATTATATGTTTAAGAACAAAAACAAAACAATCAACGCATTGACATTTGACGTTTTTGAATTTTATGGAATTCACTCACATACATATAAGATTTATGAGAAAATGAATTTTGGTTCATAATTTTTTTTCGTGAATTTTTCCGATGTTTTAATCAATAGTTGTTCTGCTATTCGGGGGGGGGAGACAAATCCAACAAATCAAAGATCATCAAAATCGGCCCGGCCGTTCTCGAGTTATAAATAGTGTAACTAACCCGACTTTGTTTTATATATTAAGATGATTTATCACTCCTGATGAAGCGATCAAGATATTAGTATTTTTTCTTTTATATCCGTTGGGTACATTTGTGCAAATTTTTACAATTCGATGAGAACTTCTAATTTAATCCGTTGCGACGTACGGCAGTGTGATCTATGGCCACGAGTGATTTTTTTGTTTGTTTTGTTTTTAATAAAAAAATATATCATCTGTCGGAAAATGACAAACAAACATAAACATTTTTTACTACAAATATGCTCAAGAATTGCTAGTTAAATTTCTCGGGTGCATGTTGACATATCCTGCAGAACACATTTCAAAGGCTTCTATTTATATTCCGTGTGCCAATAGGAATTTTGGTGTGGTCGCGATTGCGTGAGCGAAGCAAGTCAATTTTATTCTTACTTCACGAGAAATTGATAAAAAAATTTCAAATTTCAAATATCAAAATTTTATCTTGAACAAATAATCTTAGGGATCTTTTGTAAATTGGCGACAAAAAAACTTCCAAAAGAAGAATCTTAAATTTCTTTAAACAAAAATTTCATCGGATAAGTTTTTAGATTTTCACGGCCAAAAGCATTGTCATTGTTAGTTTTTGGGATGTTTTGCCTTGTTGCGCTATCTCCTTCTTTAGCCGACGTTTCGGACAGCGTTGCAGTGTCCATCATCAGAGCAGATCCGGTAGATCCGACGATCTGATGATGGACACTGCAACGCTGTCCTAAACGTCGGCTAAAGAAGGAGATAGCGCAACACGGCATAACATCCCAAAAACTAACGAAAAAAAAATCATCGTTTTATGGGCACTTTGTCACACTTGGGTTCGATCATAACTTAGGCCCTATGACACCGAACCGACTGAAATTTTGGATTCATACTAATAATTGCGGTCTGTACACGAATCAATCAAAAAATATTCCAAGGGAAGAATTGTAAATTTCTTCGTACAAAATTTTCAATATTAATTTATTTTCAGTATTCTTTCAAATAGTTATAGAGTAAGATTAAGAAAGGGACGCTCAGATGGTTTGGGCATGTAGAGCGAACGAACGAGGAAAGGAGTGTAAGGAGAATATATAACGCAAATGTGAATGGTAGAAGAAGTCGGGGACGTCCGAGGAAGACATGGCAAGACCAAGAGAATCAGATACTTGAGTCGGGCCATTTCAAGAGTCAGAATAATAGAAGAGCCTGTATGAGACGATGTATGAATGTGAACGAGGTAACGAGTGTGTGATGGTTAGTAATAGACGACCATGACACTTCGATGGATTTTCTGTTTTAATGGTTTTTGAAATTTTTCACAGAAGTATCGTCAAATTTTGGATATTTTTTACAGCAATAATTTGTTCCGCAATAAATTTTAAGTTGCTAATCACTGCAATCATATTTGATTTTTTAATAAAATTCGGACTGCAAATAGATAATGCATACATAATACCCATGTTTTTTTTTCTAAGAATCCTTACACCGATCTGTCTACTATTGTAATTCACTCGTCTTCCTGGAATGATGATTTTGTATTTTTTTCAATGGTATTCGAAGTCATTTTCATTGACAATGAACGATTGGTGGAATGATGGCCATGAGGTGCATTTTATATTTTAAAATGATTTTTTTAGACATACCAGCACAAAAGCGCGAATGTAATGTTATTGAATGTTTGCAATTAATTAAGTTAGTTTGTTTCTAATGCGCTTCGGGACTGGTCGAGTTAATCTTCCATCCAATTTTCTTCAAAATTGGGTAAATAAAGTGCTTAACCATATTAACAAGTTCGACCAAGTGTTTTGTGCTTTCGGGTGAAGATATTATGAACACAAAAAAATATTTAGATTTAAAATAAATTCGTTAGTTTTTGCCGCCTGCATTGATTAATTTTTACATCTTTACTGGTTTATTTTTAATGGTTTTTGATGTTATATTTTTAATGAAAATACCATAATTTGGCATAAGAAAATGTAAAATAGGTAGCACAAAGAAAAGCATGTAACTATAATTCAGTGAAATATCGTGTATAAGTTTTAATGGTTGTTGGTCGAGTGGTTCAAAGCCTCGAGTTCCTATCCAATCGTTCGGGGTTCAGTCTCCTGCTATTTTTATTCCATTGTTTATGGTTTGGTTCACCGTCAATTACTGCGGTGTTTAAAGTTTAAATCCTCTTTTTTAATGTGAAATTGATTTGTTGTTTTTACAGGGCTTTTGACAAGATGGCAGACAACCAGGCTTCCAATGGGGTAGTTCACGAGGTATCCAATATCGCCCGCTGGTACGACAACAGATCTGTCTTCATCACTGGAGCCACCGGCTTCATGGGAAAGGTCAGCAATATTTTCCGTTTTTTGTTTTGTTTTTATTATTTCTTCAACTTTTTCTTTCCTTCTCTCCTTCTCTCCTTCTCTCCTGCTCTCTTTCTCTCTTTCTCTCTTTATCTCCTTCTCTCCTTCTCTCCTTCTCTCCATCTCTCCTCTTCTCCTCTTCTCCTCTTCTCCTCTTCTCCTCTTCTCCTCTTCTCCTCTTCTCCTCTTCTCCTCTTCTCCTCTTCTCCTCTTCTCCTCTTCTCCTCTTCTCCTCTTCTCCTCTTCTCCTCTTCTCCCTTCTTCAGTTTTTTTTTTAGCTCAAGGTAAAGGAATTATAAGGCTGATGACGAAGACGGTAAGATATGTAGCCTCTTTTGCCAGCTTAACATATTTTCTCCGATTCCCAGAGCATGAAGTTTTCGAATCAGTATTTTGTGGGACACTTTATCAAAAGCCTTCGAGAAATCAGTATATATATACAGGCAACTTATTTATTTTTAGAAATAAGACTCTATTATATAGTTTTGAAAGATTAATAAATTTGTCGCAGTTGATCTACCTCTAATGAAGCCATGTTGCTTGTCATTTATTATCTCTGTTAACGTGGGATATATTTCATAAAGAACTAGAGATTCAAAGATTTTTGTAAATACAGATTGTATGCATATCGGTCAATAGTTTGAAATGTTAGTCTCATCGCAATTTTTAAATATTGGGATAATTTAGCTGGATTTCCAGTAGACAGGAAATTGTCCAGAAGATAGTAGTTGGTTAAAGAGAATGGTTAGGGGTTTAGGCAATACAGAGGAGCAATATTTTAGGAAAATTGGCGGGATGGAGTCTGGGAGTGCAGATTTGTTAATGTCTAAGGAATATAGTTTCTTTTCTAGTTTGGGAACATAGTTTCTTGTCTAAATAATAATAATAATATTTGGACGATTTATATAGCGCCGTTTTTGTGAAAAATCACCTCAAGGGCGCTGTACAAACTTACCATACATGCCTAAAATCTAGAAAGACTACAAGCTAGACAAACAATTAAAAACAACTTATGGCTAAAAATTGCATACACCGGTTCATTGATCACCGATACGAAAATATATGTACAATATTTTGACCAATGAACGCGATGCTGCCTAAAAATGAATTAATACAGGACCATACTTACCTGGGAGGTCGCTTGAAATTAACACTGTTTATTGTCTATTTAAAGAAATTTAGATAGAGTTCGCACGCAGAGGACATAATTATGCACACATGTTGTTTAATCCTGAAAATATTTTAATATTAACATGTAATATATTATTTAACAGGTACATATTTTCTTTTTGCAAGATTCTTATGTTATGTAGCAGTCTGTTAAATGTGTGTTTTTTTTTAAATGTGTATGAGGGAAAACTTCTGATGTTTCGTCATCGTAAACATTTTTGAAGAAATCTGAGAAGAGATTTTTTATGCAGGATTATCGTGAATAATTCACCTTATTATGTTCGTTTCCAGGTTTTGGTAGAAAAGCTACTGAGTTCCTGCCCGGGCATCAACCAGGTGTTTGTCCTTCTTAGGAGGAAGAAGGATGTCTCTCCGGAGAAAAGGTTGGAGCAACTCAAACAGACTTCAGTAAGTACTTTATTCATTTTGTTTCATTCGTTGTGACTACTACATAGTACACACATCTACCGGATCTGCCGGATCTAACCTCATGATGGCACCGCAACGCTGTCCAAAACGTTGGTTAAAGAAGGAGGTAGGGCAACACGGCATAACACCCCAAAAACTAATAACGAAAATACTACATAGTACTATATTCAATTTGTTTTATTCGTAGTGAATTCTATATGGTACCTATTTAGTTAAAGAATGGACCTAAAAATGGTTTGAATTGTCGAATTACCTGACAGTTTTAACAATTTTCGGAACTATTAATATAAAAATATATGCCTATACATATATCACGTCCGCGTCTGCGCATGCAGGCCTATCACCCGTACTCCTAACAATTGCAATCTCATAAAACAGAACACCGTAAATAAATAAGTTAGGTTTTTCTTCAATTTTCTATTTGGTTATGAAATCGAAAAAATGTATTTACCCTGCTCAGATATTTGACGTCCTCCGGCGGCAGTGGCCGCAGCGCCTCGACAAGATAGTGATCATCAACGGCGATATGCTGCACCCAGACCTGGGCATCAGCGCGGAGGACCTGCGCACCGTGCAGGCCTGCGTGTCCGTGGTGTTCCACTGCGCGGCCACGGTGCGCTTCGACGAGTCCCTCAGGCTCAGCGTCACGCTCAACATCCTGGGCACGAGGCGCATGGTCAACATTGCAAGGAAGATGGCCAAGTTGGAGGTGAGTTGATCACAACTTGACTTCAAACACTAATTTGATTCTTCGAGCCGGATTTAGTCCAACGACTTGCGTTGATAGGTATTTTGCTATAAGCTCAGTAAATTAAAAATTTAGTTCTTAGCCGAATTCGAACCGGAAATGCATAGTTTGGCATTTTACGACAGGCGCAGTAAATTAAAAATTCAAACATTTAATTTGAACCTTCGAGCCGGATTAGGTATTTGGACAACTTGCTTAGATCGTCAATTTGCGACAAGCTCAGTAAATTCAAACATTTCATTTAGTCCTAAGAGCCGGATTTGGACCTTGGACAACTTGCTTGGATAGTAATTTACGACAGGCTCAGTAAAATAAAAATTCAAATATTTAATTTGGTCCTTTGAGCCGGATTCAGTCCTTGTAGCGTCGTTTTACGAAGGGCTTAGTTGAGAAGCTTAAACATAATTTTAAAAATAATGTATCAGAGTTCAGATCGTCGTTTTACGAAGGGCTTAGTAAATTAATAAAGCGTTGAATGTTTTTTTCTAGGCCTTCGTCCACGTGAGCACCGCTTATTGCAACTGCGAGCGGCAGGTGATAGATGAGGTGATCTACCCACCACCTGGGGACATCGACAGGCTGATGCAGTGCCTGGACTGTCTTGATGATGAAATGATGGAGACCATGACGCCCAAGTAAGTGAACTCTGATAAATTATATTTTAAATTTTTTTAAGCTTCTCAACAAGCCGGTGAATAGTAAGCAAAGTTTGAGAACACAATATTGTGCTCAGCACAATTCAGCAGCTCAGCAGATTCCTTAAAAAACACGAAGTAATGATTATATTTATTCACAATCCTTCTCACTAGGCATTCCTGTTCAGAGGCGAAGTGTATGTAGTTGTGTAGTGGTGGTGTTATATGTTACATCACGATTTCCTCATCTTCATGTTTGTTGATTTCCACATATTCATGTTTGTTGACTGTAGGTTGTGTTAGTGTTACTTCTTATTTTTTATGGTTTCCTCATCTTCGTGTTTAGTTATACCATAGACATACAAATAGATAGACCAGAACATACAGATGAGGGGTAAAAACTAACTATGGCGGGGCGAAGAGAGGGACGATGACTGTGATTCGCCAATAAACCAATCTAACAGTATTTAGGAATCTCGCATTATAATATGACTATTTAGTTCTTAAAAGTAAAATCTACTTTTGAATGAATCGACCTTTTTACATGGGAGCGCGAATTGCTAGCCACGATATAAACTAATATCTGAAAAGTAAAGTTTCACTTATTTTCGGAGTGAAATGTTTTGTTTCCGTATTTAGTTGAGACACTTTTACAAATGCTTCATAATTTACTTACCTCAGTATACAGCGGCTTTGTGTTTCGCGTCGCCATGTATCTTGATGTGTTATCATATTAAAAGATCTGAATAAGCCTAAAATAATGCTTACATATGGAATGTAATACGAAAATTGGGTTTATTATCTTATTCACTTCTATTTTTACATGTTTTAATAACACAAGTCACCACTTTTGCCGTGTTATTTCGTTAAATATACCGATGAGAGCTCGAACACTGGTCCGGACAAGAATGATGATGCCACATTTTTTAGATTCACGCGAGGCTCTCGCAAGCCCAGCTGGTTCCGATAAAATGGTTCCAATGGGAGGGGGAAATAATACGCCTTTTATCACTTAGGGCAGGTCCATCTATTTGTGTGTCCATGAGTTATACATATTTTGATGTTGTTTTTAAACTTGTTTGTCTGTAGTATTTTTAATTTCATTTAAAAGGGCATTATTTAAAATTGTAGCTCGGAATTTTTGGTTTTTCTGGCCAAAAGACGTATTTAATTTTGGGAAGTTTTGTCCTTATGATGTAGGTGTGTAGGTCAGTAAGGTACTCAGTTTTTCTTAAAATTTGAGTTGAACATTTTTTTAGTAGAGCTTAATGATACTGAAAAAAATCAAGTGGTAAATAATTTCTTTTAGTATAGTCGTGATAAATATTTTTTTTTTTATGTTTTAAAAAACTGCTTCATGTGGGTATTTAAGGCATATCCCCATCCAAGTTCTATGTTCTATGCGTGATCAGTAAAGCGCATAGGAGACTTCATGTATACAGATAATTTTTATTTAGTACTAGCGAGTTCCCGGCATGCGTTGCTAAGCCAAGTATAAAGAAATTGTTTCTCCCTGTGTGTCCTTTCCCATTCGTCCCATTCCCCTTCCGCCTCCCTTTCCTCCCCCGCGTCCCCTTCCCGTCACGCGTTCTCACTCCGCCTGCCCTCTCCCCACTCCCCTCTCCCGCTTCCCCCAAGTTCCCCTCCCGCATTACATAAATTCATTACCGGTACATTCAGTTTTCAAATAGCTCGCGTGCCACCTATTGCAATTTTTTATACAAATTTCATAATGCCAGAACTCACCAGTATATATAGAAACCATCACGGGCATGCACATACCACGGAGCTTGAAATAAACAGAATTATTAAATTGCTTAAACCAAATGCAAGTGCTGGCTATGACACAATAAAATGTAAGACAATACTCAATCTGTCCGAACTATTGGCTCCCCCTATTTCAAAACTAATTAACCAATGCATTACAGAGGGGACTTTTCCAGATTGCCTTAAAATTGCGAAGGTAATACCAATATACAAATCTGGATCATAAACGGATACGTCAAATTATCAGCTAATCTCAATTTTACCAATTCTATCAAAAATTTTTGAACATATAATCCATGAAAGATTAAACAAATTTTTATTAAACAAATCACTGCTATATAATAAACAATACGGTTTCAGAAAAAAATCAAATACTCTTTCTGCAACTAATGATCTAATAAACAAACTAAGAACCAGCATAGACAATGGAAATTACGCTATAGCAATCCTCGTAGATCTCCAAAAAGCATTCGATACCGTGAGTCATGAGATACTACTAAAAAAAATTGAAAAAATAGGTGTAACCGGCCCTGCTCTCCAACTCATTAAATCGTATTTAAATAACAGAAAGCAATATGTCAGCCTAGATAACAAAAACAGTCAACACAATGATATAAATTATGGTGTTCCCCAAGGATCCATATTAGGGCCTCTCTTGTTTCAAATATACATACGATATCTGTCAGTTAAACCTAAATGGGGAAATTTTTTTATACGCGGATGATACTGCTATATTTTACTTTGGTAAAAACTTAGAAAACTTACTTGAAAAGGCCCAACTGGATCTTAATAAATTAAATAACTGGCTAATTAAAAATATATTAACTATTAACACAAAAAAATCAAATTACATGATCTTAAGTTCACAAAAAAGAAAAACGCCGTCTCATAAACCTTTGCAAATAGAAGGAAAAAACCTACAAATTTCAGATAGTGAAAAATACCTGGCACTTCATATCGATAAACACTTATCTTTTAAACACCACATACAAAAAGTAAAAGAAAAAATTATCCCACTAATTGGTGTATTTGGCAGAATAGCCCGTCTTCTACCAATACAAGTAAAGAGGGGATTATACTTTAGTTTAATTCAATCATGGGGAAACACAAACATCACATATCTAAACGAAATTCAAATAATACAAAATAAAGTTATAAAAAAACTTTTTAACTATAGACCAGATACCCCCACCAAAAGAGTATACCAAGAAACTAACTTACTTAAAATTAGAAAACTGTACGAATACAACATATGCCTATTAATTCACAAAATCCAAAATGGCTTCATACACACAAATACTTCATTTATGTAAACATCACAAGTACATGACCACCACACAAGACAACATAATAAATTATATACAAATTCAGCAAAGACAGAGTGTGGTAAAAGAAACATAGGCCATAAGGGTGTACACATTTATGATCTCCTTCCTGATAGCCTGACAACCGTAAATAGAATAAATATATTTAAGAAAAAACTGTTTGCCCTCAAATCTCCAAATTTTCATCGGAATCGGATGAATGGTTAGCAACGCATAATTTCATGATGCCAGAACTCACTATTATATATAGAAACTATCGCGGACATGCGCACTTCAAATCCAAAAGCATCGGATGAACAGTTTAGCAATGCATAGACATCTCATAAACATACATATAAACATAGCTTGATTTTTATATATATAGATTTTGTGTGTGTTTTTAAAGAAGTACATGCGCTTTGTAATGCTGTTTATTTAAACAAATTTACGTATTATAATATTATATTGCTATTGACACAGCTTCATAAACAACAACTAAGTACTTGACACTCTAAGGATGCTTTAACTATAATCCACTTCAATGGACTATTGCCATCTTAAAACATCGTGGCAAATATTCACTTATTCTCCAAGTATCGTCGACGATAAAATGACATATTTCTCTCTCTGATTCTCTTTAATATATTCTCGAATTCTCCACTCTCTCTCTCTCTCTATTAACTTATCGACTCAATTAAGCTTTAACTAATTGCCAGTCAACCTCTGATTGTAAAGATATTAATAAAGTTACAATTCATCCAAAACACAAGTGTTTTAAGGATAACCTACAACAATCTCTCCTCCCAGTACGCCCATCTTGGCGTTGAAACAAAAGAAGTCACAAACGCAGCGTCAGCCTTACAACCTGACCGGAGACTTCCCGAGACCTCGCCAGGAAGCCTACTTCATATTTTTTATGAACATATTCTTTGTTTTTCCAGGTTCATTGGAAAGCACCCAAACACTTATACCTTCACCAAGGCTATGGCAGAACATACCCTGGAAAAGGAGGGAGCAGGGATGCCCATCACGATTATAAGACCGAGCATTGGTAAGCAAGAGCTTTTTTCTTTTGTATGGTAGGGTCAAATATGAAGATCGAAATTTTTAAGGCTTCTGGAGTCGCTCTGTCGAATTCATTAATAATTTTGCTGTGGATTGCGTGAAGTGGGACTATGAGCTCAATATATGTAATTACACATCGCCGATTCTTTGGGTGCCATCTATTTACCGTGCATTTGTCACAACGACTTTGGGAGCACTTTACACTGTGGTTGGAGGAGCAGAATTTTATGGAACAGTGAAAACCGAGTCAGCCCTTTCACTGTGGTCAGGCATGATAACGATCTTGCATCAACTAATTACTACTCGAGTTTCAAACTTCTAGAGTGAGAGCATTAACATATCTGTCCTTCCATCCAGAAGCAGTTTTGGAAGTAAAATATCAACCTGTGATCTATCTAACTTTGTTCCCGCGAGCTTTATGCTAACCGTCGATGAGCACTTGAGATTGTCTCAATGGTTGATTGTTTATTCATCCCCTTTAGTTTCTCTGCTATTGCGAGTATGTCCTAAGATGGTAGTATAATGATCACCGTTTTAATCCGTGATCTATCCGTCTGTAATATAAATAACCCTAATGTTAACTGCTCGTCATACTAAAACCAAGGCGCATAATCGCTTACTTACCGAAGGAAAAAAAATCATATCAAAGAAATTTTAGATACCTACTTTGCAACCAAGATATAAAATGCACGTCCACTGGCCATTAGACAGAAAGTAAATTATTTGACACATAAATCAGGCACCAAATATTGGATCATCAGCCAAGATAGATCAAACTTCTATAAAAAAACTATTTTAAATATGTATTTCTAATGGTATGATGCTGATATTCTTTTATTTTAAATGTTATTTTAAACTGAACTGAACTACTTATGTTACAAACTGCGCCTGTTCTCAACACGCGATTCCCAGATTTTTAAAATAGGCACAGCACATCACCAAAGTAATGTAATAAAGATGAATTTTAAAAAAGGATCAATAATGCTAACATTTTCAATAAGACAACCATGAACACGTTTTAACGATTGTCAGAAGGATCGCAATTACGTGCCAGGACACTGAAGGAGAGCGGTTGGTTTGAACTGCGTCAGGAAGTGAATGTAAGATTGTTTCATCGAATGGACGTCTCCTCATCCTCTTTACATCTTATGCAGCTTTACATATCTTCTGGGATGGGATTGTCCTATTCGCTGATTATGCTAACCCTTGATCTATCTGTGTTGCAGTGTCAGCCACTTTATCCTCCCCAACAGCCGGTTGGGTAGACAACCTGAACGGGCCGAGTGGTGTGCTAGCAGGCGGCGGCAAGGGCATCCTGCGCTCCATGATATGCGACCGTGACTTGGTGTCCGATATCATTCCAGTGGACCTGTGCATCAACGCCATGATCGTAGCGGCGTGGAACACTGCCAGAGAGAAGTAAGAACATTCATTAATATGTCTTCTCATTTACAATTCATTTCTTTCTGGTTCTTTCTTGTTGAAGGTTGGCTATCATTGACACAATCTTTACCCTGCAGGCTGCTGCCAGGAAATCTCTGTAGAACCGCACTCTTACCAGTCACGTAGATTACGAACCTATGGGGGATAAGATGCATGATTGTGTATTAATCAAATTTAGTATTAACATTGTACTTGCAAGTTTTTTAATTATAATTTATATTAACAAAATATTTGTATAGGAACAGTGGGAGTCGAACGCCTGGCGATTTCTGAGCTGTAGCATCATCGGCAATTAGGAACGGAATGGTTCTTCTTATTCCTTCACAAATATTTTCCATAAGTTCTGGTACCTAGCTATTGCCCTTTCGTCCACAGACCTGTCAATCTTGCTCCAATATATTTCCACGCATTCAGTCCGCCTTCACCAATTTGCCACTAGGTTATGTTTTTTGGTGTCCTGTCATAAAATGTAAAATATTTGTTCCACAGACACGCTCCGCTCAAGGTGTACAACGTCACCACCGGCCAGTCTAACCCCATCCTGTGGGGGCAGATGGAGAAGTGGGGAAAGGAGCAAATGTTCAAGCACCCCTTCGATGACATCCTGTGGTACCCGGGAGGAAGTTTCAAGACCAACAGGTAAGACCAAACACACATCTACTTTTCTCCTGATAAACTAACAGTTCTGTGAACAGTAGACCTCGCGTCCAAACATTTTGATTCTAAATTTCTCGGAAAACATTTGATTTGTAAGCAGGTACTTCAATACATACCTAATATAAGCCTGGGGCTTGTCAATAGCCCCAAACTAAGCGCGCATTCTACCCTTAAAGAGATGAAGACCACTCTCAAGGGATAGATGTGAAGCTGGAAAGAAAAAAAAGATTCAGTCGCATCTGTCTTTTTTGTTTCAAATTTTTCTTTTGAGTGTGGTTAATATTGTCTTCAATGATTAAATATTACAATTTGAGGTTTTGCTCAATAAGTTGTTCCACTACCTATAAAAATATTGCATATAAATATTTTGAGTAACTTTTTTTATTTTCAAATAAGGAATTATGTATACAATTTGTCCGAATAAATGTTATCTCCATTATTATTATATAAAAATCATTAACTTTTTTCAAACTTTCTACAGGTCGGTAGATACTATAATATTGTGTACTGTTTACGCATATAATGCAATACGAGTAATACATCATATCACACCATCAATCGTCATCACGCATCCTCAAACGTGAGACTGATGCAATTAATTTTAATGAATTTTCGGCCTTATCAGACATGTAAAAATAATGTCCTTTGTACAACTCCAAGAGGAGATAATTGTTTAATTGCATTATTCCTTCTGTTACTAACTCTTGTTGCCTTTACAAGCTGGACTCTACCTGAACAACTCAGGGATCGAGGTAACATGTTTACCGGTGCCCTATTGAATTCATAGTACGAGTATTTGTGCGGGCTCTACTAACTTGTCCCGAACACATATTACTTAAAAAATTATTATGTTTTTTTTCTTTTCTTTTTAGAACTCTAAATTTCATCTGTGTTGGCGTATTCCAGTTGCTCCCGGCCTACCTTATCGACTTCACTGCTAAAATCCTTGGCAAGAAACAACCGTGAGTGTTCAAAACTATATTATTTCAAATACGCCAAAAAAACATGTCTTAACACTAACGAGAATAAGGAAAGTAAAAAGTTATCTTTTATAATTTTTTTTATTTATTATTATTAAAAATTAACTTCGAAATGTGTTGAATTGTTCAAATTCTAAGGAACAACCCGTCCGTATGGTTATCGAAAAGCTATTCAGCGCCATTTTTTTTAATATTTGAAAGATCCCCGTTAAATGCCGATTCGAGGTGCTTTTCAGATTTCTATCAAATTGACAAGCTGACAAGCTTAACAACATGATAGTTAATCTCTTCTGCTGATCACAATTGTTCAAAACTTGAAATGGACTCTAAATAAGCATTTAAGATCATACAAAATCATATGTTTTTGTTTTGAAAATTTGATCGCTTAGAAGTATTATAGATGCTTCAATTAAATACTGCGTGTAGAACATATCTTGGCCCTTAAAGATATCTGTCATTTCTTCAAGTCTTTTAATAAGCCTAGAAAAAAATAAAGTATTAGGTCTATAAAAAACGCTTTCAAGTGCAAACTCTCCTATTTAAAAACCCCTTTTCGGACCTGGTTTTATTGTATAATGTGGCAAATTCAGTTTCTTTAATAATAATCGCAAAAAAATATATACGCCCGAACTTCATAAAATAAAATAAAACAATATGGCCCGCAGTCTACGAATTTGTATTTTTGAAGTGACCCTTATAGCATGGGAACAAGAACCATACACTGGGCACACCTATTTCGTATCAGTCACGCCCCGGCCGGAGCGGGAAATAGACGTGTGGCTCCGCGCCGCTTGATTTCGTGAAATCAATTTTAAATTTCCATTTGTTTACGAAATCAACCAGTATACCTATTCCAACCTTTCCAAGAGCTTTTTCTCAAGTATTTTTAAACTCCTCCCAGAAAGGTCGTGAAATCCGATTTCGATTTTTTCTGGACTATTGGATCGCCTTAAAGGAGACCTTTCAACTGTCAAAAAAATAAAATGGTGCTAAATGACCATTAAACGAAAATGTTACATTTGAATTTGTGTGAAACAACTAAGGACTGGTTAGAGTGGTTAGAGGAACGATTTTTTTTTAAACAACCAACTACGTTTATTTTTGCAGCGCCAGTATGGTTCGAGTTCAAAACAAAATGATAAAGTCTCTACAGATCCTGGAGTATTTCACAACCCACGAGTGGACGTTTCTGAACACGAACGTGCTGCACCTTCAGACCAAGCTGACCGAGTCGGACCGCAAAGTGTTTGACATGGACGTCAACAGCATCAAATGGGTGCCGTACATGGAGCAGTACGTCCTCGGGGTGAGGCGGTATATCCTCAAGGAGAAGGACAAGGATATCCCCAAGGCGAAACAGCACATGAAGAGGTACACATTTTGGATTGTTTTTTTTTCTGTTCGGGACAAAATCAAAATCATCAATTATTTTTTATGTTGGTTTTGGTAAAAGAAGCAAAAATATTTTTTAAATGTGATTTGTTAGTTATTGGTAAATATGTCCGAAATCTTGCCACAAAAGTTTGGGAAAAGGTTAAGTTGGTTCTTTGGAAACTAATATGGATTCTTAGTAGACAGTAGATATATTTTACGATGTCAGGAAAGAAGTGAGGCAGAGCGCGTGCTAAATGGACATTAAAGGCAATTGTGGCAAATAAGGAATTCAATTATCATAATTTGGGAGGCAGGTATGGGTATGGCGCCGCCCCGAAAATCATATATTGGCTCCCTAAATGTTCGATACGTTTAGTGACTCAGTAGAGGTGGGGGTTCATGGGGTGAGGTTTGTCTAGGTCTTGGTGGCGGATGGGTTTGCCAACCTACTGCGTGGCGGGCCGGATCGGAAGAGACAGATAGAGGGAGACATTTTCAAGTCGCACTCTCTCGCCTAGTACCGCAGTGGGAGGGATGGATACATATGTCCGTCACTCCTGAACACATTGACCACCAGATTCCCACCCGTTATACCTCTTTTTCCTTTCCGGAATTTCCTCTCCTTCATTTCCATTAAGAGACTCTCAAAGATGATATGGGTCGAAAGGGATTTTTTTCCTCAAGGCCTTATATGTGGAGTTAATACAACAATTTTAAAAAGATCCCTACTTATAATTATAATCGTAACATTTTCAATAACCTTAATATTCATTAAATATTCAACAACCCTATTATTTGTTCTATAATCTACAAAATTTGCTTCACAGCGCTTTTGTACAATGCCCAATAAATGCGATTTTATATCCAGAAGCCTTAAAACAATGTCCAATGAATTCGATTTAATATCCAGAAACCTTAATATAATGTCCAATACACTCGATATAATATCCAGAAACCTTCATACAATGTTCAATAAATTCGATCTTATATCAGAAACCTTAATGCAATGCCCAATAAATTCGATTTAATATCCAGAAACTTTAATACAATGTCCAATAAATTCGATTTATTATCGAGAAACCTTAAAACAATGTCCAATAAATTAGATTTAATTTCCAGAAACCTTATTATAATGTCCAATACACTCGATATAATATCCAGAAACCTTAATGCAATGTTCAATAAATTCGATCTAATATCAGAAACCTTAATGCAATGCCCAATAAATTCGATTTAATATCCAGAAGCCTTAAAACAATGTCCAATAAATTCGATTTAATATCCAGGAACCCTGATATTTGTTTCAGAATGTACCTCCTGCACCAGTTCTCTAAGGTCCTGCTGTTATTCGCCCTCTACAAGCTGGTGGTAGGCAACTCCGCCCTCGCCAAGAAGATCAGCTACAACGTCATCAGCTTTGCATTGATTGCCATTAACAAATTGTCCACCGTCTTCAGCAAATAATCACAAAATGTTAAATATAATGTTTCTGTACAGAGAAATTTAATTTTAAGTGTAAAAACTTTTAGAAAGAAAGAAAAGAAAAGTTATAAAAAAGTATGTGTTGTGAATCCTCTGCATAAAACAAGGATAAGGATATATCGATCGTCCAGTTGATTAGTCAAACATCTCCGAAAAATCAAAATTTGAGTTGAGTATGCAGTTATATGACTGTTAGAGTGTACCCTCTATCTGGTACAATACTCCGATATGAGACGTAAATATTCAACATAAAATGTGAGGCATAAAAGTTGAAGATAAAATACGAGACATAAATGTTCAACATAAAATAGGAGACATACATATATGTTCAACATAAAATGTGCAACATGAAATATGAGACATAAACGTTAAACATAAAATACGAGATAAAATATGAGAAATAAATGTTCAACATAAAATGCGGAAATGAATGTTCAACATAAAATATGAAACATAAATATTCAAAAAAAAACCTAATATTTTTAAAAATTATTACTTGATCGCTCTTACCTTTCACTTATTTTACAATAAAATAGAAGCCATTAACTTGATTTAATTTTTTTAATGTAAATAATTAAAACATTTAAAAAAAAAAATTACGGATCATCCAATAAGCAGAAAAAGCATTTTTTCATGATCTTTCATATTATATTATCACTGCATTTTGATAAGGGTGCAGTTAGATGCCATGTACTTTCTGCGTAATATAAATAAAAGATGAAGGCTCAGATGTTTCGCAGAATTTCACACTTCACAAAGTCATCAAATGGCCGATAACTACCATGTTGTTAAGGTTGTCAGCTTATTGCAATTTGAAGGAAAGCTGAAAGCATCTAGATTCAGCGTTTAACGGGGACCGTTCAAATGTCAAAAAACGAAATGGCGCTGAATGACTATTTGATGAATACACTTGAATTTCGACGAAGCAACTGGGTCCTACACAGCTTAGGAATAACGTATTGTCGAAGCTCAACTAGAATAATTATGACAATGAATTAACAAAATGTAATTAAAATTAAAGATAATTATTAGTGTAAACCAGAAACCATAAGGTTTATCGATAGTTTTGTAATGAACGGAACAAGAAAAGGAGAAGACGTACTTCCGTATAATCGTAGAATTACTTTAAGGTGTTTAGATAAATTTTATACGGTATTTTTAATATTTTCATGAAAAATAATTTCCACGTTTTTATTGTAGTATACAAATAATATATTGGTTTTGTTTTTTTCTGAAAACAGATGTTTCTTTAATCAAATCACTCATTTTAACTATACAGCGTGATAAGGGACGTAATTTACTTACTTTAACCAGTGATTCTTGACATTATTTAGCAGTTCACTGTGAGACTTTTCTGCGCGGCGGCATGAAGTGGCGCGGGGCACGTCCCGCTCTGAACTCTACGTTTAAAGGGTACTAATACTGGTCTTTAATGTTTTAAGTTGAAAAAAAAACATTAAAAAAAATTTACCAGAGACGAAAATTTCATTTACAAATTTCATTACAAATTAAGTCAGGAATCACAGGTTAAAATACTCGTATGTAAGTCAAACATATCTCTTAACAACCTTTATAACTTTTAATAGAATCTTTCTAATGAACATTAATGGATTCCTTTTCGTAGGGTGTACAATGTGTGAAAAAAAGATTTGTTTAATACCTACTTACCAAGATTATTTCAATTTCCTACTTTTATACCGATTTACTTCGGTTTATTTGTATTTCTTAAACGGTATTTGTTTATTTTGTATTATTTAATCTATTTTTTCCTACAAGTTATATGAGAAATCTTGCATGCATCAAAATAAACATTAAAAAACTACAGAAAAAACAAATTAACCCGATTGGAAAACACTTTTTAGTTTTCAATGATTATCTTTATTATTTTTATCTGTTTAAATTTGGGATTTTATAAAATTAATTATTATGGTGCCTTAATACAAAATAATTATAAATAATGTGAATGTGAATGCAATACTTAATAATTTAACGTTATTGTTGTAAGTTCATATCTTATGGATGTGTAAATAATTAAGTTATATATTATAATGATGTAATATTTTGTAAAGTACCTACCTAAAATAAATATGTAATTAAAATGTCGATGAGATCCATTTTTTTTGCCCCACACAAAGAGGAAAGATAAATGGCTAAAGTCCATATAAAGTAGTCCCAGAGAGAGGTCGTATGAACGTCTTCGACGATCACCCACGTATTTATTGTTTTTTTTTTAGATTATTGGGGAAACAAACAGTGAGAGAAAAAAAACCCTCCGGGCCTGTGTAATCTTTGGGGATGCTATATGGAGGGTCTATTTATGGAAAGGAAGGAGAAGAAGTTCTGCGAAGGAAAAATTTATGAGGGATGAGTAGGAATCTGTGGGTCAGTGTGTCTAGAAGTGACGGACTTATGAATCCATCCTTCCTACTGCGGTGCAAGATGAAGTTCCAAGGGAGTCCGGCTGGAGAGGTCAAAAGGTCGCCCTTAGTCAAAAGTCGCCTCAACAGTCTCTCCCCATCCTGCTCGCCACACATTTGGTGGGCAATCGGACAAATCTCAAAGGTTTTGGTTATCTAATAAATGGCGGCGGTACCTACATCCGTTTTCCAAATAAATCAAAAGGTAAAAGATCCTATAATTAGATAAGAATATCACCAATGTTGTTGAAAAAGATACGTTTACCAAAAAAAATAGATTTTTTACAGTAACTTCACAAAGGAGGCCTTGGGGAAAGGAAGGATAGGAAGTTCTGGGAAGGAAAAGGTGGTAGGAAACTGTGGGCAGTGTATCCATGAGTAACGGATGCATAAATCATCCCTCCCACTGTGTTGCATGGCGATGGGTCGAGAGAGTCCGGCTGGAGTTGAAATGGACTCCCTCAATCGGCCTCACCCTTTCCGGCACGCTGGGTTCTAATAAACAATTGAAGATTGCAATAACCAACAAAAACACCACACAACCTTAATAATAAAACAACACTTACAAACCGTTAAACGGTCCTTTAGTTCACATTAGATAAAGACCGCACCATTTCAATTTCGAATTACTAATAAAAACTGTTTTTAACAGTGCTACGAAAGAACTGGCAACATTGCATTTTGGAACACTGGCGCATTTTTTTAATTTTTTTTTTTACATTAACTCCATGCGCCATGCGCGTGAATTTTCCGGCAAAATGGCAGTTTTGGTTAGTGATACGTGATTAAAATCATTTTTTAGTTCATAATTTCTATTCTAATTACCAATTCACCATGCAATATATTTTTAAACGACGACGAAAAGGAGGAGGTTATCAATTCGACGGTATTTTTTTAAATTTTATTTTTTTATGTTTGTTTCCTCAGAACTTTCGATTGGGTGAACCGATATTGATGATTATTTTTTTATTAAAAAGCTGGTACTTCCCGTGTGGTCCCATTTTAATTTGGTCCAGTTCTGACAATGGAATCTATGAGTAAACCATGTATGTCTTAAATTTGCAATAAGTATGTGCGCGACAAATGGACGAATAACTCAATATTACGCCAACAGATTTCGATGATTCTTTTTTTAAAGTAAAACTTCTTTACGCACGCTCGTCACTAAAAATCAAAAAATAAACAAATATTTTAACAAAACAAAAAACTACTTAAAAAATGCACTAAAAAGTAAAAAAAATTATTTCGTACGATTGTTATTTTTGGAGTCGGTGTCAGCCAAGATCTCCACATTTCACCTATAACTACCTATGTATGTAGTTACCTTGGCTGACACCGACTCCAAAAATAACAATCGTACGAACTTATTTTTTTACTTTTTAGTGCATTTTTTTAAGTCGTTTTTTGTTTCGTTAAAATTTTTGTTTATTAGGTGATATATATTATTTGTGTTATTTTAATTAGTTTTAATTCATGAGTTGTGAATTAATGTTATGGAAAAAAACTAGGTTATTTCTGGTACATTTTTTTTACATTGACTTTTACTGCTTGAAATTATTAACATTTCCATGAAAGTGTTGTTTTTTAATCACATTAATGCCTTATGCATGTGTAGGTAAAAACAGAATTCAAAATGTCAGATTTTTTTGTTATTATCGGGAAATGATTATTATAATTTAAATTCTACTACTGAGATAAAAAGGGAAGTGACATTTTACTTGCAATTTCCTTAAATAAAAAGACAGTGTTTTCTGAAATTTTTCGAAGTTTTAATTAAAAATGTTTGTAGTGAGCTGTTTCTTCAACGTTTTACATATTTGAAATTAAAATAAATCAAATTAATAAAAAAACTGAAAAATTAATATTATTATTATTAACAGATAAACAATCCCATTTGGTCAGATAAGCAGTGTTAATTTTTTTCGATGAATATGTCAGTTTCTGAATAACCAAGGTTTTCAAAAAATTGTATCAAATTTTCACCATTTCATTAGTAAGGCTGTACCTACAAGAAATCATCTGATTCTAATAACCAACCAAATAATCTAATAATTCATTGATTCCAATAATCCACTTACGATTACAGAAACCAACAAAAACCCAACAGAAAACATTTGAATCTTATAATCAACCAAAACAAAGACAAAAACATGTGCCACCAACAATTTATTGCCTCCTTGAACTTTTTAAATAACCGCCCATTTGTAATTGTGTACGCAGTTCGTTGGACAAGTCCACTCTTCCTTTGTACCAATACGTCCAATACCAGTAGTCCAGCGATTCCAATAGTACAACAGGTCCATCGTGTCCAATTTGTTCACAAAGTGGCCAATATACACGGAGGCGTTCATTGTGTTTCGTTGAGGAAGGACGGGTTCTCTGGGTAATAAAGCCGATGACATCGGGGCCTTTGCACGCCCAAAATTCACGTGCAAAATGCACGTCGAATTCTGTGGCTTAGCGCGGCGACAGAATTCGACAAAGTTAATGAAAATTTATTTCATTATATTTACAATTTAAATCTTTTTATTATATCAATTTCTTTGTTTTTTTTAATGTGTTTCACAAAAGTCGTAATTATCCAGGCCTGCGGATTGATGGCATCATCATTTTAGTTGAATATTGTAGGGTTGAATGAGATTGTTAAAATGCGTAATTTTTGAAATTGCAGATCTTTTCAGAAAAAAGATAAAATTTAGCCTTTTCTTTGTGTTGTGAGTAGAGCGAATGTGCAGTTTATTTTTCGACGAATTTCGTGAAATTAAAAATGAATGTGTGATTTATTTTTATTTTTTGTGATTAGATCGCATACAAAGTTACTGAAAAACCTATTAGATATTACCAGTGACGGTCCTTGACTTTTTAGTGAGCTATAAGGGGGCATACATTAATTAGCTCAAAAGGGGGGGGGGGGGGGGGGTCCAGCAAAATCTCACGTTACTTGAAAATAATATACGAAGTGGCCCAAATTTATCTCACCAAGGGGGGGGGGGGGGTCTAGATTGGAAGAAAAACTGCTCACGTAATTAATGTATAAAAAAAAGTGCTAAAATTGAAAAAAACAACATTAAAAACAAAAACAAAAAATTAGCTACAACAACATCAATACTGTCATATGTTTAGATCTTAGCACTCTAGCTCACAAAAAAATTCTAGAACTGACCTGACTATTTATTATCAATTAGTTATACCTACAAAGCAAGATAAACAGCTCAATGCACCGCAGACGTTTTTTTGTTCATTAAAGTTTGAATAAGCCATAACCGTGAGCACGGACATGCATTATTTGGTAAGTATGCGTGCTATATTTTAAATTAATTACCAAAGAAGTCAAGACATTGATATGGTATAAAATACGTCATTTTTTCGTTACTTCTTATTTTTTCCGCCTGCAAAGATGATCTTATTGTTCCAAGTTCACACTGTGCGGAGCCAGTGAGACTATATGGCATTCCCACGTGGGGTATGATGTGAGACTGAAAAGAGTGCGATGAGGGAAAGATGAAGGTTGGGAAAACCTGTCTCTTCAGATCTGATCACCAAACACGGTTATTACCGTTTCATCGTTTTGATTCTAAATGGTAGTCTTCCTTCACTAGAGTGATACTGAGATCTTCTACCACTCTTTGTGTAACGCACGTTCATCGGTCACAACAATGGTCCCGCTCGCATCTTGCTAAATCACGTCGAATTCACGATGAAAATTGGAAGGTATTCGAGCTTCACGACGGGCAATTTGACTTCGTATTTGGCAGCGAGCCACATGGATTACTTCCAAAATCGGCCCAACTCTCTCGGACAAAATCTTCACGGCTTCAGTCTGCTCCAAGCTTGGCGTATATACACAAGTCTGAGAGATATTCCTGGACAAATAGGAGAACGCAAACAAAAACAAAGGATCCGCGAGGAAAAGACAATAAAATAACTGGTCTATTTTTCCATATTTGACGTTTATTTCCGCGGGAATTTGTTGAATAGTTTTTGTGGCGGGATTTTTTTGATTTTTATTGTCAAATTTTCGATCTCTTTCCGAGGAATTTGCTGCAGAAGTTTGAGTTGGTGATTTTCGAGGTTATTTTTTGAGCAGGTGAGTGTTTTTGTTTAAGCTATATTGTTTTATTATCATCAGAAATATGGAAGCTGAACATGTTAAAAAAATAGTATCTTGATTGGGTAGGTCAGGTGCACAGTGGAAAATTTTCAGTAGGTATTGCCCTGGGTTGAAATGACTTGTTTTTACTTGATCTTTATAGTCACTTGCTTTCCAAATTTATTTTAGTCCATCCATCCCTTATTTCCTTCAGCCTCACAACAGTGCCATAGTCCTGCTGGCTCCAGTCAATTGAGTCTCTTGTTCGAAATTACATAAATAAACAATGAAAAAATGGTTTCTAAGTTAAAATAAAGGTTATTCAGCTATGGTATTGCTCGTTCAAAATTTCCAGAAACTCGTGGCAAAACCGGAAAACTCTTAATCCATATCACATTTGGATAAAATTTTGCCGTATTTTTTTAGTTGATTTGAGCTTCATTTTTTGGGGAAATCAACTACAACGTTGGAATTTTATAGGTCAAATTTGAAAAAATCTGTTGACTCGTGGTCGCTATCAGCTGTTTAAAATTGTTTTACGCGTCGCAGCATAGACCCGATAACAAAGATTTTAACATAAAATCCAAATGCTCAGATAGGAAATAAGAAGTTTTTGTGTTCTCTATCTATGTGATGTGTATTCACAAGTTTCCCGCTCAAATCACCGGACACCGTGTACAAGTAACCCATTTTATTATTAAATCGTCTAAATGTTTTACTAGTCTAAAACTTGTCTAAAACTTGAGTCGGTATATAACTTTTTTTCCTTTATGATCTTTTGTGATGTAATTATGATAAATGTAGGGAATGGAGCCAATATAACCCTGGGGAAAGACGACGACCATTCAGAATCAAAATTTTGAAATGGTAATAACCGTGTTTGTGGCCAGATCTGAACAGCCAGGTACTTCCTTACCTTCATCCTAGCCAGGTACTTCCCTGCCCTCCTTTGTGATATAATTGTGAATGAAATCATGTTTTTGTTCACAATTTATATTCTAATAACCAATTAATTATTATTTTTAATTGGTAAACTAATGTTGAAGACAAGATTTTTATGCATAGCACAAAGGGTTACAATTATTATAAGCAATAATTATTAGCCTGAAACACTCATCAACATTGAAAAATCTCCCGTTGAAAAAAAAAATAAAGTTGGTTGTTTTCAGGTGAAAAATGTAATAAGCAGTAATTGTTGAATGAAACACTAGTATATATTGAATTATTTGGCGGGTGGGAGATAAGCCGACGTAGCTAAGTTGGTAGAGCAGTTGACCGGATATCAGAAGGACGCGGGTTTAAGTCCCGTCGGCGGCATTTATCTTTTCTCGGGAGATTTTTTCAATTTTGATGAGTGTTTCGGGCTAATAATTATTGCTTATGATAATTGTAATAACCAATTCACTATTATATTAGCATAACTCGTATTATTTACCATTATTTGGATTACTTTTCGTAGGTTTTAATTCATTAATAATTTTGTGAATTTAGTTTTATTTTATCCACAGTTTATTACATAATATATTGGGATGGAGTTAATTTCTAAATTGCTGATGATGTTAAAAGAGTAACTTTTTATTTGATCCCTTCTTGCCGTGTGGCTCTTTATCTTTGTGCAGGTACTAACTAACTCTACTTAAATATTTTTTATTGATTATATGATGGAATTCTCACATGCATCATATTTTAATTAACACCCTACATGTTTACACTAAAATGTATTAACTTCCTTTAGCTTAGTAGTTATCCATTATCTGAAATAAACAGTATTGTTCTTTCAATACCTACAATATTTTGTGTTATTTTTATTACTTTATAAAAATATTTACCTCAACACAGGCATGTCCTTAAAAATTGAATTATGAACAATTAAACTTACCAAGTAAAGAAGCAATAAATAAACAAAAATATCTTTATCTACGTAAGATCTGTTCCCACGTGACTTTTAAAACGCAGTTCGTTAAAATTATTAGAGCAGAATTTTCGTGGAACGTGACTTGGGATTTCCCCGACGCAACAATATTTGGCAGAGGAAATAAGGAAAATAAATATCAAATAATATGTGCGTAATTTCTAGCGTAGGGGCTTTTGAACGACAATAAAAACAAAATACACATTTCGACGGTTTTTACAATGTTACAGGTTCATCTTTTTATGGTGTCCCGTCGTTTCGGAGGTTTAATATCGTCACCGGCAGGATCAGTTAATGTTTTTGTCTGGTGTGCTTTGGAGTTCGGCTAAAATTTTTTTTTTTTTTTTAATTTATTTTATTCTTTCAAAAACATTACATTTTATTTTTAGCATATAAATTAAATTATAGTATACATTTATATAATGTTATAATTAGCATACATGTTCATGTTCGAATGTTAATACCACTCTTCCATAGAAGCATTAGCTTGTGTCTGGAAGAGTAGTGTACATTTTTTAATGCTATATTATGTTATGAGTTCTTAAATTACTATGTGAATGTAAAAAACAATAAGTTGTAAGTTCGGTGATATGTAATTAAAAGTATTTTTCTACTAATAAACAATTTTACTATTAGAATAAAGTATCTTGAGTTATTGTAATTAGTTGTTAAAAACAAAACAAAATTTACCTTATTTGAAAAACGGGGTATCACTTGGAAACTGAGTTATAAGTTGTTCTTGAGATTAGATTAGTCGGAAACTTTTTTTTTTTGAGATTATCTTTAAAAATTTTTTTAACAGAGTTTGTTAATTGGATTTTATCATTAATTTTTCTAATTTCATCCGGTAATCGGTTGAAAATAAGTCTTCCTTGATAAGTATAATAATTTTGTGCGAAGGAAGTGTTTAATTTTGGGCATGAAAAAATATATTTATGTCTAGTACGATTTTCAGTTATAAATTGATACTTCTCTTTTTCTTTTATAATTTGAATCAATGTATTTCTATTGTACAGATCTTTGAAAGAAGGTACTTGGAATTCCTTAAATAATTTATCCGTTGGGTAGTCAGATGGTTTTTTTAATATGATTTTAATAATTAGCCTCTGCACAACTTCAATTGGGGAAAGATTAGTTTTGTATGCGGATCCCCAGCTAATGATAGCATATTGTAAAGTTGATTGAACCAAAGCGTAATATATTAGATATAAATTTTTTACAGATAAAAAATTTCTGATTCTTAAAAATATGTAAATCAATTTTCTAATTTTTTTTACAACTTGACAAATTTGTTCCTTCCATTTTAAATTTTTATCGATAATAACTCCTAAATATTTTATTGTGTTTGTTGTTTTTAATATTGTGCAGTTTTGGATACAATAATTTTTACTATGTGTTTAGAATTATCATGGATGCTGATATCAATGTTTTTAGGGGTATCATTTTTGTGTATTGCAAATGGAATTACAAATGTTTTATCACCATTTAGTGATAGTAAATTTACGTCGAAGAAATTCTTTAAAATATTTATGTCTTCGGTGGCATTAAATGTTACTTTTTCCCAAGTTTTATCGCTAATTATTAGTACCGTATCATCGGCATATGAAGTTATTTGGCCATGTAGTGGTTGAAAAAAAATGTCATTAACATATATGGTAAAGAGGATTGGTCCGATTACTGTACCTTGCGGGATTCCAAAGTCTGATATTTCTTTATCGCTATTAATCTGATTTATTTTTACGACTTGCGGTCGATTTTTTAGGTAGTTCGAAATCCATTTAATCGCATTGTCTTTTATACCTATATTGTTCAGTTTTTTTAGGAGAATCTCATGGGACATACTATCAAAAGCTTTTCTGAGATCGATAAATATACCGGCACATTTTTCACCTTTATCCAATGATTCGTTGATGTATGAGGTTACATTAGCAATAGCATCTTGTGTGCTAAGTGACTTTATAAAACCAAACTGGTTTTTATGAAGAATTTTATTACTTTCTAGGAAACTGATCAATTGGTTTTTAACAATTTTTTCAAAAATCTTTCCAATGTTTGAAATTAGACAAATTGGGCGGTAGTTAGTTACTTGTTGTGGATCTCCAGATTTATAAATAGGTGAAATAATTGTATTTATATAGTTTGTCGGAAATATTCCCTCTGTTAAACTTAAGTTTATCAAATGAGTAATTGGTTTTATCAAATAAATTTTCATGGATTTTAGAAAATGTACTGTAATATGGTCAAATCCGGGAGACGAACCTCCTTTCATGCCTTCTATTATTTTTAAAATTTCACCTTCTGAGGTTGTTTCAAATGTTGATAAATTATTTTGATTTTGTACATTTTCAATCGTTTGTGTTTTCGGGTTAAAAGATTTATTGATATTTTTCGCAAGATTTTTTCCTACATTAGCAAAAAAAGAATTAAAAATGTTTGCACATTGTTTAGGTTGAATATTAGCATCTATGATTTTATTTTCATGTTCAATGTATTTTATTTTTTGTGTTTTTTTAGTGTTATCCATGGCTAAGTTGACTGTTTTCCATATTTGTTTACTGTTATTGTCTGTAGAAAGTATTTTATTTTTGAAATAGTCTTCTTTATTTTTTTTGATACAGTTTGTTAATTTATTTTTAAATGTTTTGTAAAAAGTGTATGCTTTTTCATTTAGAGGATTTTTCAATGCTATTTTATAAAGTTTTTCTTTGTTTCTAATTGATATTATAAGTCCTTGTGAAATCCAAGGCTTTAAAATTCTTAGATTAGGTTTAATGCGGACTGTACTTTCAGTAGTTGAATTTTTTATGTGTTGAGATAATATATTTTCTAAGTTTTTTGAGCAAGTCTCGGTATCATAACTATTTAACACGTTGTTCCATTGTTCATTTTTTAGTTTTTTGGATAAAATTGTCATATTTGTGTAGGATTTTGTCTTTGTTAGATTAAATTTTTTATGTTTAATTTTGTTATCATACAGAAGAATGCATGCATGGTGGTCAGTTATATTAGTTTTCCAAATAATTGATTTCATTTTGTCGATATCTTTAATATTTATATTAGTCCATATATGGTCTAAACAAGATGGTGTGTGATTTTTTATTTCTCTCGTATTTTTATTAATGCACGATATGAAGTTAAATTCAGTCATACAATTAATATATTCATTTTTGAAATTATTTTCTACGTTTTCATTAATGTTTATATTGAAGTCTCCTGCAATAAAGCAGAGTTTATTACTGAATTTTAACAGTATGTGTTTAAATTCATTTATAAATGTCGAGATATTCGAGCCGTGTGTTCTGTAAACAGCTATTAAGTGGTAGTTTGTTTTGTCGAGTTTTAATTGTATTTCAATACAATTTACTAGATGTATTGGATGTTCAGTTATTTTGACAATACTAAATTTATCGTGAATGAATATGACGAGACCACTATTTTTATTGATGTTAATTTTGGTTGTAAGATAATTATATTCTGGTAAATGATAAGTAGGTGATTCGTCATTAGTAAATGTTTCTGATAATATTATGATGTCCGGTTTTTTTTATTTAGATTGTTTAATTTTAGAATTAATTCATCCCAATTTCGTTCCATACTTCGTATGTTTATATGAAAAATGAAAATATTATTGAGATTCTTTGAGATTATGTCATTACATGATTCGGTGTATACACACTCGTATTCTTGTATTTTAAAATTATTTTCTAATTCATTAGCTATGAAGTCATCCATTTAGTAAAAATATTAATGTGATATTGATTTCTTTTAAATATATAGAGTATTTTCAAAGTAGAGTGTGACATAGAGTTATTAATCCGAATACAAATTTTATAATGTGTAGATTGTTGAAGAATATTAATGCATGATTTGAAGTTGTGATGAGTCATCATGTTCAAGAAGTTATTTTTTTCTAATGAATTATTAGTATTTGAAATGTTTATGTTAAAGTCTCCACATATAATCGTAAAAATCTTTGTTAATTTATTCAGGTATAGATAAAGTTCATTTGTAAAATTCGTTATGTTTGATTTGTGTGTACGATATATTGTTATGATTCTATAAATAGAATTTTTAAATTTAATATCTATTTTTAAGCAGTTGACAAATTCAATATTAACTTCTTCTGTGTTTATCACTTCACAATCGTCGCGTACGAACATAATTATTCCACTATTTTTGTTTATAGATATTTTGGTTGCAATTCCTCGGTAGTTGGGTAGCGCACTTATGTATTGATCGCTGTTGGAGTGTGTTTCAGTTAACCCTATGCATACCGGTGATATGTTTAAATTATTTATGTTTATTAATAATTCATCTAGATTTCTTGAAAGGCTTCTTATGTTCATGTTTAACACTATAAAAGCTGTATCAGTATTATGGCACCATTTGTTATTTTCGGTAACGTTTACGCATATTTCTTCTGATATATTGTAGTTTTCGTCGATTTTTTTAGTAATGTAATCATCCATGTTTAGTTGTAGTGGATTCGTTCCTTTGCATATTGTAACATTTTTATGCGTTGTTTGCATTCTTCGTTGTTGGCTTTATGATTTGTTGGATAAGAACTCTTTTTTATCAGGTTGTTAGTTGTGCAGTTTATGCACTTTGGCACTTCATTTTTGTTTTGACAGTCTTTTAGTCCGTGATCTCCAGCGCAGTGAGGGCATATAGGTTTTTCGTTTATTCTTAGACAACGCGTGGCTGTATGGCCATATTTCTGGCAGTGGTAACATTGCATTAAAGGGTATACATACATATCAAACTGCTTCCACAGGAGAGATCAGACTATCTTGTAGTTCTTTAAGTCTTCATCTTCTTTCGTATCAGAGGTTAGCTATCATCATGACAATTTTCATCCTGCAGGCTCCAATCTGCACTTATTGGCATGGTCAGAAGACAAACTTATCAACGTTGCTCCCAATCCTACTGATAAACTGTTGAGCCGAAATTTTGTCTCAACACTCCTCAAATGCACAAATACCCTCTTCCCAACGCAACTCTCCGACCAACAGGTGAATCGAGCGTTACTAAACAAATCACTTGCTAATCGGAGACTCAGATTGATCGGTCGAAAATTTGGGAACAACGGTCGTAAACAAATCACTTGCTAATCGGAGACTCAGATTGATCAACCGAAAATTTGGGAACAACGACCGTGACTTATTCTTCTGCTACCTACTTCTTCTTATGGTTCCCTGTCCTATCAGAAGTTGACTCTCATAAGGGCAATCCTATTGATAAATAATCAAGGAAAATTAAAGACCCATTTCAATTTTCAGGAAAAAACGAGAAAATTTCGCTTGTAAACAGCAATTCGGAAAGTTTGGCGAGTGTTTGATTTGTATACAAATCTTCAGTTTTATTCCGACATTAATGAAAATTTGCATACTTACCCTTCAAAACAAGAGGAAGGTCACTGTCTACAACTAATTTTAAAAAACTCTGCGTAACACCCAGAGCAATGCTGAGAACTTAAGCTAGTTACATAATAAAGTTAATAGTGAAATAAAATATCGGTCCCATGACAACACTCAGAATCATGCAATTTTAACACCCCTTTGTTAAGCCATTACAAGTCATGAAAAAAAATTAAAAATAGCCCATAACCTAACCTAAAGTAACCTGTTTAACATATTTTTTTATAAAAAAAATTCTCACCACTGTTAATGATTTTTCGCCGGTCACCAAAATAACATCATCTGAAATTTCACAACAAAGAACCAATCAATCATGAATTGCGCGTTGCGCGCTGCGGGCACCCGACACGCGCCACGCGGCGCGGCGGTTTGTTGTCTTGTTATTACGTGCAATCGGATTTGTTGTAAACAGTCGCACTATCTAAACATGTAAACAGTGGTGCCAAAACAGTGCCACGTGTTGATTTTAACGTATCGTCACGTGCTTCTTGTCCGCGCCTGCACAGGACCAAAATATCTCCTTTCTCCGATACTCTGCGTAGGTACTAAATGCTTATTTACCTACCATCGACGAAATGTTTTAGTTTATATATTACTAGCTTTTGCCCCCGGCTTCGCACGTGCCACTGCACAAATATATTCTGTAACATAATAGACAAAATTATGACTTGAATAACACTAGAGAAAGTTTAATTTATCAGAGTATTTTTTACGACAAAAATCACACGCTTAAAGAATCTTCTAGTAGTTTATTTAGATTTTCAGTTTCTACGCCTCTGGTCGTACTAGAGAACGTTCTTCAGTAATTAACATCAATAAACATCACCTTCTTTCGTACGTAAAATATACCAAAATACCCTGACTTTCCAGGAAAAAGGTGAAAAACATTTACAGTGCGATGTTTTAGTTCACGATAAAACGTGTCACTGCACTTGTACGCAGTAACGAAAGGTCAGCTCTAATAATTTTGTAAACAAGGCAGTAATTTGCACGTAAATTTTGTTAAAAATACAATGCAGTGTTTTTCTATTTTCGTATTTTGTATTCCGTAGTTGATAATTTTCGTAGCTCGATTTTGGTTTAAATTGTGAATGATTTACATAAGGATAGGCAGAGACACACCCACTACAATTATAAGAGTCCTTAATTAATTGGAAGAATGTTATTTAAAACGGGCCTCATGACAGATCCCTGTGGAAATTATTGGAAGTTATTTCCTTCACTTCTTCTTAAATTGAGCGTGGCACACATTTCGACATATTTTATTTGACTGTAAGTGTAAGCTACCCAGAACCTGCATGCTTAAGGCATCCCCCAATCGAACAATTTTGTACAACATAAGGAATGGACTGAAAAATGAAAGAATGAGATGAAAAATATCTGGCAATTTAGAACCTGCTACAACTTTTCTATTCTGAATCAACGTCACTCATTTCAAACTCTGGGAAGGGTGGTAAAAGTGAGATTTTTATTGCACGTGTGAATGAAGATAATATTTTTATTTGGTTAAGCTTGTACCAATCATTCACCTACATGTTTTCATTTTACATTAAATAAATTCTATCATTTCGCCGTATTTTGACCCGCGACCTCTGGGCTCACTGCCAATACCCGAACCGCTCTTCCACGGGGATCGTCGAACTTTGTATTTTAAAAGTTTACGACAGACTGCTTTATTAAACCGGATATTCATTAATTTATTCAATACACATTAAAATTATGTAAACAATTTCAACCGAATTACTTAAAGATAATTAGATATAATTTTTTTCACATATGCTTTTGCGACGTTCGTTGACCTACTGACGCGTGATTTCTTATAAAAAGACTGTAGTTGTGAGTAGTGACCATGCTTCAAATTATTTTAAAGGCTGCTGTTCGTTTTATAAGCTCCGTCATAAATGAATCAAGAACTTTTATTCAAAATGTCGAATAAAACTTCTGCAATAGGTCACCCCAAGTGGTTCGCTACGTTTGGTGATTTAGCAGGGATGCGCGGGATCATGGGATAAAAAGTTAGGGTGAAATTATTATTTATGGCCGTTTTGAATTTCCACCGATCACCGCAGATAAAAATTATAATTTCATCTAGTAGCTAGGTACCTGTGTAAATTAGTTTTGTTTTATCTAGAAAAATATTGTGTTGTCTTTCTTTTAATAATATTTCTCATCTTGAAGACCCTTGTTTTGTTGGATTATACCAATATACTCATTAAAAATACAATACAAATTTAAAACAGGCGAACAGGCCCCATGACAGATCCCTGTGGAAAAGAAAGAACCAATTTTGTACTGACGTTTATGCAATTTCGTTTTCCATAATATTGTATTGTACAAAGCTCAGTTGTCCATAGAGAGAGTATTTTGATGGCGATAGAACGACGCATAGCTCAATCCCGATGTTTTATATTGTTTATCAACCCCATCTATTCATCTATGAACTCACAAATTGTGTGTGGGTAGCTGACGAATTGTAATTTCCAAACTTTTAAGAATAATCATGACATAGAGGAAAAACACTATTCAAATGTGAGTTTTGGCCCGTTAACAATAAAGTCTAAACAGAGCCGAATCTTTAAGTAGCAGTTGTTTCACAGAATCTTAACAATTCATCAAATTTCGATGTTAATGAAAAGTTCTATTCAACTTCTGTTAATATTTTAGTTCTCTGAAACAATTGGCCTATAATTAAATAATAACAGAACTTTATTGAAATGTTAAAAGAACTTGAAAATTAACTTTGCAAATTGATGAATTTTAACAATTCTGTGAAATAACTGGTCTATAGTAAGTATTTTTTCCATTCCTATTCCTAAATAGACAAATCGAGGAATTTGCAATTACAAGATAAAGGTATCCATATAAAAGCTGCGAAATCTTCGATGTGCAGATAACATTGGGCTCATTAGTGGCAACAACAAAGATCTGAAATAAATAATGCTCAGAGAACATTTTTTTAAATCATTCATGATGAGATAATACTGATAAATATATATTATAATACATTTCAATTATCTTCTTCTTCAATGATATATTCCATTGATTGTTTAACCTTCAAAAGTTATTCCAATAAAATTGAATATTCATTATTTTTAGAAAAAGTCAGTAAGTGTCCCTTATAATTAAAATCGAATACCAAGACATATCTATCTAGTTATCTAGTTACAAATACATTCTTTAGAACTTTGTGATCATTTATAAAGATATCAGACAAAAAATGGGGTAAAAATAGTTGAAGACAATATTGCTAATTTAGAATTTGAAATAAGAGTTAGAAAAAGATGAAATAAAATGAATAGGTGCATGTAACCTAGTTGGTTAAGGCGCTGTTTCTCCGTAAGACAAAAGATCCTGTGGTCGATTACCAGGTGCGACCGTTACCTTTTTTTTTATTTCCGTCTCTTGTTCTGTTTCATGTTTCGTTTAGATTTGTTAGTATTATTTTCTTCAATAATATACCACATTGAGGGTTTAGCCTTCCAAGGGAATTAAAAAGAAATTCCTATAAATTTTCTGTTAGACGCGAACAGGCGCCAACGCCAGTTCCTTGTAAACTTATCGCAAATGTTTATATATTTTTGCACCATAAATTTATTTGTATTATTATTAGTAAACTATTTTAGAATTGCCATTCAAAAGTGTGTGCCAAAAGCTTGCGCTTTTCCGGCTTTCCCTGAGTCTAGAAGTTTTGGTGGGTCGCTGTATTTACACAACTTACCTGAGATGATCCACAGAAATAGAATAAACAGGGTTACCCAAATAACTTATTGATCAGTTTTACCTATAACTATTGTGAATCGGCTATCAACAAAATCAAAGAAAAGATTCATCGATACCTTCATGGAAATAATGTATATGTTACTAGATCCAGAAAGCAAAAATTGTTTACCATCTAAAATCTAAACTACACTGTAGCAGTAAATTTGTTTGTAGGTATATCTAACTAAATATGATGAATGGAGAACTCTGGAACTACGATCCTCGTTTCAATCCTTTTTATATTTTTCTGACTCTTGAAACGACCAGACTCAAGTATTTGCTTCTCTTTATCGGGCCATGAATTCGCGAGACTTCCCGAACATCTTCCTCAATCTGCTTGTGCGTTGTTCATTCTTCTGACACCTCTTTCTCCTTACATCCATTCTAAATTATTTATATCACTTTCTCAATCTTCTTCCATCTACTTAATTCTCCAGTTATCTCTGATTTTGCGTATTTTATCTTACCGGCTGCGCCAATGATATATTACTGACATGTTTAGAGATACTGGCATGACTGAGACTTGAGTCTATTCTAGCTGAGATCTGGGATGAGAGAGAGCGACTTGACCAAGTGCAAATATTATATATATAATTACCCTGCCTGTATCATTCTAACACTGCTGGAGTCATATTAGCATTTTACTAATCCCACACTCCTATTAGTTCCGCTACCTTCTCACTTTAACCTTAATATGCTTTGTAGGTTCCGAACAAACAATGCAAACAACACGTTAAAAAATAAAACTGGAAAGAACGACACCGTTAACTCAGATACCATCTTTGTAAACATTGTTAATTAACGTATTTTTGAAAGACAGCCCTACATCTAGCTAGTGCTACCCACTCGTCTGCTCTTGGCTGCCTTCCAACAAAGCTTACCTACTCCACATGCAACTCCTACTAGACTGCGTCTTACAGACATCAAAACAAAACAACACAACACAAACTTCGAGCTTTGGGATTCCCCTGCGAGCATCGAGCGATGGACTACACCAACTTAGAGCAGACGCAATGCCAGCTTTATCCAAGGAGCTATTAATCAAATCTGTTGGACAAAAGAATCATCTATTGCACAACTGTTTGGCTAATGAATTAATTGACGTAGGTAGCTGCTTAACGTGGACCACCTTCTGGTGCTTTTGCAAGTTCGTAGAAGCTGAACTACTTAAATTATTGGATGGCGTATGCGGAAGTTGTTTAAATATTAATTGACTGGAAATAATTACCAAACCGTTTAGAGCTTTCATCGGTTCATGTGCATCCCTGGCGCGATAGATTGTTTATTGCAAAGGATTCCTGGTTACAAAAGTAATGTTTAATCATTGAAGACAACATTAGCGAAAAATCAGAAATATCTAGGAATTGAACCAACGACTTTAACCTTACTAATATTTAAGAAATAATTTGCTATGGTAAACACTTCAAGAGCTGAACTGAAGCGCCAGAATGGAAGATGCGATGCGCAAATGAATGGAAGAAAAATGGAGACATACCAGAAAGACATTGCAATATTACCATGTGAAACGAATACTTGAGTCAAGTAACGTCCGGCCTCTGTATTTCCTCCCATAAGATCTCTTCAAGACCCATGTTCACTCCTTCGTCTCCTCGAACAGATCCCCAAACAGCATCCCGAAAGATGAAATAGGACCTGAGCGATATTATTTTCCTGAAGGCCTCATGTGTGGAATTAATATTTTGAAAAAAGATATCAAGAGCTAGAATGGTAAATAAAAGAAGCGAAGCAAGAACGGGCTTTAAAAACATTTTATAAATAAATCAATTCGGTAGATGCTTTAAAACTTTAAACCAATCAGTGAAGAAACATTAAAAAAAACAATCCAATAATGATGGTGTTTGAGAACTTTTCTTGAACTGGCGCCTCCATTCTGCAATAATATTTCTGTTATTACGTACAATCTGCTAAAAATCAGAGTGCGATATAAAATTCCACTCCGTTTTGGCGTCAAAGCGTGCGTCTGTTTTGGCGAATATTGGCGAGACCACAGGCATCAGCCAACAGATCAGTAAAAGTGTGAAGTGCAAAGCAGCTGAGAATATTATTCCGTAAATCTTTGGTAGACGTTCGGGCTATTCCTGTCCGACCAACTCGTTCCGATGGCCAAATGAGATACTAAACAAAACTATATTTAGCTGAGTCTGGAAAACTAATTCTCTCTAATGGATTATCTTCTCGTGGAACAGCACAACAAATGGCATTTTTCGTGTTCTTGGATAGGTATTACCAGCTGTCATCCAGAGGGTAATCAAGGATATCAGGAAACTCTTTGTTTGAAATTACAAATTTACGAAAACGTGGTACAGAAATCCTTAAACGTATGGATTTATGGATGAAATGTTAATGGATTACTGACAAAGGATATTTTCTGGAATAAGAAAATGGGTGTAGGAATAATTATGATAATTGTTAATTTTGATGGTACCAATGTCCTGCCTTGATTGGAAGAAGGCTTAGATAACTGGCTAGTTGAATACCACGTTGTGGAGCCATGAGACGTCACTAAAGACCCAATGCCAAACCCGGTGAACTTTATTAAAGGTTACCATCAAGGGAATCAGGTTGAATAATAGGCATGTGGGCTGAATGCTTGTGGGACCATGCAAATCATCTCCGTATCAATAAATATTAAGTATCTACCTAACAAAAGCGAGCGGACCTCCAACTGTTGATCAGGATCTTAAATGATATGTTATGGTTTACCTTCTTTAGTATTGATCATCTATACTGTCGTGGTAAGTAAAAATGCGGTGTCTTCTTTAAGAATCTCAAGGAAGACACTGTGTTTTTACTTGAAAATTCGCTGCAAATAATTTTTCAGCCCCTCATCAACCCCTTCGAGAAATAGTCCAAAATCGCGTACCCCTTATAGCCAAAATGTCTGTACAGTGCATGCGCGTACACCTCCAAGAAAATCAATCCCACGTACCCCTGATGGTACAGTACCACTGATTCTAAACCACTGACTATGTACTCTATCTATTTATTCATACATAGGTAGATAGGTTAAAGCTTTTTTTACATTATTTCCTTTACTGCTTTCTGTGTTCTGCATTCTGTCAAGAGGTCAACGAATTGAAAATGTCGTTGAGTTTTCCAGATAGCAGCTGTCACCAGGTTCCTACCAACTGCCGTCTTTGTTGTGAGCTGGTGATGGATACGATTCGTGCTACAACATGACGTGCGTAAAACATTCTGGCACGTATGTCTTTCAACTTAACGCGGAAATGCCCAAGTGTCAGACATGCTGTCGCCTTGTTTTACAAATAAATCGAGAGTATTATAATATCCTTGTTATTAAAAAACTCTGAGTGGCAGATCAAAATGATTAATTATTTTTTAAGAAATTTTTCTTTAGAATTTCGTGACTTTAATCAACCTCTTTTCTGATACATTGTCGGGAGGCATCCGTTCTTGCTGGGTTTCTTCTCGGCTGTTCACTCATATTTCTCGTTTCTGGTCTTGATTCTTGCTGCACATCATACTATTCATATCGACAGGTATTTTAAGTTTTAAGGACATCGCGTTGAATCCATTAAAAACCTCTTGCTGAAGAGGCTGTAGGTCCTGAGTTTTATAACATATATGTACATATGTCGTCTTGTTGCTCTATGGTCCTATTGGGGTACTTTTCAAAACAAACCAAGAAATCATTACATATAGAAATGTTGGGGCCGCGTTTGTCAATTATTTCCTGGTAATAATAGTCGTTGACCTAACTTATTATTCCAAGTACCAACATTTTGTCAATTTTTTCCTAAATGATTTTGAACTAATGCCAATTTTGCTGAAATAACGGCGCTGGACTTCTGAGAAATCCATGTCATTGTCCCCAATCACGCTAAACTTCAAACGCCAAGACTTGTACAAAGATAGAAGATACCTATAACAAAAGATTCCTATAACACCAACCAACCATAAAATAAGACATATACGTACAAATGAATCCACTCTGGAAGTGCTAGGTATCCACAGTAGACTTTCAACTAGCTATCTGCCTACATGTATATCAAGATACTTTAGAGACGTTGCTGCAAACTGAGGACTCCAACTTGGAGAAACTCATAGTCATTGGCAAAGTGGAAGGCAGAAGAAACAGAAGAAGTGTTCTTGGTTCCGCCTGGAGTTGAAGAGCCCTGTCCACCATGAAAATTGGAGTAGGGGTAATGAGGAATCGACTTGAGAAGAAGAAGAATAACACAAACCATTTGGAAATCGTAGTGTGTAGCATTTAAAAAACGAAGATATTGCTTTTTTTCTTATTTTTATAACAATCCGCAAAATATTTGGTATCTAAGAAAGTACAATAATATATTAAAACAATTTTAAACTGTTTGGCACATTTAAATTAAGTAAAAGTAGAAAATAAATTAAGTGGAAAAAAACGAGTGTGATTTAGAGTTTAGACCACATGACTGAAGTAAAACTTCACTAACTTATAAAAGAAGAGAGAAAGAAAATGTGGGCGCGCACTGCTCTCTCTTGCTCCTACAGTGTGATACAGAAAATAGGCCTGCACTGTCTCTTAGATATACGAAACGTAACTGGCTATGAGAGAAAGAGAGAAAGAAAATGTGTGGTCGCACCTCTCTCTCATGCCCCTACAGTAAATACGAGACGTAACTCTCTTTTATATCTTCACTAACTTATATCTCCCTCTCAACTTCCGTTCGCCTCGGCCGATCACACTAATTTGTGAGGGACCCACCTCCCAAATTTGTTTTTCAAATTAATATTTCCCAAGCCCATGGGTAAAACAAACACCTCTGCCACAGGTCAGCCCAAGTGGTTCTCTACGTTTTGTGACTCAGCAGGGGTGCCCAAGTTCTTGTGGTGAGGTTTGTCCGGGTCTTGGTCTACCCACCAAGCCGGACCGGAAAACTGGTTGAGGGAGAACTTTTAATCTCCCCAGCTGGACTCTCTCGGAACATGGCCTTGCACCGCAATGGGAGAGTTGGTTATTGGGTTCATTACTCCTGAACCCACTAACCCCCAGGTTCCTACCCACCCTTATATATTTTCCTTCCCAGAACTTCCTCTCCTTCTTTTTCTAAAAAACCCTCCACCCGATATCTTCAAAGATCACCTCAGTGCCTCTTGTGTGGGGCTAATGTAGTATACATAGGTACTATAATGTAAGCGAGAAGATTTTAAATATGATTCGCCCGAGGAAATTATTATTATATATTACCATTCCATGCACCAGCATACAAACTCGTTTTGCAAAACAAACCCATATAATAATTCTGCATTCCATTTTATTCAAGGCGTCAAGCTTTTCCGACTCACAGGATTGAATTTATTTCCGTCCAAGAAAAGAGGCGCAGTAGAATAAAAACGCTCCAAGTTCGAGTTTAGGTACTAAAGTCCGATGTCATTGTCTCCGGCACAAAGGATCACATCCAGACAAAGCAACCTAGTCCTTTATTGTCTGTGATCGTCAAATCAATGACCTGTCTCCCTGTCTGGGTTTAAATAAATATCTCTCACACAAAAGTGACAAAAGCAACCTTTCCAATAATCATCAAGCAACTTTAATTGATATTTTCTTAATACGAGTTTTCTATATCGAATTTCTATTTTTGATTCTGACAATTCGTGGTGGAATTCGACTGTAATGATATAAAAAAAACGATTTTTCTTTTATCAATTTTCCAACATACCCTTGGGCATGCTCGGTATGAACCATCTACGGGTCGTAAGGGATGTGTTCACTGTAACACATTTCTTTAGACTGCTTCGTGGATGGTGCGAAAAGTCGGGAGAGCTATCTGTTTGTCAAATGGAATCACTTCTAATATCGGTGAATTTTTGCTGGACCCCCCCCCCCCCCCCGAATTTGGTTTAATTGAACATCACATGTCTTATTGGGGTGTCACTGACATTTTCTATTTCCTCATATTCACTTTCGAAAGTCATTCTCATTTAGTATCTATACTTACACACAGACACACATAGATTTCATCATGCTGCCCCATTATCCAAATTTCGTAAAATGATTCCAAAGAAATTTCACACTTCTCAGAAACGCGCAAAAAAATCCTAATGCTTGTGCCAAGTACGGAGAAATTTGAGTAGGTATTTTTAGAGACATTATTTTATTTGTTATATAAATTTTTTACAGACATTCTGAGGCGCAACAAAGAGGTTTTTTTGTGTCAACATTAATCTTTTAAACAAAGGTTCACACAAGTAATATTGCGCGCATAATATCCAAGATAAATCTTTGTTATTGGGACAGATAAGTAAACGCAGATTTAAATCTGAAAATTTTAAACGAACTTTTAAACCTTCAAAGGAGAACATAGTGTTTGTCAGATTAGATTGAAAATGTATGTAGAAGCATACCAACCTAACAGTGAATTAAGGGTAGAGGATTGTGAGTTTGACGTCGAACGTCGAACAGAATCTCGCAAAAAGAGTTTTTATGATGTGTTCGTTCATCTGTCATCAGTGTTTTTTTCCCCATACAATAACAACCAAATTAATTATGGTTTTATTACTTTAAAAATCTCAAATTTTACTCGAAGCTTAGCTATCTCGTTCCTTCCTGGTATCTCCTTTATTTTTTTTTCTTTTCCCTCTGTCGCTTATTTTTGATCCCGGATTGACGTGTTTAATTGTTGGTTACGCAAAATCGAATCAGCCGATTGTTTCAAAACACACCTCATAAACAACTCATCATACCCCAATGAGTTACTTTATTTAAAAAATAATAGTAGTTTGTACATCAGTCATTCCGTTTGCCTTTGTCTCACGAACCTAAATACCTACCTTCCCTTGTCACCAATTAATATCTTAAGTGCTTAGCTCTTCTAAATGTGATTATCCCACTTTTCTTTGACCCCTGATTCTAATATCGATGTAGCACTACCTAAAAAGGCCATCAGATTTGCAAGTTACGACATGTCTTGTCTCAGACGCATTGGCTCGTCAGACCTCGCAATAGCTGTCACCGCTGTCACCTCGTGCTCTGTTCATGCCCATATCAATACATTTGCACTTCGCCCATTGCGATATTGCGCTAAACATTGCACAGGTATTAAAATAAGCAGTTGCTTGTTTGTTGTCACGCCTATTAGTGTAGGAATATCGACAGGCCATCACATTTGAGCGTTGTATAACACCTGCGACATGTGACAGCTAAATATAGATGCGGTGATGTTAACAAATTCGCTGCCAAGCACGTGCTCGCCACCTAAGTAGAGAAGCGAATAAAGTTATTTTAGGTTAGAACCGTTTACAATTTCACAAGAATGCTTTTAAAAACAGGAGTAATAGCGATTCAATCCTAGGAGAGTATTGACCACCTCCAGAAAAAGTCACCACTGACTTCTGTCGTTCCCCTGCTGTATCTTCCAGTTCCATTATGTATGCATAAGGCTGAACTGTTTGTTACTTGGTGAGCTTAGACGTAGCAACCCTCACAGTTCTGCACGATTGTTTGATAGGGTTGCCCAGTTGAACCGTCACAGTTTTACAAATTTTGTTTCGAAGATCTTCAAACAATTGATGAAGCTCATAGTTGTACCTAGTTTGCCAGATATCGTTTTCTTTTTTGGTCCCGATGATTCGTTTTAGGATCTTTCCGAGGGCCCAACACGTTTCTAGAGAAATTGAATTTGTTCTTCTGGAGAGGGGTCTTTATTTATGTATTTAGCTTGTTTAGTACATATGAATGATTTAAATTATACAGTATTTATTGTACATAACAGAACTGCCTCAGTAACAACATTTTATATTTATTTTGTAATAAATTGAAGACTGACTTGGTATAATTATTTCCCTTCATTAGCATTCTGGGCAAAGAGACATTCACTATGGTAGTTAGTCTCAGGATGTCTGCACTGAAATAAATCTCGACTTCTAGTATTAAGTAGTAGAATCCAAAACTTATCAATGCGAGCAATTCTGGACTATCAACCACATCATTTAAAATTTGATATAGAAATACTAAGTCTGTAAAAATTCTTCCGTCTGACAATTTAAGCATATTCATATCGTTTAAAAGAGTGTTGTAGTTCAACATAATTGCTGGAATACCTACCCGTCTTAAAATTTAGAAAACCTAAGAATTAATTTTGCATTTTTTCAATAGCTTGTACATGAATATTATAATGTGGGTTCCAGACGGGAGAATTGTAGATACTCAAGCTTCTAACAAAAACAAAATATAACTGTTTAGTAAAATTAAATATGTTGAACGTGTGTATATTTATAATAATTTATTCGGGACAGAATAATAAATAAAAATGGCACTTTATCGGCGATAAATTTATGATATTTACTATCAATTTATTAATCAATCGAACAGTGCCAAAACGAAACCTTGACACAGTTTCAACAATCTGACCGAGCCCTGCCATTGCCTGTCATCTGCCAACTCGGGTTATTGATGGGTCAATGTTTCTGAACAGCACTTTGCCACTTTCTTCATAACGGAACCGACGCCGACGCTTTTCATTGAATTCAAATTCCGTCACGTGGTGATGCATTCGTTATTGTTTCATAATGGGTCATATTATATAACAGTTTAGATATGTATAATATTTCAAGGACTTAATGACACGCCAATAAAAGTAGTCATTTTTTACTATTTTGCAACTTCGCAAATTTGAATGTATTTTTGACAATTTTATTCATTAACTTGTATATGCATTTAGAGACTTGGTATCATAGAGCGCCTGGTTTCGAAAAGCTGCGGGTTTCAAGTTTCAACTCAAGCATAGTGGGTTCCATCCTCTGCTGGCTAATGAGCGTAATACACCAGCCCGATTTTCAGCCCGATTCCAATTAGAGACAAAAGTCAACATTTTTCGCTTTACGCGACCGCTGTTTTCAACTCTATGTTTATACCTACGATTTCAGTAGGCATCACAACAAACAGTATGGTTCATGTGTTGTTTGCAGTGATGACAATTGAAATTCTAGATATGAAAATAGAGGTGATAATAGAGATCGCGCAAATCGAAAAATATTGACTTTTGTCTCTAATTGGAATCGGGCTGAAAATCGGGCTCGTGTATTACGCTCATAAGTCCCCCGTTATTCCGTATATAAGCAACATTTTCCTTAAATTTCCACAAGTAGGAGGAACCCTAACTTTGTCAGAATAATCGTAACCGGTGATTTTTTTTTTACTAAAATACCTACACCTATTTGAATTCCGGCGTGGGCAAATAAATTTTATTTGATTTGTGTTATTTCACGATTAATTCATTTAAAATAATATATTATAGTATATTTGCAACACGTTCCAGAGTGGATGATACCCTTAGTATCACCCTGGTGTAAGACCAGCATTCAGAATTGAAATGTTGCTTCAAATGGCTTTAGCCGTGTTTGGTGACCAGATCTGTATAGCCAGGTAGTTCCCTACCTTCCTCTTCTCCATCTCCTTCCCTTCCCCACTACCTTCAGCCTCACAACATACTCCAGTGCCATAGTCTCACTGGCTCCAGACGGAAGCAGCTGGGACCCTTTTAAAAAAGTTGGTTTGACTAAGCTTTGAATCTTCCTTACCAGTGATCGGAATTAACCGCGCTACTTGCCAAATTCTGATTTTTAGGTGCTTTCATTTCTTCGAATTTATGAAAAAGCATATGCATATTACTCATATGTCTATGGAAAAATGCATATATGCCAGTGTTTTTGTGTGCGATTGCAACCAAAAGTTGCTATAACGTTTTGTCATCGACAACTGCCAAGTTTCTATATCTGCCAAGTTTCAGCTCGATCGGATGTCGGGAAGTGATTTAATTTCCACTTCAAAGATTCCGCGTCAAACAAACAAAAGTGAAATTCAAATAGATGTACATATTTAAAAAGTGTAAAAACACTCGATTGGCCGCTCCCAATTCGTGAATCTGAAATCTTTTCAATATACTTTAACTAGACAATGCTTTATGGATGTTTGATTTTGACACAAAGAAATTGTAAATCAATTAATAATATTGTATGTATTTATTGTTACAGATAACAAACACATCTCTAGTCTATAAGTTGCGGAGAAGACAAGACAAGAAGTTACCAGAATGCCGACTGAATGCATCTCCACCAATCCGCTCCAGCGAGAGTTGGCGGACTCCATCATCAGGATGGTTCCATTGGACGAGATCAGGATCCTGCTGGCTTGTGGAGCCAAGGTTAGCAACCTATTTATTGTTTATTTTTTGACCAAACAGGTACACACACCACACACAACTATCATACGAAAACATAATATTATAACATAAAAGTGGCAAGGAAGAAAAGACAGAATACTGATAGAATACATCGAAATGTAAATAAAATAAACGTAGGGGAAGTAGGTAGTAAGCGTGGGTAGTAATTACAACCATTGTATCCATTCATAATTTAACAATAATGTGGAAGAACGTAAAAAAATGCGAAAGCTTTCAAAGAAAATAAGTTATATTACGACTGGGAATTCCCGCTGCGATTCAAGATGGCCACCTGGCTGTATAAAAATTTTATTCCCTAAAAATGTTAGCATGCTATTTTCCAGCATTGGTACTATGCAGTTTGCCTACCAACAAGGCGCTTGAGAATGTGTTCATGTCAATCAGAATTAATTGCTGATTTATTAATTAGCATTACGAAAGTGCTGAAGACTGAAGAACTGATTAAGAAATTGAAGAAGATAATCATTGATATGAGAATCTAACTGGCAACCACCTTTACGGACGTTGTTCCCAACTTTTCGAATGATCAATCTGGGTCTCCGATCTGCTAAGTAAGTAATTAGTAACGCTCGATTCACTTGTTGGTCGGAGTGTTGCGTTGGAAAGATCTTAAGTAAAGTATTTGAGGAGGCCGTTATAAACATAACCTAACTTTTAGTGTTTGTTGTTGTTGCAGGTGAATGAGCCCGTGACCCAGGGGCTGCGACCGCTCCACTACGCCATCTGGCAGCGCTATGTGGAGGCTACACGCCTGCTGCTGGTGCGGGGGTGCGATGTCAACGCCAGGGACGACTGCGGATACAGCGCACTTCATCTGTCAGCTGAACACGGGTCAGTTGAATATTTAAATATATATATTTTTTTAATATATTTTCTAAATAATCAATTTACAATAACCATTAGAATTAAAAAAAAAAAAAAACTTTCTACTGCAACACAAAAATACTTGTCACACTAAATCATAACCACGTAAACACCTCTCCACAGGTTCTCCCAGTGAGGTATTCACGAAACGTACAATATTACCCACCCACAGTTTCACCTCAAACCTACCTTACACTCAACATAATAAAAGTTCAAAATACATTTTGTTGTAGTATGCAGAAATAAATAAAAAAAATTGGCTGAAAGTAGCAACGTCCTACTTTAACTCCATCGTATGGCATTTCATATGCCTATAAATTTGTTTGTACTTTCAAACCTGCCTTGCATTGACAGGTGAAACATGACCGTCTCCAAACCAATAACAATATCAGCGGAAGTAGGAATTTTAGTTAAGTAAGACTAGAGTGACCATAATTTGTCTCCCTGTTTAACCTTTTGGGTAAGTAAACACAGAATTATTTGTATCATAATATTATGTTTGTAGTTACAATGAGCTGGTTGACATACTCCTGAAGAGTGGAGCCGCAGTGGATTATCGCCCCGAGACTGATGAGGAATTCCCAAGAACTACACTATGTGATGAACCTCTTCGACTGGCCATCAGAAACAAACACATGGTAAATAACAACACTCATTGCATAATACCCACTATAACGTAAAGTCTCTAAAACACAAACTGCAATATTATTATAACATAAAACAACTAGGTACCTACTGCATATGAATATTGTACATTATGTACTCTATGAAATGTACAAGTAATTTATCTTTGGCAATCATAGTCATAGACAACATCAACAATGTGAAACTCTCCGGAAGAGAACACATTCATATTTCAAAATAGGAATTATAAATAGACTGTGCTGAAAATAGTCTCCCTACGAGTTCTCCAAAACTTTCTATAACTTTGCTACTTGTCTGTCAAAAGTTGGAAAGTGTTACATTCCTACCTACTTACAGATTAAAACTAAATTTATGAATATTTTGGTGAAGCTTTGTTTTATGTTAAAGTTATAATATTTCTTCTGCTCCAGAGAGTACATATTATTTGAACAAGTTTTTAGGTTATTGTGTGGAAAGGGTAAGTATTTTTTGTAATGTGTAATATAATAGAACTGTGGAAATATACATGATTATAATTTCTACACAAATGAACTATGGTATATAAGTTTCATTTGATTTATGGTATACTACTTTACGGTATATAAGTTTCAATTGAATTTCTCGATCGAAGCCAGAGTCAAGATAACTTCTCAGAAGCTGGGCATATTGTACAGGACCAGCAGATACTTTAATAGTACACAACTATCGACCTTGTACAAATCACATGCAATCCTACTGTTGAATTTGGCAGCCATCTCTGATCTGGAGCCCCGAAATGCATGAAAAAAACTCTTGACTCTGTGAAATTTTCTTAGAAGACTAAGACATAAATTAAATAGAAACACTACGGAGCTCATTTATAAAACTATCGTTGCTCCATATTTGGATCACTGCTCTACGATGTTATATTTGGCCAATGAAGGAAATTTGAACAAACTAGAAGTTATACAGAACAGAGCTATGAGATGTATACTGGGGAAAGGCAAATACGCAAGTATTAATCAAATGAGAGAGGAGCTACATTGGATTCCAATAAAAAAATAGACTACTATATAATGTGTTAATTTTTGTGCATAAAATTATGAAAAACCAAACGCCAAAATATTTTAAGGATGAAATTGTTTTTAATGGAGACGTACAAAATTATGAAACAAGAAATATAAATAGAGTTCGGTTGCCATAAATGAAGAAATCAAAATCACAGAACTGCCTATTGTATAGAGGACTAAAGATGTATATTTCATGCCTGAAAGTATGAAGAATGAAGAAAGAATGAATGTATTTAAAAATAAATGTTATGCTTACTGTAAAAAGATTTAAATTTATCCAATTAAATGTTACATTGTGCTTATTAGTTTATATTCATGTTGTATAAACTAACTCAATAAAAAAAATAAAAATGGTCGGTCCGTTTGATAGATTCTCGTAATTTAACAAGCTGATTGCAATCTATAGAACACATGAGTCTACCAGGTTTTGCCAGTATTACAATGGAAGATGCTCCGAGGAATGATCGATTCGGAATCGATCCCTTCGGCACCTGCATAGTAGGGAAACCCTCCAAATGCAAGCTCAACGTATGAACACGCTTGACATTTGTCACATGAGAACGGGTCGCTTCTACGACTCGTTCTTGAGTTCAACAGTTCGGCTGTGAAACGATTTTCCGGCCTCCGGTTTTCTATCCCACCCATATTCTCTCCTTCCTCTCCCCAAAAAGATCCTCCACACAGCATCTTCAAAGATGACATAGACCCTGAGGGCAATTATTTTTCTCACTACCTCCGAAAGATGACATAGACCCCAAGGGCAATTATTTTTCTAACTGCCTCCTCCTCTGTGTGGAGTTAAAGTAAAAAGAAAAATGTTAACATTCTTAAAATGGCAGTGGTAGTAAACATATAATGTATTTTTTTAAGTCGTTTATTAAACTTTGGTTGCCTTTTTTTCTAGGAAATAGCTCGCTCCCTGCTAGAGCACGGTGCAGACCCAAATAAGCGCTACTTTTTCGGCTCAGAGATCAACCTGGTCAGCGACCCCGAGTATCTAGAGCTGCTGCTAACCTTCGGAGCCAACCCTGACTCTAGAGACCGCTCCGGAATGACGCCTCTCATGAAGGCAGCCAGGTTTAGCCAGGTAAGTGGACTGTCAAAGGAGATAACATCGATGGCATAAATACGTTCAGTTAAATTTTATGTGCACTGAAACTCTGTGTCGAGGGACAGAATAAATAAACTTATATATCATACCATAACTAAACAAAGTCTAAACGGAGAGTACTTTCGTTAGAATTGGATCGACATATATTTTTTTTAAATTTTATGCATAACGATTACCAAATAGATGTTTTAGGATTATGTACTTTAAAAGGGTGATCTGATAATCAATTATTGATCCGCCGACAATTGGCTCTGCACATTCCTTCGGGATCACTTAGTTATATTTTGTAATTAGGTAGACCATATTTTCCCTAAACTAACTGCGTATTGTACTATATAAGTATGCCGGGTGGCCAATTTTGATCACCAATCAACTATCATGGAACATGGAACCCTTAAAAAAATATAGAGTTTCATTTGCATAACATAGATAGCTTAAATATCGCACAAAACCTTTGTTTGGGGGATATGTAATACTCCCCTCCAGAGAGGGAGGGTTAACATAGGATATCATTTACAACAAAAATATCAACATTTACATCCAACAAGACCAAATTGAAATCAACAGCCACCATTCATTCATATACAAAATAAATCCTGCAACCCTGATAGAATAAATATAAGGGAACAGGATATATTTTGCATTTCATAACCAGTTCATGTGTTCATCATTTAACAGGATCAATTTTCCTTCAAGGGAATGGATTCAGTTCTCCTACTGCTGAGCCACGGGGCGGATGTCAACGCCATGACAGATGCCCGCCATGACTTCAGAACCGTACTGCATTATGCCGTTTTGTCAGGTAATTATATTTACTTACTACATTTATATGAGAGTTTTCCAGATTTTATATTTGATTCGCTACCTCTTTTTTTGTATAGACAAATGAAAAAATATATTAAGTAATTTTTCAAGATTATATAAATACCTGCTTATCGGCCCGAGAGTCCTTTAGAGTCCTGCAATGCACCTTTATACACAAATAAACATTATTTTTCCCATTTTTTGAAGACTATAGAACTGTTTGAAACATTGGCAAAAGGTGGAGTTCTGAACACAATCATGGGTGTAGCCAGGTTTTGGTTTAGGGTGGGGCAAAAAATAAAAATCTAGAGTAGTTACCGAAAAAAGTAGAATTCTACAACATATTCATGCTTTAGGCGCTGTGAATACAAACAAAATTAACAGAAGAAGGAAAACCAACCCATGAAGTGCCGTAAATTTGAAAAGGCGACTTGGTTGACAACTCCGGAGGTCATGCATCAGCCAGCCAGGGTGGGGCAAATGCCCCACCTTGTGCCACTGTGCCTTCGCCCATGAGCACAGTGACAGTAGCGTCAATGTCGCCGCTACAGAGCTATTATGGGAGCATATTCGAAAACAGCATTACTAACACGCAGCATGTACGACAAAGTCGCGTTTGCGCACGCTTCAGTGATTGATTTACAAGTTTTACTTGTAATTATTTTTTTTTAAATTAGGATTTTGAAGTTTTTACTGAGGAAGATGATGAGTATCATAGCTTTGGTATTACAGAATCGATTATTGTTTGATTTAAGTGCAAAATTAAAAAAAAAAAACTAGAAAGTGCCAATCTTTGACAACAGATCCTGGATAAAATTTAAAGGAGTAAGACAAGACAAGTAGGTTGGCGATTATGTAATACCTGGGGTTTGTCGACAATAGTGTTGCGGTCCTTGGACTGGCGCTTCTCGGTGTCGCTGTTCTCGGAACTTTGCCTTAGAGGGGATTTTTTTTTTTAAAATTTTCTTTATTCATTGCAAAATATTATGTTTACATTTTTGTGGATTTTTCGACCACCATGCTAGGCTGATGCACGTGTTATGGTGGTCGATATTATTACCAAAAAAATCAATTATTTTTAACTTAATGAGTTAAACCTCAAATTATAATATGTAATTAATGGAGACAATATTAGTGACTCTCTTCATGTTGGTAGGGGGGTATGGGTACCGCCGCCCCAGGAACCATTTATTGTATAACCAACACTCCTGCCATAGGTCACGCCAAGTGCTTTGCTATGTTTGGTGACTTAGCAGAGGTGCCCGGCTCAGATTTGTCTGTGTCTCGGTGGCGAATGCGTTTGTCCACCTACTGTGTGGTGGGCCAGATCAGGAGAGACAGGTTAAGGGAGATCTAACCTAGAATTCTCCAGCCAGACTCTCTCGACCCATCGCCTTGCAACGTAGTGGGAGGAATGGACTCATAATTCCGTCACTTCTGAACACATTGATCCGCAGATTCCTACTCACCCCTCATTCATTTTTCCTTTCCAGAACTTCCTCTCCTACCTTCATCCCCAAAGATGTCATAGGCCCCGAGGGAAATTGTTTTCCCCAGGGCCTCTTTGATTCCTAGATGTGACCGTATCCTTTTGTGATTTGTGTCGCTAATATTGTCTTCATTAATCAATTATTTTTATTCGTTTTTAGGAAGCCTGCCCATTGTGAACTTGCTCATAAAGCAAGGGGCGAAGCTGAACTATGAATCGGAAGACCTCGGCAAGCCGAGCCCTCTGGACCTCGCTATCCTCAAGGGAGACATCCCCATCATCCGACTGCTCCTGGAGAGTGGTAAGTAGTCTGTGAAGAACCGCAACGCTTCAATAACACTGTTTCATGCAATGACATTATACTATACTTTAGACACGTTGTGGTATTCTACAAGTGGGAAGTAAAGGCATGGAAAATTTTACATCCTGAACTGTTCTAGATTTTTATAAAGACTTTGCTGTCTGCTACATTCTTTATTGAAATTATGTACCATGTGTCTAAAGAATATTATTGTCGGTTTTATGACTTTTTGGGTGACAAGCTGTAAATATTGCCAATCATTTACAATCATCTAACTGAAGACGTGCCACTGATAGCTCTGCTTGTAATCTCTGCCTTTTTCTAATTTAAATATGAGTACTCTATGTAACAGAAAGAGAGTTTATAACGGAGCTCTCAGTAGCAGTTTCTTAGAGTCAAATTGGTATATGACAAATCTGCTTAATTCTCTGGAATTTAAAAATATATATTGCACATGCTTTGTTGTTTTAAGCAAAGTTGACTGTATGTGAGTCTTCCACATAACTAAAAGAATGTTTAAAAGTAAATGAATGTTTTAAATTAATTAAATAGAATGTTTGAATGTTTTAAATTAATTAAATAGAAACCATGTGAAAATCACCAGATTTAAACTAATGCCTAAAGAATTTTCATCATTTTTTTAAAATGATGAAAATGGGAAAAATTAGTCGAAGATAATATTGCCAATTCTGAATTTGAAATATGAGATCGACAAAAATGACTTAAAAATCAGAGTTCCCAATGACCGAATTGGTTAAGGCATTTGTCTCAGTAAGACAAGAGATGGGTCCCAGTTCCAGTTGCGACCATTACCTTTTTATTTTTCTGTGTCTTGTTCTTTTTCATATTTTCTTTTGGATTTATTAGTATTGTCTTCTTCTTCAACGATGAAAAAAATTCATATATGTACCTACAAAGTTTTTAGATGACAAAGTACACACGCACTGCAACAAAGGCCATTTTTAAATTTTAAATTTAAAAAAAAAAAATTATTATAAGTAGATACATAATATATGCATACATGTTATGAACAAACCTAAAAAAAAAAATATTATAAGTAGATACATAATATATGCATACATGTTATGAACAAATCATTTAAAATACTTTAAAACATGTCCCAAAAGTCCCCCAAAAAATTATGTCCTCTGTGTAGGTATATATACGCAAAAATTTTACATAAATGATCAATGCTATAATTTTTTTAATGCTGAATTGTTTTTTTCCTCCTAAAAATACCTGTCCATAGATTTTGTGCGATTCTTTAAACAATATTTGGCTCAACTACTACACCTGGCTTCAAGATTTTCCCCAATAACTTCACATGTAAATAATATCACAAAGTCTATACGACAATCATCCCCCATGTGTTGGTTGGTGTTCCTAACACGAGACTCTACGTTGGTATGTCACGTAGAGGGCTTACGGCTTTCATACTTGATTGCAGGGATTTTCTTAAATAATAATGGTTCTACGATTTTAGGTGCAGATGTCAACTACGCCAGCAACATCATCGGCACATCGCTGCACGTGGCCTGCTCTGACAGCATTGCCAATCGCATGGAAATACTAAAAGTAAGTCATATCAATCAATACCTTATAAACAGTTCAGTCCTAGCAACAGTCATATCAACAATACCCTATAAACATTCCAGTCCTGACAACAGTTATATCAATCAATCAGTGGCGGCTCGAGCACTTCTTTGATGGTGGGGATCGACATTTTTTACGTACTGTACCCGCTGTACCGTAATCTCACCACCCGTAGAATATAATATGAAATTTCAAATAAAAATAATATGGTCTAATCATGCTAATCAGATATCTAAACACAAAACAATATAAAATGTCTATTTTTACCAATTTACAATATTGTACAATTAAAATAAAGCTTTATCTTGCAAGATTATTATCGAACGCGAGCGATTCCCGCCCGTAACTCCGCAAACAAATGGTTCAGTGGGGATACACAGAATTGTCCCCGCGAGTATTCGTATTCACATACGACTGCGCATGCGCGGTTGCATACGATCGCGAAACAACGCAAGGAATCTATGGGGATAGCTCGAATCGTCCCCCAAGTGCGCAGTAGATCTGCGCACTGAGAAATAGACCCGCTGTTCTCATGCGCCGTACATTGTTCGCTGTACGCGCGTCGTTTCTTATTAAAATCATCCGGATTATTTTTTTGTATTTTATTTCTGCAAATTTTAATTACGAGTACTTTTATTTTTAAAGAGTTCATTCATTTTGGTAAAGACCGACTGTTTTTTCCTTTAGTAGGTTTCGGGTGTAACTGGTGGGGACTATCCCCATTGTCCCCCTGTGAAGAACCGCCACTGCAATCAATACCCTATAAACATTCCAGTCCTGGCAACAGTTATATCAATCAATACCCTATAACTATTCCAGTCCTGGCAACAGTTATATCAATCAATACCCTATAAACATTCCAGTCCTGGCAACAGTTATATCAATCAATACCCTATAACCAATCCAGTCCTGGCAACAGTTATATCAATCAATACCCTATAAACATTCCAGTCCTGGCAACAGTTATATCAATCAATACCTTCCAAATAGTCCAGTCCTGGCAAAAAAATCCTGGCAATTACCTACTCTATATGGATAGAATCTCACTAGGGTAACACTAATATAATTATTGTGTTCACAGTTGCTTTTGAACCACGGAGCAGACCCAAATCAGCGTGTCTACAGCGACATTGGAGACACGGGATCACAGCTACGTCCCGTCCTGGCTGAGTATCTGGCCAGCAACTCTGACCCCAGCAGTGAGGTGGTCACGCTTCTGCTAAAACACGGAGCTAGGGTAAGTCTACACATGATTTTCAGCACAATTTTGAGTCACTTTTCCATTTAATTGTTTTCACAGCCAAAAAGTTCTTGAGTGAGTTGACGCAGGGTCTATAAATACTTGATACGTCCAACGCAAGGGTGATTTTTCTCTGCTTCTCCTGTAAAACAATTTGCCACTGATCACAAGCTTCTCCACATTCGAGTTCTCACTGACCAAAGTATCCTGGGATAAGTTGTAGGCCGTCAGTTGATAGCTCTTCCAGAATAAGCTGTTTAGCGATCATAATACAATATTAATCAGTTACTCCCTCTCCAGGTGATTATGAAGACCCAGTTCAGAGACCCTGACGGTATCCTCAACCACCTCCAGAACGTTGTATCCCCCGAGAGAGAGCACATCTTCTACGACCTTCTCGATGCCGCACAATCCTTCGACCTCTGCATGATCAAACGCAACAACACCATCACCCCTGAGCAGAAAGCAGCACTGATTGCCAAGGCATCCAAACCACTCTCCCTCAAGATGCAACTGCGTCTTTACCTGAGGAACCTTCTCGGAATGATCCTACCAGAGATCATCGATGAGCTTGAACTTCCAAAAAGCCTCGGCGAGTATCTGCTATTTGATACCAGCTAAATGAAGCATTTAAAATTGAATCCAAGCTGTATTTTGTATACTGTTTTGGAAGGTTTTAATGAAAGTAGGTCCCTCTCATGAATTATTCATTCATCTAATGGGTCAGGTGTCAATTATTATTGTCGTCTTTGGTCGGAGTATTTTTAGGCTTGGCAACATTGTCTATGGAATTCAATTTTGAAAATATTGTTTCCACTTTGCTGATTTGAATTTTGAAATAAGAATACGATTAGTAGTTTCAATTTTCTTTTGGCTTTTTAATTGGCTATTAAATTAATTTGTGTTTTAAGCCATATTGTATCATCCAAGAGTGCCAAAATATTATTTTTTATTAGTAGATATTCAAATCATAGATTATCTATAAGCTTGCAAACTCGAATAAATGATTGAGTCAGTCAGTTGAGTGAGTCAATAAATCAATATTTTAAGTGTAATTATGTGATACTTAATAACTCTTATATTACAGAGAAAAATGACTGATTCAAACTGTAATATTGCATTACACAATTACTCGTAAATTTTTATTTTGTCATGACACAACTACTAAATTGAATTAATATTTAAAACCTGCCCATAAAAAAATATCATATTCATTTTTTATTCAAGTTGAAACCTATATCTGCTTTTGTAGGCTGTTATATTTTTATAGATGTTAAAAACATACTTAATTTTAGGTTATTACCTAGTACTGATATATTTTTTATACCTATCAAAAGAAATTTTTTAAAACTTCTCAAATGGAGAGGATATTATAATAATATAATATGAAAATCAGTAAAAAAAATATGTTTTTAAAAAAGTTTTATATTATAATAAATGTAAAAAATTGTCAATAATTAAAAATTTTGCACCAGTTAATTTTTAATTTGTAAGTCGACATTTCAATGGATTATGAAAGCATTTCAGTTTGCTAGTTTTTATTGCGTGAACTTCCTTTGCCAGTGGAACTATGGCATTCCCAATTGGGGTATGTTGTGGTTGTGAGGCTGAAGGGAGTGGAGAAGGGAAGGATATGAGGAAGGGAAATACCATTCAAATTAAGATTCAAACTGTCCATGAATGTCTAGAGTTCTGATTGTCGGTCTAATATTTTCATCCATTCATTATAATCTTGCATAATATAATATGTGAAACTCCATTTTTTTAACTGTGTATAATGCGTAATGATGACTGTGATTTTTGATAAAAGTTTGTGATTATTTGACTGTATGAACTGGTGTCAATAAACGTTGTATTTTAAAATTAATCATGCTTTATTATATTTTCCTATAAATACATCCTACTTCCTGTGCTTGCGCCAATGGCGGTTTGCGGCGTTGAAAAGTGGGGAGGCGCAAACATTTTTTGAAGTAAGCACTGTGTAAACCTACACCTACTTAAACCTAGAAAAAAAAACATGTGTGCAGTTCACACGCAGTAGAAGTGAAACCTTCAGTAAACTAAACTTCGAGAGAATGATTCGAAAGCAGAGTATCAGGAGTAGAATAATTCTAGGGATTATTTATTATAATATTTTTGTTATTACCAAGTTAAAAAATTATTTTACATTTTATTCTACGAAGCATCACACAAAGAGGACACCGATTAGTCTATCTCACTCTATCACAGGTTAAATCCTATTTTTTTTTTTTTTACATTAACTCCACACAGGAGGCCCTGAGGAAAATAATTTCCCTCAGGGCCTATGTCATCTTTGAGGATGCTGTGTGGAGGGTAAAAAGACAATCACATGCATCCTATAGATGTATGTGATTGTCTTTTTTTAGTGTCGCTCGTTTCTGTTTCAAACCACAACGTTGCTAAAGAAATTTTCACATCAAAAACAATAAAACTATAAGGCAGGCGGCACACCAAACATACATTTGTATTACAATAACTGTGGCGCCACATTTGAAACGCGACACATTTAACGTCCCCTTATATTTGCGTGCAAGCACGCACACCAAAGACACATTTGTAGCAGGTGCAGTTTGATGCGAGACAATAGCCGAGCTACATGTAGTCAAGATCGAACGCGTTTGTTATTTGTGGCGCAGTGGTTTGCAAAAATGAAAGACAATATTGAATTTTATGTGCAGTTTATTGCAGAGGTTGAAAAAATCCTATATTATCTCTTTTCTGATAAGGTATACATGACCAATAACGACCTTTATTATAATATTTTGTAAAATATATATGTATGCATATATGTAACTCATGTTTTATATTACAATAAAATAAAATAACCATGAACTCACTGATTACAGCAATAGACGGATTACAGAAATCATCTGGACCAAAATCGGCGAAAAATTCAATGAAAGGAGTAAAATGGAAATTACCGTAAATTTCAGAATCTTGATTAAACGGGTGAACCCAATGATGTCTTTTTTTTCTCATTAATTTCCACATCAAGAAATCCGTGTCGTCAGATAATGTTGACATTTTCAAGTAGGTATAAACCACAACTGTGTGTCCGGTGTGCGTGTACGCAACACATATAATCCAAGCAAAAATGTAGCATGCGTATTGTGACGACGTAAATGTTGCGTACATGTAGCGTGTGGCTCTGGTGTGCGACCTGGCTTACATAAGTCAAACTATAATAATAATGTGTAAACTATAATAATACAAGATAGACCCTCCGTAGAGGCACCTATTGCCGGGTATTATCACAAATATTCACAAAACCAAATGAAACTTAGTCACTAGAGCGCTTTGAGGCATGCCTCAAACTAAACGAAGCAACCGCGCAACGGCTACCGTTCAAGAAATGAAAAACATGAAATCAGCGGCTCTCAGAGGCGGGCCCTATCTCTGCCTCACAAACATATTATTGCATTACGTTGCGAAGTAGCTCGGCGCTGTGATCGAAATCCAAGTGTGGCCGGCCTCGTTGCACTGGTGTGATGAGTTACATAATTTGGAGTACAATTCCACCAAATGGTCACCGTATTACAAAGTCCATTCTCAATTATTGAAAAAGGTTCAAAACAAATTCCTTCGGTACATTAATTTTAAAATGAAAATTCCAATCGAACTTATAAATTATAATAACTTACGCGCAGAAACCAGACTCCTTAAATTATCAGATAGAAGAGTGTTAATTGATTTGTTATTTTTATTCAAAATTATCAAATCTTTAGTTGACTGCCCTAATTTGTTAGAACTAATTTGTATTAATATACCTGCTAGACAAACTCGAAATAAAGATATTTTCAAATTTTATAATACCCTCAATACTAACTATTCTATTAATTCACTAATCCCTAGAATGCATAGCCTTGCAAAATAAACATTGCGAATTTATAGATATATTTGGTGTTGACAGTTTTGCAATTTTCAAGAGACAACTTATCTCTATTTTATCTACTAATAATTAACTTTTATTATTTTTGTTCTTTTCATAAAACCTTCTCTCATCTAAAACCTTACCAGTAATGTATAACCTTATTTTATTTTATTTTGCTGTTCTATTAAGTTCTGTTTTATAATCCTACATTATTATACTCATACAATACAATTGTTAATTTATACCTACTAACTAATTCTTACACATTGCACTTTATTGTGTTTCAGTCTTATTACTGATTTTTTCTTATTACTCATACCATTTCATTTCTTTTATGTTTTTAATTTCTGTTATGATGTTCTATACTTTGTGATGATGATTGCTTTCTTATTTATTCTGTTTTATTGGTTTAGTAACATATGATTACATAATTATTATTAGTATACTTTTCCTGTAAAAGCCCTCTAGGACGTAAATAAATATAAATAAATAACATAATATAAAGACTACCAGTCCTAGTGAAATATTAAAATATTCATGGGTAATATTTTAATTGCAGTAACTTATATGATTTAAGTTGGTAACATTTATATTAAAGTTTTACTTTTTTTTAGCTCCACACAGGGGGCCCTGAGGAAAATAATTCCCCCCAGGGCCTATATCATCTTTGGGGATACTGTGTGGAGGACTTTTTAGGAGCAGAAGGAGAGAAAGTTCTGTGAAGGAAAAGTTTTATTTTTCAACGGCACAATAAGAAATTTTGGTTCTGTAATAATAAAATTGATGTTTCGGAGCGCTAAGGATATAAAGAGCTAATTACACTATTTTTGTCGGGAAATGCAATGACATTAATACTGGACGCGGGGTAGAAATCTCAAAGTGGAAAGCCAAACACAAGACGATTGTAGCTGTCTCTATTTCTAGTACTTTAATACTAAACTGCTACGCATCGAGTGAGGTCGTGTCTTACTAGTAAGTAAATTGCATTGCAAAGCGCCAAAATGCCCTCCTGTGTGATGAAAAAATGGTTCAATTACACGGAAAATAGTCGTAAAAGCGAAGGAATAACACTTCATTTGTAAGTACACGCAAATTACTTATTATTATCAATTATTACAATCAATTTTATAATAATACATCATTGTATTCTTTACCCTTCCCTGTCCATTGTGTAACCGAGTGAGAGTATCTTGTTATCTCAGTCACAACCATAGGTCACACCCGTGATGTGAAAGCAGTATTCGGCGAAGAAATTAATAAGCCGCCCTACCATATATCTATGACATTCACACTCGTACATTCTTTGATTGTCTATCTTTATCACACAGGAATAAAGTTTTGAATTTAGAAATTATACTGAAAGCCGCTGAAAACAAAAGAGTGTTGCTTGCTTTCCACATTATATATGAGTATGTGAGACTATGGCGAGTCTATTTATATAACGTCATTGGGGAAATGCATCTTTTTCATGCTGCCAATCTATAGTTTTGTACTTTTTTATAGCAGATAAGGTATACCTGTATACTTTTTGATAGTTCAGCATCCCTTGTACAAAAAGTCACCAACCGCTACTCCTACCTACATACTTAATTATTAGCCGCATATCATTTTATGTAGCTTTTTTTATATTTCAAATAAGGAATTAAACCATTTGTCCATGGAAACGTCACTATCTCAATGACAATTCTTTTTTTAATCTTTCTTTAGGTAGATAGGTACCATAATATTATCAATTTTATTGAAAAAACGCAAAAAGAGTCTAACTAAAGATGATGAGTTCACCTTTCACACAAAAAAAAATTGAAAATGGCCACCATCTTGAAACGGAAATAGAATGTAAAAACAAATTTACAGACAGACAAAACTAATGCTCTTAATTAATGTCTTTGAATAGGACCTTTTGATTCCAGGCTTCAAATATACAGTGTAATTCTAATTTTATTGTATAATTACGTTTATTGATATTGAAATTTGTGGGAGGTCAACATCTTATTGTTTAATAAATTGTGTAATTTTATTGTATAATTAATAGTATAATACGGCATAATTTTATTATATAATGAATTTTATTGATAATGAAATAAGTGGGAGGTCAACTTTTTATTATAGTATAATGAATTGTATGATTTTAGTGATATTGAAATATGTGGGAGGTCAACATTTTATTGTATAATTAATTGCATAATACGGTATAATTTTATTGTATAATGAATTTCATTGATATTGAAATATGTGGGAGGTCAACATTTTATTGTATTATACAGTTATTTATTGTATAATGCATTTTATTGATTTTGAAATATGTCAAAAATCTAAAAATATCGATTTGGGAGGTGGGCATGGGTAGGGCAGCCTCAGGAACCATTTATTTGATAACCAACAACCCTGCCATAGGTCACCCCAAGTGGTTCGCTACGTTTGGTGACTTAGCAGGAGTGCATGGGTTCAATGGGCGATTCAAATTTGTTTTTATTTATTATATAATTCACTATATGACTTCAATTTCAATTTTCCACGTTCCCTTTGAAAAGGTAAATCACACTATAAACCATTTTAATCAAATCAAAAAATATTTATTGTACATGTAAAAAAAGGTATTGCTTATGGGTAGACCCCATTTCTTCCAGCTATAACAAGATTACTTAAAACACTAATGATAATTGTGACAGCGTTGAACCTCTGTCAATCCGCTTTAAATACAAAACCTCACAAACCAGATCACTAGCAACCATCACCTAGTCTACACCTCTCTCTCTGCTTGCCCGCTCTACCTCGCTTCGACCCTGTCTCCACTTGCCTACTTTCTATTCTGACCATCACCTCACCCTGGACCACGGACTACCCTACCTATTTCTGGATCAGACCGGGCTATGTCAAAAGAAAAAGCCTCTCCAGCATATCGGACCAGCTCTATAGCGGCAAAAGAGACTATGTTCTCCCTTTACACGTGGTGAAAGGAACGACATCTTGCACCACCATGGATTGGGACCACTAGTCTATTTACGGTATTTGTGTGCAGAGGCGGCTCTAGGGGTCCAGAAGTGGAAGGTCATTAAAAAAATGATATTATGATACAACATCATATTAAATATGATAATATTCATTTGTAGGTACCTCACGAGTTTGAGAGTTAAATTCATAAACACATATAGTAAATTATTTCTTGCGACGAGCGTAAAATATGCAAAATCAACTTACGTTTATCAAACCATCTCTTTCAGACGCATAATATTCAGAATGCTCTCTCTCCCTCACGGCACTGACCCGAACTGTGTTCAGAATCCGAAAACTTTTTACTAAGCGACAAAGTGCCAAATCGTTTATTGTGTGGTGCGTAAAGAGACAGAAGATATGATATCGGGGCATTTCATAATTTGACCCAACCAATCATAGTGCGTGGGAAAGAAAGCTTCCATTTAAAACATTAGATGTCACTACTTGCCGCTGCCGGCTATCTCGCGATATATTTCAAATACATTAGAATAATACCAGAGTTTTGATTTGCTTAATATTTCATAATAATATTATGTTTTACTGTCATCTTATAATTTTGGGAGGTTTTTGACCAATTGACCTGAGGGAAGGATCGCCACTGCTTGTGTATCTCACCCTGTCTGGCTTATCTTCAGTGACTATAAATACCATAAGACCAGCACCAAATTGCAGCTGCCAATAATAACATGAATATATGCATAATTTTCTTTATTAAAATTATGTGTATAATATAATATTTCTTATACAATATAAATTCATATTTACAAAAAATATTAAAGATCCAACACACTACACGCTAGCTCATGTAGCTCTTACTAAATAAATGTTATTAAAAGTTTGTCCAAATAAGTAATTGTTGGGCATTCCATATTACGTTAACCCGTTCACTGCTATGCGCATACCATGATGCGCAAATAACCCATGCCTCCAGGGCTGTACACATAAACACATATGCATGTACATAGATATAAATTTTAAAGTAAAATGTATGACTGTCAAAAGAGACACAAACTCCCGTTATTCAATATACATTGGGAATGCGATTAAAGGGTAAGTAATATATATATATGAACATATAATTCTATAAAGTAGTCAAAATACATTAAAAAATAATCAAAACCCCAACATCCTTTAAACAACTCTACATATCGATCATCCAGTTGATTATTCAGAAATTTCCAAAATATCGAAATATGAGTTCAGTATGCAGTTAATAATAATAATAATAATTGGACAATTTGTAGAGCGCCGTTTTTGTGAAAAATCACCTCAAGGGCGTTATATGTAAAAGTGTATCCTTTACCTGGTACAATACTCAGATTACTCATAAACACCATCAAATCAATTATAATCGACCACCATAACACGGGCATCAGCCTAGCATGGTGGTCGAAAAATCCACTAATGTAACCCTATTTTTGTATTTAATGAATAAAGAAAAATTAAAAAAAAAAAAAAATACACAAAAACTTGTACTAGTGAATTAATAAAAATGTTGATGTTGACTGGGTCACTACTACTTCAATTTGGGAGGCAGGTATGGGTGACGCCGCCTTGAGAACCATTTATTAGATAACCAACACCTCTGCTATAGGTTACCAAAAGTGGTTCGCACGTTTGGTGACTTAGCAGGGGGGGCCTGGGTTCACGAGGTGAGGTTTGTCTGAGTCTTGGTGGCAGATGCGTCTGCCCGCCAGTTGCACAGCAGGCCGGATCGGAAAAGAACGGTTGAGGATTGACTTCTCCAGCCGTACTCTCTCGGAACATCGCCTTACACCACAATGAGAGGGATGGATTCATACATCCATCACTCCTGGACATACTGACCAGATCCCTACCCATCCCTAATACCCTTTTCTTTCCCAGAACTTCCTCTCCTTCCTTTCCTAAAAAGACCCTCCACACAGCATCCCCAAAGATGACATAGGCCCCGAGAGGAATTATTTTCCTCAGGCCTCCTGTGTGGAGCTAATGTAAAAAAAAAAAAGTAGTTTATTTCACAATTGTCATACTAATGTACCGGACCGTTATGCTTATAGCTTACTAGCAGACCCGGCCACACGTTGCTGTGGCTAACGAAACCTTTATAACCAACGCTATCTGTTAAATCAAATCCACACCACGCTGCCCGCTTGGCCAGATATATTATGTATTTGAACCAATCAATCTTGAAAAATTATATACCTTAAAACCTTCCTCATAAATCACTCTATCTATTGGTGAAAACCGCATGAAAATCCGTTGCGTAGTTTAAAAGTTTTACCGCACATACATAGTGAGCGACTTCATTTTATACTTAGTAAAGATTTAATATGTAAAAAGGACACATGTATAGTACATGCCAAACTTTAATACCGACCTGACATTGTAACAGAAATCGTCGCAATAGGCGAGTTTAAGGTTTGAAAAGTAGCGTGCCTCCCCGCCCACACCTTTCTCTGTCGCACATATGTTTTATTTAACGCATCTTTCTCTTTCGTTTACGGTCATTATAAAATCAGTAAAGTTACTGTACCTGCTCGAGAATGGATCGTATCAAGTTCAAGTTGGCATTTAACTTTGGCGCATACTGTAAATAATATATGATTTATGGTGGGCATTCAAATATTCCTAATTATCTCAAAAATTCATATTTCGAGATATCTGACTAATCAACTGTATGATCGATATTGTCGTTGTGCTATTAGAGTTTTACCAAAATTTACAAGGGAAACAAAAACTTCTTAGTTTTGTATTCAGATGTGTCAACAAACAATGTTTGCATGAGTTTTGATTGATAACGGTTAAACTTATGCCTACAGTCGACATAGGGTTAAATTACTTTTTTTTTTTTTTTTAATTTTTGGTTTAAAAAACGTATTGCCGAAATCTTGCACCAAACCATTTTTGCAAAACGATATATACAGTTTATTATTATTTATTTAAAACAAAGACAAACATTCCTAGGTTAAGGTCCAGTTTGGCATAAATTCAAATGTAACATTGTCATCAAATGGAAAATCGGCGCCATTTTAATTTTTGACATTTGAAAGGTCCCAAAAAATGCAGATTCTTGGCGCATTTCTATCAAATTGCAGTAAGCTGACCGCTTAACATGATAGTTGTCATCATCTGTCAATCACAATTTGTTCAAAAGCTGAAACGGACTTAGAATCTTCATTTAACGGCGCAAAATGGCGCTGAATGGTCATTTGATGACTTTGTTATATGTAAAAGTCTGTAACACAACTGGGCCTAAGAATAATCATATTCAAATAATTTATATAATTAAGTTTTGCCAAATAATAGCATATTAAATGGTTTGTTTTTGTTAACAAGTCACAGAGCGCTGTGAAAAAACAAAATCTTTATTAATATTTTTATTTAGCAATTCTATCAACATGTAAATACAACTTCTGAAAACTCAATTATCACAACATTTTATTAAAAATCCACCACAAATTACCCGCTTCACAATGCTGCCTAACCTTTACACTGTACAGACAGGTACATGTGTGTGAGATGTCAACAAAAATTTTTCAAATAAAGTGTTATTGACGTGATTGAACTCAAAATAATTAATTTTTTTTGGGTTAATTGGGGAAAACAGGTGCTTTGATTGTCTTGAATAATTTAACCTTTTGCTTGCGATCTTATTGTATGTTTGATACAGTAAGAATTCAACATTCTTTGCCAATTCCTTGTGGGGTATTGAAAAATCTGAGCTAGTTAATGTGGCCAAAAGGTTAATATGTTAATAAATTTACTTGAAAGATAATTATATATATTTTTTAAATTATGTGATTTAGTAACAATAAAATGATGAGTAACAATAATGAAACCTCGATTGAGGTGAGGGTGTTTGAAAAACCTTAACCCTTAACGGAACTGTGGTACCCTGGTGGGCATTCATAGATGATAATTGTTTCCTAGAGTAGCAGTGAGCTTTTTAAAATAACACATATAAATTGAAGTAACTAATACTGCAAACTATATGCCGCTGCCAAAATCTTCCTTCAAAATTTGAAAAACATCATATTTACCGACATTTTTGTCACTCAGTTCAAAATATTGAATTTAAAAAAACCTCAAAAGTCCCGCTAAGGGTTAAGGTTAGAGAATTAGTCCATAAATAGTATGTAAAAAAAAAAAACTATAGAATTCCCAATGATCAGTAATAATTTATGATAAAAGAAACATTTTACAAATTGACTACTTACTGATTATACAAAGTGTCCGGAAATTGGTGGTACAAGCGGAAACTGGTGAACCTACATCATATTGGGAGTCAATTTAGTGATATAACTTTTTTGATTTGGGCTTTCATTTTCGTGTAAATCAAGTCCAAATTTTGAGGTCTAATATGAAAAGAATCGGTCACGACCAATGACCAAATAAAATACGCTAAGAGAGGACTTAGCATACAATCTTGCGGGACAAGATGAAACCAATATTTATTACTGATCAAATAAACTGAATAATAACCAAGGAAACTCGAGGAGCAGGTAATTTCCACCAATAACGGTGCAGAGCAACTCACAGGCGAATTGAAGACCAGTGATCTTCACCGCCATCGCAGCACGATTATCACTATCACGTCTACACCTCGCTGCCTACACCACTGTCTACCTACACCATAGATTCTTAACCTTTTTTTTGCCCACTGCCCAATTTGAGAATATTTTTATTTCTAGCACTCCCTAACTCGCGAATCTGAAGCAGCAAGGGGGCATAATGGGATACTACGACAGGGCTACATTTGCCACAGCGGTGGAGGCGTAACGGGAGATACCCACGACGAAGAGGGAGTAATAGGATACCACGATGGGGTTGTATTTGCCACAATGGGGGGGGCATAATGGGATAGGGAAAATATTTTTGATGGCTCCTAATGAGATGGAATGCGCCGAGATAGGATGAGGTGGGATGGGTTCCTCTGGGTCTCCTACCACCCCCCCAGAAAGTCTAAAACGCACCCCAATTTTCTCTTGGTCTTCTACCGCCCCCCTGTAGGTCTGAAACGCCCACGTTGAGAACCTATGGTCTACACTGATCTGTCCACGCTACGTAGCCTTCAATAAAGACTCTTACTCACCAGCTGCTCTGCCTTTCACTGATCCGTCCACTCCGCTACCCGCTTATTCCCTCAGTATGTATTTGGATCGGTATACCAAGTGCTTCTCTTAAGTATTTTGTTTAGTCATTGGTCGTGACGGGGTTAGTATCAATTGTTTATTGTCTTTTAAAATGCGTCGAAGCGTAGACTATGCTCAAGTTTTAAAAAAATATTGATATGTTCAGATTGAAAGGAAATAAGTTTTTTGGATTCTCTATGAGTTGCAGATTCACCAGTCTCCCACGTGTACTACTAGTTTCCATACACTGTGTATTATTCGGCAAATGAATGTAGGTCAATTATTATACTTGCAAATAAAAAAATATAAAATTATATTTGGTTTTGACCATAGATGTCCGATGGTATAGGTAATGCAATTGTGGTAAACTACAAATACTTATGAATTGTGTGTGTTGGTGCATGTGTATTCATTTCTGACAGCCTTTTGTCTTGCTTATGCCTAATTATTATTAACTTCCACAATACAAGTGTACATGATCTTCAATTTGATAGTTGGAAAAGTTTTACAGTGTGTTTTATAATTATTTAAAAAATTTAACTTATTTTCATTGGAATTTTCTTCAGAAGTTGACTCAAGTTTGAAACATGCCATGAGCAAGCAATGCATTTGTGTGAGTGATGCATTCGTCTCAACTCTGGATGCGAAGCTTGTATGATCGGATAGTTTTCTTTAAATGCTGTATTCTATTCACAATAATTTGAATAACCGTGTAATTGCAAAATCCAAAATCGCAATAATATATATTTACACAATTACAGAACACCAGCTTTCCGTTTCACTTAACATTAAAATAAATACAAAATAGAAAAGTCAATAAAATTACAAACAGCAATTTCAAGATATTAAACTCACATTGATCGACATTCTTTACATCGATGGGTAAAAGTTGTAACAAAAGAGAAATATAATTAACAAACAAATAGTATTAAAATGCTTTGCTTATAATAAACTTAGTAATTTATTATCTCTAAAGCAGCTTTCTATCAATTTTTATTAGATTTAACAATGTTGACAGAATATTATTACAATATACAGATTGGCCCAGTACAGAAATTGAAAACTTTGAGCTGAACTTTTACATTAACCTTATCGACGCGGCTGTCACATATGTGATCCATCGGCGGCTACCGACGGCAGATATATGTGATTAATTAAGTTTCACTAAAACACATACATTGTAAATGTTAACCACATTACCGATTCCAGAATTTGAATCACTTAACCTTCGTATACTTGTGCCTAACAGCATAACACGTATACTCGCGCACGGTGTCTCAGACCAAGATTTCATCTCGTCTGTATTATTTTAATTATATACTTTTAAAGCATTATTGGTATTTATTATATAGAAGGGGGAATTTAAAAAAAGAAAAAAAATTAAAACTTTAACTTTATTTGGTAGAAACAGACTTTTAACTCAGCCTCTAAAAAAGAACATAATATTTTGTACTCATTAATAATTGTAACTTCAATACAAAAATAAACTTTTTCATGTGATAATTAAAAAAAACTCTGAAATCTAATAAATGAAAGTATCAAGAATAATTAAACATTATTAAAATAAGAATTATTCATTATTTGGATTTTTGAATAGTAATTGTTACTTACCTAAAAGACCGATAACAGTAAATAAGTGTCACACGTCCACTCAGCACCAATGCGCACGCCGCACTAAACAATGCCTAACAACAAATTAAGAAGATACTAAAAACCTCAAAGTCCCATTGTTGCTAATTTTTGAGAAAACAACGAATTATTGATTTGTCGGTCTGAGAGACCAATGCGCGAATATAGGAAGGTTAATCATTTCTGGCAATTCTCAGACCTTCACAGTTCGATAAAATGTTGATGACCGTTACGCACGATGTTTAACGACTCATCAAGCAACCTGACATAAAATTAGACCGATGGGCAGAGAACGATGCTATATTGTGACATCATCAAAATGTAACAATAATTGAAACAACTGAGCAATTGTCAACTGTCGAAGCCAACCTAAATTAAATCACAAAACACAATTATTATTAAAAAAAAAAAATTCAACAAATATTTTAATCAGAATATTATTGACAAATAGCACTTGAAAGTTACACAATCCTTAACTGGGCAACAGTGTATACTTAAAATTACAAAATATAAAAAAAATGTGCAAAAATAAACTAAATAAAATAAAATACATAGTGTGATTCGGAATTATTGGTGATAATAATATAACAACTTACTATTTCTAGTTATATTATTATTTCTACAACTTGACTACAGATAGGTCATTATCTTCCGCAGGCGTTCTTTCGATGCCGTTAATAATATTTCCAGTACTATTAATATTAACACTGCCAATATTACCGTTGATAACACCGCTGACATTACTGTTAATAATACCGTTCATATTACCACTGCTAACAGCACTACTGATATTGCCGTGCATATTTTCACTAACGGCGGTACCAATGTTACCACGCATGCTTCCACTAACACCACTGCTAATGTTACCATTCATAATTCCTCTGACAGCACTGTTAACATTTCCACGCATATTCTCACCGACAGCATTGATAATATTATCATGCATATTTCCACTAACAGGACTGCTAACATTACCATGAATATTTCCACTAACGGGACTGTTAACATTGCCAAGCATATTTCCACTAACGGGACTGTTAACATTACCATGCATATTTCCACTAACAGGACTGTTAACATTACCGTGCATATTTCCACTAACAGGACTGTTAACATTACCAAGCATATTTCCACTAACAGGACTGTTAACATTACCATGGATACTTCCATTAACGGGACTGTTAATATTACCATTCATACTTCCACTGTCAACATTTCCATTCATATTTCCACTAAGAGTGCCATTAATAGCACTAACATTGACATTCAAATTACTATTAAGATTAGTATGAATATTGCTATTGATATAACTAACATTCAATGGTTCCGGAAGATTAAACGGTTCAATTTTTTCAGGCGATTTAGCCGTCATTTCGTGGAAAGAATTCAAACCGTGCTTACTCAACCGATGTTTGGCCAGATTGCACTTTTGAGCGCACTGAAAAGCGCATATTTCACACTGGAAGGGTTTATTCTTCATGTGCAGAATCTGGTGCTTGTTCAAGTTCGCCTTCTGGGTGCTTTTGTAGTCACACTCGCTGCATTCAAAGGGTTTTTCTGTCGAGTGTTTTTGCTTGTGCTTCATCAGATTAGTTTTCTGTACGCATCGGTATTCGCACACGTCGCAGGAGTACGGTTTCTCATTGGTGTGGAGATACATGTGCTTCACTAAGTTCGGTTTCTGCACGGTTTTGTATTCGCAAAAAGTACAAATGAACGGTTTCTCGCCAGTGTGCGTACGTTCGTGAACAACGAGATTGTTTTTCTGCGCGCATTTATAATCGCAGTATTGACAGCGAAACGGTTTCTCTTTCATGTGAACTAAAATGTGTTTCGCCACGTTGTTCTTTTGTCCTGATTTGTAATGGCAAAAGCTGCAGCTGAACGGTTTGACGCCGGAATGTGTTCGTTCGTGAATCTTCAAAATAGCCGATGATTGGCAGGAATAAGGACAATCGTCACATAAGAACTTTCCTTTGCCGGCGATTTCTCCGTCATTCGCTACGATCTCACCTTTCACGCAATGTTGGCTATGCTTATTTCGGTCCGAATCGTTGGTTAAGAAAGCCAAATCTGCATCTGTTATCTTCTTGGACTCTAATACATTGTTGCCGACAATTCCATTAGTGTCATCGGGGTTGGAATAATAATCGTTACTGGGCAGCTGCGAGGTGGTAGGCTGCTGCAAACTGGAAACGATCCCGTTCAAAAACTTTGATTTGGCATGGTTATACCTTAATGGTAAGATTTCTTCTTTCGGTATTAAGTCCCCATTGTCGGCTTCTTTGCGAAGCTTGTTTGTTGCGTCGAATAAAGTATCGTGATTCGGCAGCGTTGCATTGCCTTCTAACCTCCCATTCAAATCTGCACTTTGCGATGACAAATTTTTAATGAATTGACTATCGATATCCCGTTTTCTATTGGCGGTATTGATGGCTTCAATTTGGCTCAAGTCCTTCTGCAATAGGTTAGGCTGTTCGGATAGGTTGTGAGGCCTGAAGTAAGGCATGTTGGGCATGTTTGAAGAGTTGGCGTGGGAGTAAGCATTGAGGAAGCTATTAGCAAACACCTGTTGATGCCTCTCGTAAAGGTCCAGTGGGAACATCTGCTGGTAAGAAGGGGAGCTTTGGAGGTTTTGGTAGACGAATTGGTTATTGTAGGCGTTCAGCATTTGGGGTGATGCATTTTGGGAGGGTGTCGGGATGTTTCTGCCAATTTGAGCTAAAAAAAAAGGCCAGATTAAAACTGTGGATAAAATTGATGAACTGCAGGTTTCACATGACTGCATTCATAGTGTGTTATAATTTTAAAATGTTTCATCAGTTGTTCCACAGTATAAACATACATTCAGAGCCAATGCAAAACTAGTGGCAGAAAATTGGAAAAAAAATCATTGTATGGAACCCAATTATGTTTCAAGAAAACGCCACATACTTATAAACCAAGCGGTAATTTTCCAACATTTGTGCCCATGAAAAAGTGTCCAAACACATCACTTGGCGTGCAGCAATTATTTTCTGCATATAAAATAAACCTTGTCAACCACAGGCAAAGAATATTTTTATTTATTTTTTATTTGTGTTCCAGTAGGACTAGCGGATGGTGCAATACCCAATCGATGATATAATAAAAAAAAAAACAAGTGAACAAAACGATAAAAAGAAAACAACTGTAGGTACATAAATGAACAGAGCGTGATTCAACAATATGTTATCATATTTTTACTTGAATTGCGATTCAATCTACAGAAAACATAGAAAAGAAACTGATTGTTGTTAAGTCTGCACTTTATTTTATGACAGTAAACAAAATCTAAAATGAACAAAAACTACAACTAAAAATGATCAATCTTGCTTTATTTTCCACTTCTTCAAGCATATTTGAAGGTTATATGTAAATAATCCATTTATTTAATTTTTAAATGAATCAAATTTATTTTTTGTTATGCTAGTTTAAAGACAGTTATTACTGTGACAGCTGTTTCTGCATTAACAAACTGATTCATGCGGTTTAACCACAGTTTGATAATAATAAGTTATTTATTTTGAATACGGATTACGAATAACCTGACTACTATCACAGAAAGCGGAAAATGTTGTTGTGATGGAGGACTTAGCCATCTGAGGAATCGAATACGGGACGCCGGGTGTTGTTATATTAAAAATAAATATTAACTTTTGAAAATATTAAAATTGAGAATGCAAAGATAAAAAAAAAGGTAAAAATGACTCAAGTGATGTTTTTATGTGAAAACGGTACTAAAATCACGGATTATGCAAAAAACAATACTTATTCTATTGTATAAATGTATAATAAACAATTTAGTCACCTCACTTTTTTTATTTCATACAAGAATATTTAATAAAAAAATAACAATGTCTAACGGCCGGTAGGCAATTTTTCGGTCTACCATGTATCTGACAGAATAGGTCTTTTTATCTATTTCTATGGATAATTTGAATAGTGATTGGTAGCTTGATTTATTATGGAGTTTCTATTTTTTGTTGTAGGGATCTATCTCACTAGAACAATAATGGAGTTATGAAAACACGCTTATTGTACATGACTGCTATTGTCATATTAACGTGTATATCTGCTTACGTTGCTGAGTGGTTAATGATAACATTATTAAATTTGATTTATTTTAAAATATTTAAAAAAAACACCAATAAAATCCATTCCCTAATAAATTATAATGCATATTATATCCTTACAGCATAATATAAGTGATTTCCTAGTGTAGAGGACTTTATATTAATGCAATTTTATCAATGAACATGTCGATCGTCCAGTCGATTAGTCACACATCTCCAAATACTAAGTTTTGCGATATTGAGGAAAGCAACATGCAAAAGTTCACAATAAAAAAAATATATTATTTACACACGTCTGTGTTGTACATATTAAATATGCTATAAACACCAGGAGGCATAATGGTCCGCTACGTTTATTAGTATGACATTTTGAAATTTCCTACTAGTGACCCAGAAAATATATTTGGTAAATGTTCCGCTATTGAGTCCACGCTCAAAACACACTTTAAAAAATTAAAATAAGTTGTACTAGGTAGATAATAATTAGTAATAAGTAATTCAGTAACCGAAATTTAAAAATATTGCGTTTTAATGATTATTTTGTAAACTTTAAAAATGCGAAATGTCATTTTTCAAGGACCGCCATTCATTAGTGAATACACGCTCAAAACACACTTTAAAAGATTAAAATAAGTCGTACTAGGTAAATAATAGTTAGTAATAAGTAATTCAGTAACCAGAATTTAAAAATATTGCGTTTTAATGATTATTTTGTTAACTTTAAAAATGCGAAATGTTATTTTTCAAGGACCGCCATCTTTTTAAATAAGAAGGCCATTCTTGTGCCGTGTGAAACTGCAATACGCAAATTGTCAATACACACTACCAACCTAAAAATTCAAAAACATTTACTACAACGAAAGTAGGTACCTACTTAATTTGAATTATTTCCGAAACTATTGTAAGACCGGCGCCACACTTGTCGGAAATTACGTCGCGGATTTTTCGCGACGGAACGCTAATACAGTGCCCCCTTTATACCGCCTGCTCGCGTCAAGGCAAGAAAAACATCCCAGTTTTCAAGTAGTTTAGCGGCTACGCTAGGTTTGTGTAACATGGTTTGTGATACAAAAGAAAGTGCCCCTTTATACCGCCTGCTCGCGTCAAAGCAAGAAAAACATCCCAGTTTTCAAGTAGTTTAGAGGCTACGCTAGGTTTGTGTAACATGGTTTGTGATACAAAAGAAAGTGCCCCTTTATATCGCCTGCTCGCGTCAAGGCAAGAAAAACATCCCAGTTTTCAAGTAGTTTAGCGGCTACGCTAGGTTTGTGTAACGTGGTTTGTGATACAAAAGTGAGTGTATTATTTATAAAAAATAATTACCGAAATTGTTTAGAGTTTATTTTGGAGAATTTATTTTATAAATACTTTATAATATAGTGCTTATAAAATGAATTCTTTTAAATAAACTCGCATGTCATCATAATTTAAAAAAACATCCCAGGTTTTGAATGGTTTGTCTGGCAAAGCAGGGTTTGTCTAGCGGGTATGTCTAATAATTCTAATACATTTCTTTCCATGTTCTTCTGTTATAAATACAGGTACAAACTTGTCTATAATACTAATCCTACTTGCAGTACAAACCTTTCAAAACTTGGGTGTTATTGAAAATAAAAACGCGTGCGTGTTCTTTTATTTATTGTCGTTTTAGGTATTAAAATAATTACATACGTAATTTGGCAAATCAGGTACTTTCGTAATAATATCGTCATATAACATTTGTAAATTGCATGTAAAACATGTTTCACATGGAACAGTTGTGGGTGGTTTGGTATATTTAACGAACAGTTTCACATTTCATATAGGCTTGCGTCTCGCGTCATGCACGCGTAATAAGTGATGATTTTTTGAATTTACGAAACCTAACAAAATAATGATTAATACGCATTATTTATCATTTTCGAAGATTGAAATTCGTACTTTTTATTGTGTAACTGACAGAGAGTGATTTTTCCTTTTAAAAGTGCATATTTCATCGTCGTAATTAATAACATGGCGGTCCTTGAAAAATGACATTTCGCATTTTTAAAGTTAACAAAATAATCATTAAAACGCAATATTTTTAAATTCCGGTTACTGAATTACTTATTACTAACTATTATCTACCTAGTACAATTTATTTTAATTTTTTAAAGTGTGTTTTGAGCGTGGACTCAATAGCGGAACAATTACCATATATTTTTTTGTTTATTTCACTACAACTTTTTCTGCTTTATAATTGACTAGCAGACCCGGCCACATGTTGCTGTGGCTAACGAAACACAATGCCATTACCCAACCTTTATAAAATCCACACCACATGCTTGCCAGCTACCCGCCACCTGCTGCCTGAATTGAATATTTGAATTTCTCAGCTTTTCTCTACTATAATAAACAAGTTTATATATATAAACCTTCCTCTTGAATTACTCTATCTATTGGTGAAAACCGCATGAAAATCCGTTGCGTAGTTTAAAAGATCTAAGCGCACAAACATTTTGAGCAACTTCATTTTATACTATGTACCTAATGATGAATATTTGAATTTCTCGGCTTTTCTCTACTATAATAAGCATATTTATACATATAAATCTTCCTCTTGAATCACTCTATCTATTGGTGAAAACCGCATGAAAATCCGTTACGTAGTTTAAAAGATCTAAGCGCACAAACATTTTGAGTGACTTCATTTCATACTATGTAATGATTTGGTGGTGTTTATGAGTAATCTGAGTACATATTGTACTAGACAGACGATACACTTTTACACATAACTGCACACTCAACTAAAATATTGATTTTTCAGAGATGTCTGACTTCAACTGGATGATCGATGTATAGATAAACAAATATCTGAGGAGTTTAAAGTTGCTGAGAACCGAGAGATTGAATAGAACTCTGTTCTCAAAAGTGGAAAGTGGTTGAGATCAAAAGAAAAGGTAATAAAGATATATAATATACCATTGATATCTGGGTTATCCCTCCTACTCCAGTCCACTTCCTCGTCTTCCTCTGTTTTGATTTGGAACGGAAGACAGAACATCCTGTCCTCCAAAGGCTCCCGATCCTTGTTCAGGTTTCCGCTGCTTCCAGCGCTGTGCCGATTGGTCAGGTTTTCCACCATGGCGGAGTCATCAGCAAAACTGTTCGGCGGCTGGATTCCATTTTCAACTATGGCTTCATTCTGAGTGTTGCCAGACTGCTGGTTTCTCATGCTCTAAAAATAAATAAGTGGCTTTATAGATTATTTTATTGTTTATGGATAAGTATACGTTGGTTTCATTTGTTTTTCTCTGGTGATCTACTAACCATGTGATTCAGGGTGTGTTTTAATGATAATAATAGCATGTGAGATGTGAGTTACAAAATTCGGAGTGGTAGATACTCTCAGCATCACCCTGGTGAAAGACCACCATACAGAGTCGAAACTTTGCTTCAAATGGCATTAGACTTGTTTGGTGATCAGATTCGGACAGCCAGATATATCCGCCTTTCTCTTATCCATCATCTTCCCCTCCCCACTCCCTTTAGCTTCATAACATACCCCAATTGGGTATTCCGTAGTTCCACTTCATGGTCTTCGGTAATCACAATACCTAGTGTAATGGCTGAAGAACAGAGGAACAGATGGCCTTTCAAAATGGTTGCCACCACCCTCTGCTAGGAAATAACACCACGAGAAAAAGAAAAAATGAAGAGTATTGGTGGCACTGATTACTTTCACGCCCCTCAAACTCTGAACATGTGCTCAAGTATAACACAATATTGAAAAACAGGATATCAGAGTGTTCAAGTAAATAAACCAGGTGGATAGTCAATATAATGATACCACTAGTTTTATCATAATGACCTTTTTGAAAGTTGGTAAATTGTGGGCACAGTAATACCTATCAAAACTAGCAAACTACCTACCCTAACCTAACCTAGGTTAATACTTTGACATTTGTCTGTAGTTGAACAATTTTTCCAGATCTATAGTAGTGACATGAAGTTATAAGAACTATAATAATATTATTATTATACATAAATATTCACATGTGAACGTTTACAAGCTTGCTCGTGGAGCCATGCTACTCCAATGAATCCAATCTTAACTAAACTATCCTAATCAAAGCCTCACCCAACCAAACTTTCTGCAACATAACCTCACACAACTTAATTAACAATGGCAATCAATTTTCTTTTCATTGTAACTAAAAGGCAATGGAGAAAAAATGACAATAATATTAAAAAGACATTACACATTTTATCTAAAATAATTCAACATTAAATGCCTTTGTGGCCACATTGAAGTGACCTCCCATTTTCCTACAGCTTTGTTGACACAAAATGGCAAGAGTTTTGAGTTTTGACATTTGAAAAGTAATTTTCAAAACATCAGCCTGTTACTACCAATATTGTTTATAAAATATCACAGTCGGCTGAAGTCACAATAAACAACTATTGACACCTAAACTGAGCACACTGATGATGAAAAAATAAACGTCACTAAAGCAATCGGAGAAAAGTTTAAAAGATGAAATGCTTACTGTATTGTCGAATGATTCATAAATGTCTTCGTCTATGTTAAAGCTGGACGGATACTCGCGTTTCACAAAAGCCATGTTCTACGAACATATTCTCTCGGTCAAATACGGAATGTATTTTTAATTGTACCTCCGAGAGGGCAATTATTTCATGGTGACATAACCTCAAAAGCTCGTTCATTAACAATGTAAATTTTAACTTTTTTACCGGATTAAGGTAGTTAATTTAAAGTTTTTGTATCACTTATTACACGAGTACGGAAGAAATCAATACGACTTGGTAATTAAGTAATTATTTCGTCAAAATGACAGATCTGGTTGTCATTAAAATTCAGGATTCATAGACAATTATACAATTCAAGCGACGCAAAATCAATGATTATTTTCATAATTTCTAATAAAATTTTCAATATGCAAATTTTGAAATAAGTGAGGGATGTTTCAAAAAATTATATTCATCGACTCTTTATTATGAAAATTGTTAATTATTCCACTAATCGATACATTTTTTGACAAATATTATGGAAATTACTCTTTGTTTTAACAATTACTACAAGAAATGACTATTTACATGCACAAATATGTTATTAGGTTCTTAGTTTGGGTTAACTAAGAAATTCATGCGTATTTAGACATTAAAAAAACTCAGATTTCAGCCCATAACACAACAACAAAAATGCGACAAAGGCATCTTTTTGCATGCGAAATTTGGATTTTTGATTGAATATAATATATATATTTGTTCAAACGTAATTACTTGTTTCTTGTAATAATTCTTGAAATATAGTGTAATTTACAAAATGTGTGCCTAAAAATTATGATTTTTCCCGCATACGCATAAAATCAAAATATTTTTTACGGTGCTCTAGATTATTTTATGTCCGTGTTAAATCTTTCCCAAATGAAAGACTAAACCCTTCCACACACTTTTCCACAAATGATTATCTATTAAATTCACGCAATGTAAGTGTACTATATAAGTATAATAAATACAAAACAATACGTCAATCCACCAGAAACATAATGGGAAAATATTTCACCGACTCCAGATATTTTCAAATCAGAGGGTTCGGCTCTGATGAAATCCTAACTGGTCCGATAAATCCTACTGATCCCTCAATATAAATATTTAAAAAATCTTTCGTAATCGTACATGTATTTAAAATGATATAAAAGACATTATTATTGTTTCTAATCTGAGAACCTAAATTTCGAAGTACAATTTTCGAGAGGGTAGGGCACGGAGGAAGAGGGAAGGATAAGTTCAGGGCCGTTCTAAGGCAGGAACTGGCCCACGGGCACCCCGAGTGTCCGAGTTTCGGGGTCATTTTTCAAAAGCAGAAAAACCACTGGAAAAAAGGTTCTGTAGTCTGTGGGCATGAGTTCTCAGGCTCCCTCAGACCGAAGGCCCTGGGCTCGTTTCCCACGTGCCCTTAGGCTAAATACGGAATTGTAAAAGGTTTCATGAAGATCAATACGTTAACATCCCTTGAAGATTACGGGACGCCATTTATACCTAGCGCATTCGTGACCTTCCTCTGGTTCCTTTGCCAAGTAACTAAAAGTTTCTGCAAGTTGGAGTCCTCAGTATGGCAAGCAACGTGCTCGTATTTTAAAATACTCTGTAGGCAAATAGTTGTGGATGCCTAGCTGTTGTGGATACCTAGCTATCCTAGAATGGACACATTTGTGCGTCTGACTGTACATGGAATTCTGAGCATTTTTATTATAGATCTAAAACAAATACTATACAACTAAACAGTATTGTGAGATTTTTTCGCATTTCTTCCCCATTCTTCAGCATTTTGGTCACTTTTGTTCATTATTCGTCAAGAAGCGGATGAACACAGAAAGCATACAGAAAGGTTGTTCGAAACGTACACAAGAACAACCGCAACAAACATAAAATCATGGTTCGTGTTAATAATGAAGGTATCTCTTTCAAAACCTCAAACAATATTTTATTATAGTAATAGTATACATAAACATAAAAAATGCACATGTGAATAAAGCAGGCGAAAATAATCTGGCATTCTATTAAAATTAACAACCTCCCCCTCGTTGAGGGTAAGAACTGTACATTAAACTAGCGCCATAAGAGATTAGAGCAGCGGCCGCTTTCAGAACTAATCAGTAGCTTTTGTTGTGCAATTCGGCCGGTCGTTTAGCGTTCGCCGTGTATTCCGTTTCGTCGTGGAAACTCCGCTTTTCGTGAATAGTGTGTGCAAAAACGTGTTTAATGGATTAACTCTGGCACGGCCAAACCCCCAAGATCATCTCCGAGGTAAAATATCTTTCATTTAAAATGCTAACGTGACGGGAGTCGTGTGAAATTCATGTTTTTTGTGGCTCAATTTCGTGGGAGGGTTTGTGTGTGTTAATTTACTGCGGAGGCGTTGATACAATTGTATAAGCATAATAAACCCGCTAACGTAAATATAAAAGCAACAAAATGATAACATTGAACGTATTAGCTTCCCATTTACGTAAAAAAAACTATTCGGGTATCTCATTTTCTTATCTTTTTTCGCGAAGTGTCAGTAGCGTGATACATTTTCGCGGCAGTGTTATTTTTTATACAATCGTGTTTATAAATTTGGCGTTGTTTGTAAATTGTCGTTTCAGTGAATGATAACATTTAATTAATGACTTCCGCTGTGAGATTCGTGTGCGCTTTCAGTGTTTTGATTCAGAATGGTGTGGAGATGAATGGTAGCCATAAAATACACTGCTATAAGAGGCGGCCGTAATGACTCATACATAATCTAGCAGCCCTTTTCAGCTCGGCCTTTTCACACGAGGTCGTAAAACACATAAAAAACAAAAAAGGCTGAAATAAAAAAGGGTCGGTTTTTGAAAGAACGAAATAAAACATCATAAATCTTGATTAACTTTTGAAAATTTGACATTATCAAATTTAGCGATCGAAAATTCGATATCCTTCAAATTAGTGTGTCGTAAAAACGAGTTGTGTTTTTTACAAATAATGTCTGACGATTGCGTGACGACAGGAAGGGCTCTGCAAATATATAACAATACCTGTCTGGAAGATTGATATAAGACGTAATAGAGAAAATTATGTCCACTTCATGACATCGAAATCTGAATTGTTTCAGGCTGTAGCCTGCACTGCCTGCACTGCCTGCAGTCTGCAGTGCGATGATAGCCAATCCTCGATAAGAGAGCACCAAAATAAGACAACCTACCTACCTTGTTGATTCTTGGGAACAACCTTGCCTTTTAAACAGTGTAATTTATGAATTGGATGAATCAGTTTTTGTCAGAAGAAATCCCAATGTAAACGCAGTGTCCCTTTTAGTGGCGAATGCGATAGACAGAACAACAAACTTTTGTTCCTTCATCTATTCCGACATTCTAAACTATAAGTTTCTCTTGTCAAGCTGTCAATAATTCAAGGTCGTGTGGCAGTAGTAATAGAGATTAGAACGCCTTGTATTGATTCAGAATGCAGATTATTCTCTCAATCATTTCCGTGCTATGTGAATTCAATACCAGTACAAAATAGCAGTGGCGCAGCTAGCATGGGTGGCACCCGGGGCGGATAACATGGTTGGTGTCACCCCCCCCCCCCCACTTAAGTTGACAAACACTAATTTCGACTCATAAAAAATTGGTCTGTCTGTCTGTCCGAGTGTCACCCCCCCCCCCCGACGGGGGGTCCGCCCCCCCCTCGCTACGCCACTGCAAAATAGGCATATTATTTACGTAAAACCTAAATAACGAGGTTGGTATTTTCTAATGGATAATTTTTCTTTTGGTTCCCAATAACAATCATTTCTAATTTCTTTTAAACCCTCAGGCTTCGACAATGTTTTGTCATAGTAAAAATAATTCCGTTTTGCAATGAAATCCAAATAAAAGGAATATTTCTGAATGTATCCGAAAACTAAAACTAGTTTTTGAAAAGTGGTTGAAATACGCTTTGAAATATTATACTTAATTCGAAATAAACAAAAAGTTTTTACAATGGCTCACTTTTCGTATTTTCCAACTAAAATTACTGAAAACAAAAAAAAACACCTACATATTTTAATAGCTAAATGTATTTTAAACGCTATCGTCAACTCACTTTTTTGTCGTTTCATGTAAAAATAATTACTTTGATTGATAAGTTTGATTTTTTTTTTCAAATTAAGGCGGGAAACTTTGGATTCATGAAGCTGCATATTTTAATAATTTTATGGTTAATTTTTAGGTTTGAATATAAATCATGATGTTTGCTCTTTCTAACACTGTTTATATTATTTTTCTAATTATTATAGTAAGGAAGACGCAACAATTTCTATGAGACCTACCTATATGATTTGTTCCGAAAACCGAACAAATAGACCTGACTGGTTAAATTCGTTGTGCTTTCAATATAAATAATATTAGCCATCATAACATAACTCTAAGAGGTGGTAGTCAGAGAGGATGGAAAGTCACAAAAATACGTCTAGTCATGTACTCCTTGTTTCATTCACTTTCATTCATAGTCTTCTGTTATTTCGATTCTTGAAATGACTCGATTCAAGTATTTGATTCACCTGTATGTCTCAGACTTATACCATCTACACTTGTGCGTCATATCCGTTCTTTCTACCTGTCCCAAGCATCCCTTTCACTTGCGTCGATATAATACCGTTGCAATTGGTTTTACCACACGTGCGCCTCAGGGAACCCACTTTTTAATCGATTGTCATTCAGTATCGCCCTGGTGAAAGACCACCATTCAGAATCGAAACGTTGTTTGAACTATTTAATGAACATTGTAATGTTCTCTAAAGTTGTCTTGACAGAGGCTCATTCCTGTGATATCTTGAAAGAAACCATTCCCTTGTTAAGAATATTATGAACTAAATGTACAATTTGGCTGTCCTGAAACGGGTATCCTTCCCAGTTGGACAAACAAAATATCATTTTGTAATGTATTGTAATATACATATATGTATTTAAATAAATAAAAAAAATTAAAAAGACTAGCTTTAGCTGTGTTTGGTGACCAGAATAGCTAATTTCAAACCTTTCTCTTCCTCATCTCCTTCCCTTCCCAAATACATTTAGCCTCACAATATAGGTACCCCAATTGGGAGTGTCGTATCCCCGTGAGCACTTCGGGAGCAGTTGGGGCCTCTTGTGCGGTAAGATTTAAGACAATGAGGAATGTAATATTTGAATGCTCACCAAAAATCAAATATTATTTACACGTGTCTGTGTTTTACATATTAAATATGCTATAAATAACACCGGGAAGCAATTCAATTCAATTTATTTATTCTTTTAAAAACATTACAAAATTAAACATTTTAATGAGTTTTTAAAATACAATTGTAAAAGTATTACATTAAACATAAATATAAATATAAAACAAATGGCAGGCAAAAACTATACAAGCATAAATAGAGCTTGCCTTTTAAAAGCAGCTTTACTAACGCTAAATATGTCGATATCCGAATTAATTCTGTTCAACAGCAAGATTGCTCTCCCGATCGGCATGACCATTGGCAAGTTAGTCCTGCAAGCCGGAAGATAGAACAGTCTATGCTGTCGGTGACGAAGATAACCATTGGGAACATAGAAGTGAATGCTCTCCAAGATAGCTGTATTTTCAAACCATCCACGAATCAATCTGAAGAAATGCGTAGCAATGTGTACATCCCTTCTGACCCGTAGATGGTTCATTCCGAGCATACCCAAAAGAAAGTCGGTAGGATAGAGCCACGGGTAATAGCCATACTCCCTCATGTACAAAAATCTCAGAAATTTTTTCTGAACTCTCTCCAACATGAGGGAATATTTTACTTGGTGTGGACTCCAAATCACCGACCCACTCTCAAGTCTACTCCTTACTAAGGAATTGAATAGGATTATGAGAACCCGGGTATCTCTAAAATTTCTTGCAGTACGCAGAACAAAACCCAGCATTCTCAATGAAGTGCTACAAGCCATCTGAATATGAGTATGAAATGTCAGCCTACTATCAAACATGATTCCAAGGTCCTTCATGATGGAGACACGTTTTAGACTTTGGGCGTTCATAGTATACCGGTAATACCAGGTATGACACGCCCTAGTGAATGACAAAATTAAACATTTAGATATTTTGAACTCAATCCGATTTCTTATACTCCAGTCAATAATTCTATCAATATCTGACTGGAGTCGATTGCAGTCTTCTGTGGTTAGTATTTCTAAGAATAGTTTCAGTTCATCAGCAAAAAGAAGAAACCTGGAGTGCAGAATTACTTCTGAGATATCATTAATAAATATGGAAAAAAGGAGTGGGCCTAAATTAGAACCCTGGGGTACTCCTGATCGTACAAAAAATAGAATAGACTGGAATAGTCCATGAGATACAAACTGTTTCCTGTTTGCAAGATAGCCAGCAAAAAATATGTGAAGTCGCATGGAGAATCCTATTTCAGCCAGTTTATTGAGTAAGACGTCGTGATTAACTCTATCGAAGGCTTTTGAAAAGTCGTTATAAGAACAATCTACCTGATAGCCTTTATCTAAAGATTTTGATACATAATCAGTAAACACTAATAAGTTGGTTTCAGTAGATCGACCTTTTCTAAATCCGTGCTGTTCCGAAACTAAGTACGGCTCCACTTGTGGCAGTGTGTATTTATGAATAATCGATTCAAACAATTTAGCCGGTGCAGATAGTATTGCTACCGGCCTAAAATTTTCTACAGAAGTCTTTGTACCGCTTTTATAAATCGGACAAATCTTCGAAATTTTCCAGGAATCAGGAAATACACCGGTTTCTAAGGAAAGGTTAAACATGAAACTTAGTGGCTTTTTTAAAAATTCAGCACAACCTTTAAAGAAGAATACAGGAAGAAAATCTGGACCAAGGGAATGTGTATTTTTCATTTTTCTAATTGAAATTTCTATATCTGATTCATCAATTTGATCAATATCGATATTCTGGGCACCTTTTATATTCAACTTGGCAGCAATATTAGTATTTAGTAATGGAGACTCATTACTATAAACGGATTGGAAGTGTGTTGCAAAAGCGTTAGCTACATCTATTCCCCGAACTTCCCGATCACGATGCGTCATGGTGTCTTGAATGCCACCATCTTTCCTTAGCGATTTGACGTAGTCCCAAAACATGTTGGGATCATAAGGCTCCGGTACATTTTGAAATATTTTACTAGTGACCCAGACAACATCAACAGTTTTTCTGCGTTATAATTGATTTTGTGGTGTTTATGAGTAATCTGAGTATTGTACCAGATATAGGGTACACTTTTACGTATAACTGCATACTCGTCTCCAATTTCGATTTTTCGGAGATGTCTGACTAATCGGACGATCTGCGTACCTGTAGGTACTTTAATTTAATGTAATTATACTTTAATTTAATTTACTTGGACTTTAATTAAATCTAGTTTTGCTTTTCTTCTGCCAGTTCCATTCCTCATTGTCGTACATTGATTGGGGCTGGTATCAGAATTTCATTGTAGACTGCAGCTTTGAGATTAATAACTGCATTTTTATTTGACATTTACTTGGCATTTTTAACTCTTTTTATTTGAGATTAATAACTGCATTCAATGCTCAATTAATAGTTTTTTTTACCATTCAATTAATTTATATTAAGAAAAATTCGGCCAAAGAAAATCCTTGAGTAAAAATTATATGCAGTGATGAGCGTAATTAGTAATTACTCAAATCACCTAATCTCATGTATTATCTTATTCTAAAAGCTTTTATTATCATTTAAAATTTCCTCTAAACTTATCTTATCTTCAACAATATCCCAGAATTCATTATTTTAACATTATTGCGATTATAACTCTGTTAATAAAAGCATGACAGGTACGCACTTTATAACTTCAATTATATTAGTCACGAATTATTTTGAATAAAAGATACCGACATAAAAATTACTAATCATTATTTTATGATTTTGTCGGTAATTTAATGACATTAATTATTTCTTAGGAATAAAGCTACGGTGCTCAAGATGTAAACAATTTGTACGTTTGTACCCGCTCAAAAAGAAGGAGAGATAATATGTAAATACTAATGCTAGAGGGAGCGCGCTAATATTAAAAACAATAATATTTAAGCGAAAATTGTGAAAATGTTTAATAAAGCACGACTCGTTTAAAATAGAGCAAAAATCTCGTGGGAACTGTCTAAAATAGCATGTAAAGAAATACTGAATTTTTTAATACCTACGACGTAGAGTATAACTTGTAAAATAACTGAAATAACTCGTTTATAATAATTTTCGAAGCATACTTGTGATTTTTTTATAATAATAATATTTTTTTTTGTTTGGAAAACAAACAGATTTACAAAGATATATAAAAAGAAAGAGTGCTAAAATAAAACAGTAAGCCTAAAACCATGTTTTCGCTGATAATTTTTTAAAGATACATAAAAAGAAAGAGTGCTAAAATAAAACAGTAAGCCTAAAACCATGTTTTCGCTGATAATTTTTTTTTTTTAGTAAACTAAACTAGCTTGTAGCTAGACAAGAAAACCTAAGAAAAAAAATAGTTAAGAGAAGTTAAAAATAAAACATAAAGAAAAAAATATTTAAGAGAAGCTAAATACTTAAATATGCATGAAAAGAATATAGAAAAACACAATAAAGGGTAAGCTTATGATCTTGTAGGAGTATAAGGATTATATGTATGTAATTAGGGAATATGTAAATATATTGCAAATTAGGAAAATAAATCTGATTAATAATATAATAAATATAAATATGGATGTTAAGGAGTGTGTTGTGATGCATTACATTTATCTAATAGTGTTGCTTTGAATTTGTTGAAAGTTATATTGAAGATGTCTATATACATATAGGAGGTGTGTGTGTTATGATAATGGCAGGCTCGATGTATGAATTCATTTTGTAGGTAGTTGGTATTGGAGCGGCTGTTATAAAAAAGGGATACGTTTCTACTATTACGACCAGGAACTCTAATATCTATTTTTTGTAAGAGATACAGGGAAGATACCGTATTATTTAGGATTTTGTATAATAACAATTGATCAGAAATAATTCTTCTACAATTTAATTTCGGGATTTTAAAGAATTGGCGTATATCTTCATTTGATTGGAATGCATAAAACGACCGAAAATTTATGTAGGAGAGAATTTTTTCCTGAACACGTTCTATTCTATGAACATATGTTATACATATATCTTGGCTTCCAAATTTGTGAGGCGTGTTCTAGGTGCGGACGAACATAGGTATAATATAGCAAAATAAATGTATCGAGATAATAAAATAGTTTTGATGTTCGTAGTATAAATCCTAACATTTGGGTGGCTTTAGTGACAATGTTATTAATATGTAATTGGAATGTAAGTTTGGAATCTAAGGTAACACCCAGGTCCCGAACTGATTCTTTTCTTTTAATATCGACATTGTTTATTGAATATTTAAATATTATTTTTGTCCTATTTCTTGTAGACGATATTGAGTAACATTTATCTATATTTAGGAACAAGCAGTTAATTTTGCAATATTCGCTGAGATTATTAAGGTCCTCCTGTATTTTTAAGCAGCACGCGATATCATCGATTGGAAGGTATAGTTTCATATCGTCTGGATATAAAATTGCCTTGCAGTGTTTAAAACAACTTGTAATGTCATTAATATAGATATTAAACAGGAGAGGACCCAAAATTGATCCTTGTGGAACTCCTGATGTAATATTGACCCAGTTTGATCCTTGTGGAACTCCTGATGTAATATTGACCCAGTTTGATTTGTCATACATATATTATCGAGGGATTTTCATATAATTGGCGTTTCGGCGTGGGGAATGTATAGATATTATCTTCAAGACTAAAATTTAGAAGATCTTTAAAACTTAAACATAAAGAGCTTTAAAACTGTGAGTTACAGAAAAATATGTAATAAATCGGTAGAAATGCAAGAAGCCGAGCTTTAATATTATAAAATGAATATTTTTTTATGCATTATTTACCAATTTCAAGACTAAAATCGTCTCTAAAATACCAAATACCTTTAATAATAAGTTGGTATTGATATCAAACGAATTTATTAACATTGTCAATTTTTTGTTCTTATGCGCTGGTACTCCCGGTATATGCATATGTAGTTTAATCCTTGATACATTTGAATGAAAATATGTTTTATACCTTTTGATGTTCGGTGGTGCGTCCTCTCTGCACACCCCTTCAGGGACACTTAGTTGCATTTTGTGTAAGTGGCGGGTATACCGTATTTTCTCTAAACCGACTGCATATCGTATATATGTATGACGGGGGGGGGGGGGGGGGGGGGGCAATTGTCGGAGGATCAGAAATGTCGTGGAAACTAGGAAGACATTGCTTTACATTGGAGACACGTACGGTATCCACTATCGAAGTGATGTGTTTTCCAATCTTTTTAGCTTTAAGAAAAGATCCTTTTTAAGATGAAGCCATACTAAATATTGCAAAATCATACAAAATCGTATGTTTTTGTTTTGAAAATTTGATCGCTTGGAAGTATTATAGATGCTTCAATTAAATACTGCGTGTAGAACATATCTTGGCCCTTAAAAATATCAGTCATTTTAATAAGAAAGTCTAGAAAAAAATAAAGTATAAGGTCTGTAAAAAACACTTTCAAGTCCAAACTCTCCTATTTATAAACCTCTTTTCAGATGTTGTTTTATTTTTTAATTTGGCAAATTCACTTTCTTTTATAATAATCGCAAAAAAAATTAAACTTTTACGCCCGAACTTATGCATTATACAATATGCATTTTCGCGTTGTTATTTTTGACGTCACGGCGACAATACGGCAGTCGACGAGTTTGGATTTTCAAAGTGAACCTTATACCGTCCACCGAAGAACTACTGACTAGCCACACCCATTTTCTGTCAGTCCTTCCCCGGCCGGAGCGGGGAACAGACGTTAGGCTCCGCTACAGGCCTTTACGAAATCAACCCGTAAAAAATCTCAAATACCCTTTTTCAAAAGCATTTTCTCAAGTATTTTTAAACTCCTCCCATAAAGGGGCTTGAATTCCGATTTCGATTTTTTCCTGGACTATTGGATCGCCTTAAGTGAATACCGCACAGTCCTAACTGCCCCTGCTAACTGGAGTCAGAGAGGCAAAGGCATCCCTGATAGGGTTATGTTGTGAGTGTGAGTCTGATGAGTATGGGGAAGGGAAGAAGATTGGGAGATGAATGTGGGGAGGTACCTGGCTTTTCAGATCCGGTCGCAAAACACGGCTAAAGCCATTTCTATCGACGTTTAATTTCTGAATTGTGATCTATCACCACGAGAATACTGAAAGTATCTACTTCTCTGGAACCGTTGATGTTAAATAACACAATGAAATTAAATAAAATTTACCTGTACACGCCGGGATTCGAACTGCACATCCGCGACCCCCGAATCCTTAATCGAGCACCTTATCCCTGACCGCGGAGGCCGTTAAAAACATTACCTGTTTTTGATGACTATATCTGAATAGTTAGGCCCCTCCCGACCTCCTTCCACTCCCTTCAGCCACTCAACCCACCATTTTATTTGGGGAGTCATTTTGTAATTTTTATCCTATTTTCCTAGTCGTGTTGGGAACTCATTAATGTCTCCATTCAGTCTCTTATCTAAAGCCTCTAAATTTATTTCTTAACATTTCTCATTGGCGTCTAATTTAATTATACGTCTTCCCTAGGAAATTGCGGAAAGAATTTAGTACGGTATACATGTACACTTTCTTTTGGTATCTCATTTGGAGCACATTTACAATCCTAATATGGAATTTTTTGTATTCCGGTTTTTTCATCAGTACAGCTAAAGCGGTGGTTAGGTTAGGACGATGTGACAAAAAAAGTTCTTTGGAAAATGATCGTAATGTTTTTTTTTAAATATTTGTGTCTTAACTTCACAAAATAATAAAATAAAATTCTCTTTTGGCGATGTTTTTTTTTTTGCCTAAATCTAAAGAAGCGGTTTGGCAATTTCAGCATTTTGCCATCTCTACATAAGGAGTGTTAATGTTAGTGGCCCGATTCCGAATTCTGATTGCGAAACATTGCTTGCGGTTGCTTCGTTCCTTTCTCATAATTCGTGTCTCGGTTCACAGTAATACATACCAGTTTTTACGCAGGATTACACACTACGTGGTGTTTCGCCTTAAATTTAAAGCAAATTTAAGTTCATGGAACCAGAATTACGCAGAACGCACAGACAACCGGAATTAGTATTTTTTTAATCATAAGTTTTTTTTACATGAGCTGCACAGCGGAGGCTCTGAGGAAAATAATTTTCCTCAGGGCCTATGTCATCTTAGAGGATACTGTGTGGAAGGTTTTTTAAGGAAAGGAATGAGAGGAAGTTCTGCGAAGGAGATAGGTATGAGGGTGGGTAGGAAACTGGAGGTCAGTTATCCAGGAGCGACGGACGTATTAATTAGAGATGCCACGAATAGTGATTTTGCCGAATACCGAATATTCGGCTAGGCTCTCGGCCGAATATTCGGCCGCCGAATATTCGGCTGCACTTAGTACACTTCGCAAACAGTTTTCATGTAAAAATCAATTACATTTCGCAAATGAAATTGATTTTCACACGAAAACTGTTCGCCTAGTCGGATAGTAGACCCTTACAAGTGGTGGTCAGCAAACGCAAAACAGTATCCAAGTCTAGCAGAATTTGCTAACATTTATTTATCATCTCCCGGTAGCAGCGTATATAGTGAGCGGCTATTTTGGGAAGCAGGTATAATTTATAAGGAAAAGCGTAATTGTTTGCTATCAACAAATGCTGAAAAAATGTTTTCATTCATCTAGCTTACCACTGATAGATTTTAAGTATTAAATATGCTGATTTTTTGCTTAAATATAAAAAAAATGTATTTTTTTTATTTATTATGCGTTTTTTTTCATGATGTATTTCATTTGATATTCGGTATTCGGCCGAATTGTAAGCAATATTCGGCCGAATACTGAATAGTGAAAAAGTAGCCGAATACCGAATAGTAGCCGAATATTCGTGGAATCTCTAGTATTAATGCATCCCTCCAACTGCGGTGCAAGGCGATGGGTTGGAGAGGTCAAAAGACCTCCCTCAAACAGTCTCTCACGCATCGGCCGCCAAGACCAGGACGAACCTCACCTCATGAACCCGGGCACCCCTGCTATCCTGAACCACTTGGGATGACCTATGGAGGGTTTCCGGGGCGAGGCAAACACATACCCCCCTTCCAAAATGTAATCTTTTGAATTACCGTAGATCTTATTCACCGTTTTCTCTGTTGGTTCAACAATCTGCCCTGGATGGATTAAATAGGCAATAATTTGATTCTGAGAAGTGAAAGTGAATCAAATAGATGAGAGATTTGTCACCGGATTTGTCAGCAGTAGCATCACGTCACCCGCCACCCGTTACCCGTCACCCGTCACCCTTGTGGGGTGCACTGTGGCATGGCTCCCTCCACGGACGTATATATAGCTTTGATAAAGGGGGGGTCCGCAAATTAAAAAAAAATATATAAGGTCATGTTTTCGTGAAAAAAATAGTCAGTCTTAATCAATCAGCCTTTATTTCTACAATCGGCGCGGTGCAATGGGGGGGGGTCCGGACCCCCAAGACCCCCCCCTTATATACGTCCGTGGCTCCCTCCGAGAGGGTTACTCAAAGGGGTGAGTTTTTTTTACAGAACAGTACACTAGTATAATATCTCCATATTATGTATCTACAACTTGTCCATTCTTTATTATGCAAAACTAATCGATAAGCCTCATACCCAAATATCGGAAAAGTTCAATGTAAAATTTAGTATACTTTTGATAAAGGGCTTACACTTATTAATTGAATTTTGTGTTTAATTCGTAGAACTCCATTTTAATTTTTAGAAATTTAATTAAAATTAAATTCGATAATTTTATCATTGAGTTCTGCAAGACAGTTTGAAAATGACCTTACAAGTCGAAACAGCTGTAACTAAAATCCATTCTAAAATACTTGCAGAACTCGATAATAACATCAAATTTAATTTTAATTAATTTCTAAAAAAAAAAAAAAATATAACAAAAAAAGTTCTTACACCTTTTTATTTAGAACTATGTAGTTGAAGTCTTCAGTGTTTCTCGGACTTTGCGCAGAGTTTTTTTTTAAATCTAGACAGTTACCTTCGTCTTGTTTTGTAGGTCAAGTGTGCGAAATTTCATCAATCTCTGAATATAACTGTAGATTTATATACAAAACAAAGCCAGGCCTCCCGCCCGCCACATACACATTTTTTTTACATTAGCTCCACGCAGGATACCCGGAGGAAAAAAATCCCTCAGGGCATATGTCATCTCTGGGCATGCAGTGTGGAGGGTATTTTTAGGGAAAGGAAAGAGATGCTGGGAAAGAAAGAGGTATGGGTGACAAGATCTGAATAGCCAGGTAATTCCCAACCCTGTTCCATCTGCTTCCATTTCCCACTCCTTTCAGCCTCGCAACATACCTGAATTGCGTATGCCGTAGTCCTACTGACTCCAGGCAGTTTAGACGCTTGCGCTTGTTAATAAATCTTTAAAATCAATTCAAATCAACACAAACAAGTATCTACCTAACGTCATATCCACTAGTTTAACTAGGTGACAATGTTGGATTTCTGAAATTCCAATTTGCTGCTAAAAGAAGTTATGTAATACCTATTACCTATTATATACCTGTCGACCTCCGTAGCATAATGCTGCAGGCTTTTGACTCAGAATGTTGCGAGTTCGATCCCGCTTCAGCTGTGGGGCAAATATTTTATGCTATTCAAGTTTACTATTCGGTCTTGCTAAATGATGTTTATGTTTCTATTTTTTTTTTCTTAACAAACAATTTAATGTCTCGTCATATATATTTTTTTTTACATTAGCTCCACACAGGAGGCCATGAGGAAAGTAATTTCCTTCAAGGACTATCTCATCTAAGGACTATCTATCTCATCTTGCTGTGTGAAGGTTTTTTTAAGGAAAGGAAGAAGAGGAAGTTCTGGGAAGGGTATACGTATTAGGGGTGGGTAGGAATCGGGGGGTCAGTTTATCTGGGAGTGACGGACGTATAAATCTATCCCTTCACTGCGGCACAAGGCTAGGGATTCTGGCTTTAGAGGTCAAAAGACCTCCTCAACCAGTCTCTCGATCCGGCCCGCCACGCAGCGGGTGAGCAGACACATCGGCCGCCAAGACCTTGACAAACTTCACCCCATAAACCCGGGCACCCGAAGACAAGACTAACGACTTTTTGAAGACTTAAATGAGTATTTCGAAGCTCCACAGCTCACCGTAGAATTGACATATCGAATAAAATATTTTTACAAACACGCTTTCTTGTGCAAAATCGGTAAAAGTTCGCGGTATGTCACCGACTATCGTATTCAATTAATTATATTGATACTGTTCAGATTTTTGACCAGCCAGCGTAGTTAAGTTCTGTTTTAACTCGACCGTTTTGCATTTCATAAGTCTGTAAATAAATATTATTTCTTCAAATGTAAAATCGTGTTTATTTCGATTTTCTTTTTTGCATTTTTCAATAATATTGATAATATTATTATGGTACCTACCTGCCTGAAGAAAGTCTTAAAAAGAATGGTCATTAGGATATTGATGTTTGTATGAATTGTATAATTCCTTATTTGAATAAAAATGAAGTTGCATAAAATATATTACAGTTTATAATTAAATAGGTATGTATTTAAGTACCTACTTACAAATCTTATGATTTCAGAGGAAATTTTGGTTTTGATTTCTTACATAAGATAAAATTAGAAACATTCTATTTGGACACCAGGTCTACTGTTCGTAAAAAGTAGTAGTCATAGGGTTACTAGTAGGAGATTTCTAAATGTCGTACTAATGCACCGGACCGCTGTGTTTCCCGATATTTTATAGCTTATTTATTATGTGAAACACAGGGAGGCGTCTACTAATATCTACAGGAATTAAAAAAAAACTGAAATCGAACTAATATCTATGAGAACCGAAGTGAGGACGAATATCTACAGCCCAAACTGCTGACTAATATCTATGAGAACCGAAGTGAGGACGAATCTACAGCTCAAACTGCTGACTAATATCTATGATAACCAAAGTGAGGATGAATATCTACAGCACTGGCAGAGGTTGGATTTGCAATTATGTATAGCATATTAGAATAACGTAATATTGCGTGTGCAGTTTGAAAATTTTAATTTATGTATGTATGTATGTAAAAATCCCTAATATCGGACTATTGGACACATTTAGCTGATTATTAAAGATTTGCTGTCTGTAGATATTAGTTCCACCTACGCTCCATAGATATAAGTCACCACTGGGACCGTCATAGATATTAGTCCGTCCTTAGCTCTGTAGATATTAGTCCTCACTGAAGTTCATAGATATTTGTCCAACATATGAGCTGTAGATATTCGTCCGACATACCTACAGGCTGTAGATATTAGTACCTGGAGTCGAAATACAGATACGTAAATAATATTTGATTTATGGCGAGCAATCGAATATTGCTTTCTTCATTATCTCTAAACTTAGTATTTCGACCCTTTGGAATAACAAGATTCCGTGTGCCGCGGTAACCCCCGTGCGATAATGAACTCTAAAGTAGCTTACCATAGATCCAATTATACGTTACCGTGACAGATAGAACATTGTTAATCCAAAGGGTCGATTTGGAGTTATCTGACTAATCAACTGGAAAATTTTGACGGCCTCCGTGGTCCCGAGGTAAGACTCTAAACTTCTAGACTCATAATCCAAAGGTCGCGGGTTCGAACCCGGCGTGCGCAAATAAATTTTATTTTATTAATTTGTAGTAGGTACTTCACAATCAATTCATTAAAAAAATCTATACGTACAAAAATCTCATGTCATGGTGTTTGTGGTCGCACTCCTAAACGCCTCGACCGATTTTTATGATTTTTTATAGGTAGATTAGGTTATTATATTTCATACCGCTAGGTGATTAGGGTGTCCCTATCCAGAACAGACAAGCGGGCTGGCAAGCGGGCGGTGTGGATTTGATTTGTATGCAAATTAACAGATGGAGGTGTGATTTAATTTATCGTGGCTATAAAGGTTGGGTAACCATCCAGTAGATGGCGTTGTGTTTTGTTAGCCACAGCAACGCGTTGCAGGTCAGCTAGTAATATATAGTATATTTGCAGCACGTCCCAGAGTGGAAGACACTCTCAGTATCGCCCTGGTTTAAGACCACTATTCAGAAGTGAAACGTTGCTTGAAATGGCTTTTGCCGTGTTTGGTGACCAGATCTGAATAGCTAGGTATTTCCCCACCTTCCTCTTCCCAATCTCCCTCTTCCCCAACTCCTTCCCCTCCCCACTACATTCAGCCTCACAACACACCCCAATAATTGGGGATGCCATAGTTTCACTGGCACCAGACGGGAGCAGCTGACACTCTTGTGAGATTTTACATAAAAAAGATAACGTAATTTATTTAAACAATTTTTTTTCATCAGTTTTCATGATAAATGTGTATCACTTTTCAAAAGTTTTTTTTTTATTTGTCTTGTCCGGTTACCAAAGACAAGTGTCTAGCTGCATATCCATTTTATGTTTAATTGAATATAAAATGAATAGGTAATTAATTTATCTGCAGAAAGGTTTTTGCTTTATTAGCAAAAAGCAATATAGCAGAGAATGCATGAATATATTCACAATAAAATCTATTCTCATAGAATGTATCTGTAAGGTCGGGCAGGCGGTGCTAATGATCTTGCTCTGCACATATACAAGCGCACTTGCACATGCACGGGTAGGGGGCACACGCACACTGTTGCACAATGCACAGCGCTCACACATGGCACCAGGCACCACGGTACATGGCCGGCACAGGGTCAGACTGTGACCAATGTGTCACGATATCTTGCGACCGACCAACCAAATGGACCAAGTCCATGTCCTTTGATAGATCTTTCTCCTTGATTCGCCTTAAGGATAGAATGATTAGTGTTGCAAGTTGCAATGCCAAAATTATCAAATGCGTTGTAGTTTTTACGTGACTATTTTTTATGTTAAAACTACTGATGGAGTGCTGGTAACCTACCCAGCCGACCGATTCTCTATGTTTTGTGAGATTGAGATAGATTTCGGGCGAGATCTCCTGTCAGATTTGCGTGATTTTATAATGCTTTTAAATTAATAAATAATCATACATACTTGCATGAATTCGTGTTTAAAACGAACTTAACTAGAATACGTGTCAGCTCACAGCTGAAATTCTGACATCGGTCCATAGAAAAAGCAAATAACAGCCTTAGAAAATCACACAAATCTGACAGGAGATCTCGTCCGAAATCTATCTCGATCTCACAAAACATAGAGAATCGCTCGGCGATGTATGGCAGTGAGGCGTGGAACTGGAAGAAGAAGGATGATAGTAGACTGAATGCTGTAGAAATGAGATCCCTGATGCGTACGTGTGGTAAAACTAAATGTTCGTGTGAGAAACGTGGAGATCCGCTAATAATGCTAGACTAATAAGCGTAATGAGTAAAATTAAGAAAGGTACGCTTAGGTGGTTTGGGCATGTAGAGCGAATGAGCGAGGAAAGGAATGTATGACGCAAATGTGAATGGTGGAAGAAGTGGGGGACGCCCGAAGAAGACATGGCACGACCAAGTGAATCATATACTTAAGTCGGGCCATGTCAAGAGTCAGAATAATATAAGAGACGATGTACGAATGTGAACGAGACAAGGATGCCAAGGTAGATTTGTTTAGCGGTCCCTCCTCTGCCTACCCCTGCGGGGAAACGGTGTGATAGTTGGTTAGTTAGCTCCACATACAGGAGGCTCGGAGGAAAATATTTCCTCTCAGAGGACTTATGTCTTAATGTGGAGGATAGTTTTAGGAATGGAAGTTCTGGGAAGGAAAAAGGTATGAAGGGGTGGGTAGGAGTCTGGGGTTTAGTTTGTCCAGGAGTGACGGACATATGAATGCATCACTTCCACGAAAGAGTCCTGCTGGAGAGGTGAAAATGTCTCTCTCAACCAGTCTCTCCCGTCATGCAGTTAGTAGAGCCAGTGGGTCTACGGCATCCCCAATCGGGGTACGTTGTGAGGCTGAACGTAGTGGGGAGGGAAAGGAAACATGGAAGAGGACGGTTGGGAAGTACCTGGCTATTCAGATCTGGTCACCAAACGTGGCAAAAGCCGTTTCAAACAACGATTCCATTCTGAATAATAGTAGTATTCTCCGTAGAACTTTGAATGTTATAGGCACTACATATCATTCGACTTGCAGAACCGGACATAACGGACCGGATGGTGTGTGGGCAAAAACGCTGATTGAATTATTATAATATCAGATCAATCGGATTCCGTCGTAATGTCGATGTCGTAATAACTATAATTTGATTGTCCGTTCAACATGTTGGGTTCTGCAAATCGGATCGTGTGGAATAGATTGTGTCAATTATTTCAAATTTTGAATTCAGAAACGCCTGATAGCTCAAAAGTTGCGTCTTACAAAGAAAATGAGAACTGCATTTTTTTTTAAATGATTATTATAGCTCGCTAAAATGCATTGAATCAGAAAAAACATGTATTTTTAAATTATGGTAATTATTATTATTTTTTTTACAATTCTGTACTTTTTAACGTTTGTTTGTTATTAAAACTGCGTATAGCTGTCAAACAAACACATAACATATGTTTTTATATTTTTATAATTTTTTTTGCGTTCTTTGTACTGTATTTATGGAATAAAAAATAAGCTTGCTACAAAATACGAACCCTTTGTTTTATTTTTTTCCCAAATCACGAAGTCTATTTCTTTTTTCAAAACTTCCGGCCATTTTAGCTAGCTAATAGTGAACATCAATTTAATTTATTTTTACGTTCTCGAATAGCTACAGATCATACGCAACTTTTGAGACCCCAGGCGTTTAAAAATATGGCTTTTTTATCTCTATGGAGAGCGACACAAGCTAGTTTGGAAGGCCTTTTAGATGGGGGTTTTACATTAAGTCTCGCATAACTCAAAATTCTGATTATATTTGAAAATCTCCTATTACCACCACGTGCGGTAAATGTTGCTTTTGTCTTGATGGACGAATTAGCCAGCCGAAGAATTGAACTCCGTCACCTGGGTGAGACCCAAACGTGATGCCAACTCAGCCATTGATCGATCGGTCGTAAGATGTCTTCTTCTTCTTCAATCGGTTCCTCATTGCGGAGGATCGCGTGACCCCTACTCCAATATCCATGATGGACAAGGTTCCTCCACTCCTTGCGGTTCTGCGCTGCGTGGAGAGCCAAGGCACCGACGCACCGGATGCCAGTGATACTTGGTTACTCCAGTGCAGCGGTTACATTCCTCTGCTTCTTCTGCCTTCCACTTTGCCGGTGACTGAGTATCTCCAAGTTGGGGTCCTCAGTTTGACGAGCTACGTGGCCAAAGTATCTTAAAATACGTTGTAGGCAGATAGTTAAAAGCCTATTGTGTTTGCCTAGCTCTTCCAGAATTGACACATTTGTGCGTCTGGCTGTCCATGGAATCCTGGGGGCCTAGTCCCTATCTTTTAAGTTTTGCTAACAGCCTGGGGGCCTAGTCTCTATCTTTTATTAACCTCAGTTCGCGCGTTAATTACGTCACAGACACGTATATTGAAAGCTATGCTAATTAGCGTAACTGTCAAAATACGTGTTTGTGACGTAATTAACGCGCTAACTGAGGTTAATCAAAGATAGAGACTAGGCCCCCTGTTAGCTTAACTTGGTGGTTTGAGCAAAGTTGTCGCAACTGGCTAAAATGGTAGTCAGTAACTTTTCTGTTAAGGTTTAGTTTATTTTATCATCGCGACCGACAGAAAAGAAACAGAAAAGTTACTGACTACCATTTTTAGCCAGTTGCGACAACTTTGCTCAAACCACCAAGTTAAGCTAACAGGCTGTTAGTAAAACGTAAAAGATAGGGACTAGGCCTCCTGATCATTTTTTCCAACACCACATTTCGAGAACGTCTATCCGCTTTCTTTCGCTGGCTTTAATGGCCGTTATTCCCTATCTGATCAACTGTTGAGCCGAAATTTTGGCTGAACATTTCTCAAAAGCACAAATACGCTCTTTCCAACTCTCCGACTAATAGGCGAATCAAGCGTTACCAAACAAATTACTTAGCTGATCGGAGACTCAGATTGATCGATCGAAAAGTTGGGAACAACGGCTGTTAGTGTCATGCATGTTTCCACGGTTCCATAGTTCTCAGAATCAAGCAATTTCAACACCCCTTTAAAAAGACGTTAAAAATTATGAAAAAATAGCACATAACATGACCTAACCTATTTAACCAAATTTTTATACATTTTTTTCCCATCGCTTTTAATGACTTTTCAAAGGAGGTGTTGAAGTTGCATGATTCTGAGTTGTCCGGTCACCGTTTCCACACCGTATAGAAATATGGAAAAATCAACGCCCGCAAGAATCTTATCTTGGTGTTTATGCCTATGTCCCTCCATATTGATATATATGCATTTTACTCATGGCGTTTTTGTCTTTCAAATTCTTATTTTCACTTCTGCTTCACAACCTCCTTCATACTAGCTTAGGTATATAAAGTCTCTGCTTTTACAAAGTTGTCTGTCCTGTCGGTCGACATTAGTTTTGTTTTGGCATTGTTGATGAGTAGACCTACATTATGTTTTTCTTCCTCTATTTTAGCAAGGAGTTGGTTCATATTTTCTTCAGAAGAGACGATAAGGGTTGTGTCATCTGCATATCGGAGGTTTGAGATTATTCGTAAGTTCGTATTATTTATATTGTCATCTGCCCGATACATTGTGATCGAAAATATGTACTTATATATTGTAAATATATATATTTTTTTTTAAAAGAAAGACAAACATTCCCGGTGTTCGAATAACCCAACAATGTTTGAAAATCTCCTACTACCACCACAGTAAGCGGAAAATGTTGCTTGTGTCGTGATGGAGGATTTAGCCAGATGAGGAATCAAACACGCGACTCCCGGGTGTCACCCAATCGCGGTGCGAATATGTTTGATATTTTTTTAATCATTAAAAATTTAACCCTCGTAAACCATTAAATTAATATTTTGTTGAAAAATAAAGCAATTACGTTCTTCAGAGTTAAAAAAGACTTCGCAGAGTAAATTTTAAAAAAATATGTACCGAAGAAGACGCGTTACGCATAAATTTATTAGTGTTTTGAACTAAAAATTCAATTTGCTTTTTGTGCTTTCAAGTTTTATACAGGGTGTTAAGGGACGTACTTAACTTATTTAACCAGTGATTCCTGACATTATTTGGAGTAAAAAATGTAAGCGAAATTTTGGTCTCCGGTGACTTTTAGATGACATTTTTTTCAAAAATTTTTTCTTCAAAATCAAACAAAAAAAACCTTCCTCATGTCGTCAGATTTCATTAACATTTTTTTTACTCCAAATAATGTGAGGAACAATGGATAAAATAAGTCAAGTACCTACTTCCCTTTACACCCTGTACATTGGTTATTTCTAATTTGAATTAGCTTACATAATATAAAATAAAATTATGTTAGTTGCCTAGCGCACAAGAGTCCCAATTGCCCGGAGGCAGTGACTATGGCATCAACAATTTGGGGAATCCTGTTATGGCTGAAATAAATGATGATTGGGAAGCCAAAGATTAGTACTTCGCTATTCAAAACTACTAAACACGGCTAAAGCCATTTTATTTTCGTTTTATACGGTGATATTTCACCAGAATCATGATAAACAGAATGTGAATACCGCACAAGAGTCTCAATTGCTCGCAACCGTCTAGAGTTCTAAAGCCAGTGATACTATGGCATCCCCAATTGTGAGTCTGAAGATAGTGAAGAGGGGAAGGAGGTGGGAAAGATGGAGGTGTGGGAGTACGTGGCCATTCCGATCTGGTCACCAAACATGGCTAAAGCCATTTAAAGCAACGTTTCAATTCTGAATGGTGGTCTTATACCAGGGAGATCTTGGAGGTTCTTCTACTGAGAAAATACTATGTGTTATCGTTGTTTTGTTGTCAATTCCACCAATTAAAAATAAATAATTTGATTGAATTTAAAAAAAAACATAATTTACGAAATAGATGTATTGTTATGTTGTGACATTTAATTCTGCGTCCGTGGAGACAATACTAGCGGGTACTCTTTGAGGTCAAATGCCTCCACTGGACGTCGTGCTAATCTCCAGAAATGACTCACAACCAGATAATGATGGTCAATTCAACTCCCTTGGAAGTTCATTAACTATTATAAACTTTAACATTATTATTTACTTATTATAATTTTATCGCTGTCAGCAGACTTCCGCTTTATATTATGTTACTCTCAAATCACTTTCCGTTGTTTCTTGTTGATTATGACCATTGAGAGATTGCCCGCGACGTAACAGCAACTAAGGTTTATTTATTTAATTAATGAAAATATTAGCGACATTCAATTGAAAAACTGAAACTGAAAAATCAGAAAAAGATACGCTCACATCTAGGAAAGTCACATCAATATGTGTTCTGGACATTAGGCATCTTTATGCCAAAAACATACTAGCATACAAACACGGAAACATACTCTTCAAACACAGAACTATTTTGGACGCTAAAACATCTTTTGGTCAATTTTTTTTTTTAGATACTTTCCAACAAAGCAATACAATGCACTTCCACTGGCCATAGGGCTACGTAAGCGACTTATAACCAAATTACCAAAAGTCACTTACCCTAATTTATAGCAAGTTACAGAATGTTGTTCTTACGTAATTTTTTTGACAGTTCTAATCGCGTCCGCGCGAACATCCAAACTTCTCACAGTTTATCAAATCAGTTTGATAAGTTGAGACGCTTACCGTAAGAAATAGTACCAAAATGCGTCGATGCGAGATGAAAAAAATTTAAGGACAGTTTTTTCGTAGGATTTTTTTCCTATAAAAGCTAGTATTTTTATTATTTTTAACTAAAATCTGATTAGGTTAAGTGGATAAGTAATATAAGTATCCATCTTATAATCTCCCGAAAACAATATGAAAATAACCCTAAATAAAACTCAAATAAGCACTTCCCACGAAAACGAATGCAACGGATAGAAAGTTTTTCGATTCCAAAAACCAAAAAGATTTATTTATTTATTTTTCAGGTGGAAAAAAAGCTTTCTGAAAAGGAGCATCCTTCTATTTGATTATCGGTCCAATAATTTCTAATCTCAATGCTTCTGTTTATAAGATTGTATTTGAATTTGAAGTCGGTTGGTGTCATGTAGGTAGCTGTCATTCGGATAAAATGAAAGAACTTAATTAATTTACGCAGTTAACGGCACAAAAGCGCGGAGAATATTCTATATTTTAAGCCAACTTCTATTTCATCACTTCATTTGGACCTTATCGTTTTTATTGACAAAATCGCGTAAATTTGACAGCAACAGATCGTTGTTGACTGGATTCATCTTACCGCAAATAAATTTACAGATACGCTATTGTCGGTATTAGCACTTACACAAGTTGAACTTACAACTTCCTTGAGCATCAAGTACCATAAGTCGGGTACATATTGTTAGGGTGCCTCGATGTCGGCTTCTAAACCAACACCAGGGCCCAAAACACGTCCCTGACTAGCTCTCAGCGGGACTATGGTACTCTCTATTCAGGGGGGTGGGCAGCTCAAGGCTAGGGAACTTCTCTCCATCCTCCGGTGACCCACGGGATCCTCACTGGCCAACAATCCTCCCGCCGTAGCAGAATAATAACAATGTTAAATCATTTAGACATGTATTGTAAACTCAAACACATACATAGGTTTCTACAGTACAATTCAATTACAAGAAATGCAAATTACACAAACCTAGCTAAAGTGTTTAACTCTCTCTGACTCTCTCTCAAAACGAAACTCTCCGAGTCGTGATTTCCGCGGGGGCCCTACATTTCACTGAATTACGGACAACATTTAAGGAGGAAATCAAGATACAGCTTACATGTAGGTTGGCAGGAACCTCGTCTCATGTGGCAGCTTCATCAGGCACTTTCGTAGTCTAAATAGACCGAACTATAGTGGCAAAAGACTGATTCTACTCAAAAGTATTTCAATAATACATCGCGGCCCCATTGAATTGGGTCCGCCGGCTACAAGTGAGCCGCGAGCGTGCGTTCTCAAAGGCGCTCAGATCTCTTCTGTCTCGAGCGCAGCGGGAATGCCGAGTGGCAGGGCACGGGGGAGAGGCAAGGAGAAACAGGATACGGGGCGGGGAGAGGCGGCGGCCGAGCCGTGTGGACTTGTGCTGCGTTCTGTGCTCTCGTATTTACTCGCTTCAGGGGCGTATCGTAACACTTCCCCCCGCGCTTGGAAAAAAAGCGACGTGGCAATGGAGCTGTAGGAAAAAAAAATCCTCTTAAACTTTCATTGGGGTTTTTGAGAGATTCGTTGCTTGAGAGATGCCTAGCTAGAACATGCAATTTATGTTATAGTTTAGGTCACAATGTTTGTAGGGAATGGGTGAGGGGTACATACAATGTTTGGAAAAGAACAGTTTTGGTGAAAGTACATGGTGTGAAACAACATACAAGATTATGCAATTGAAAGATGACAATACATGGTTATGCAATTGAACAAAATAACAATACATGGTTATGCAATTGAAAAATAACAATTCATATTTGTACAATCGAAGAACAAAAAACAAGAACAAAAATGCCTGTGTGATTCTAAAGTTTCATTGGTCTGGGAGCTAAGTTTGCGAAGCGTGGATTTGTTTGGTTTCGGAGAATTTCGAAGAGGAGGACGTGGTTTCACAGATTCTAAAGATTACATTATCACTGTAATCAGACCCCTTTGAGATAACACTCAAAAGTACACTTGGGCCTTAGAAAACACTTGGTTTTGTCGAAGACGTCGAAGTTCATGAAGTGGAGACTGTGGTTGCTGTGCCGCGACTATGGTTACAGAGGTCATTGAGGAGGAGAATCCAGTGTCTGCAGACATACCAGTACGAATCCTAAAGTGTTATTAAGGTAAACACGGATCGTATATAATGGTTATTGAAGCATAATGTAGCTCAACATAACTTGTATTGGTACGCATTCAGCGAATACTGGAAGTCAAGGTAATGATGGTTTACACATGACGATATATGCGTCACTGCATGACAGCGCAAGAGACGACATGGTTGGCATCGATAGCAAGAGTAAGAACAAACCTAGGAGCTAGCGTGCCCAAAAGGTGGTTCAGAGTGTCATAATGTATAGTGGGACAACTCAACTTGCTGTGGCACGACAAAACAACATACATATGGGCGGTATGGTCTGTGCTTTCAGGAACAAATGCGTAGAAAAATGGCAGCAGGAGGGACCTAGTAACCACAGCGCGTGCTGTCAGGAAGTGGAGCTCAGCTTGGCTGTTGGTGATGACATCCGCCTGGGCTTCTTTTTAATCCGGGAGAAATTATTATTAGAGCAAAATTCTTGAAGTTTACCTGCCTAGGGACCAATGAAGAAAAGGTTTGGAGAGAAACAAAATGTGTCCAGATAATGAAATAAACCAAGTTTTAACCACCGACCCAGAGAGTGACGAAGAGAGAGTTTTCTAACTAAATTGTGATTACATGAACATTTTCCTTTACCAGGATGACTTGGCGTTTGCCGAGTGACAATATGTCTTGGTTAAAAAAACAACCGGCCTTCCATGGCCTATGTTAACATAAAGGTGGTAACATTTTTGTAGAATTTCAACGAACAAGACAAAGAAGTCGTGAATGAGTCACGGTAAAAGCAGAGAAACCAATTCATGAATAAAGGTTGTCAAAAGGAGACAGACGGTACGCCAAGTGCATATCGTACATAACCCAACATTCATGAATGTGTTTCGTGAAATTGAGAAAAAGAACAAAAGGTGAGACATATGCAGAGAGTGAGGGAGAAAGCCTGCTGATAATTGGTTAATTTACCAATTCGCACTCCCAGTGAGGGCGAATTATGGTTAACAACAGATTTTCCTCTTCATAACATATACCTGAGAACATGATGGTGAGGAGAAAGGAAAGGAAAAGGAAAGGAGTTGAGTGACGAAACTTGCTAGAGACTGGACTAATTTCCACTTCAAACTCCATGTGAGAATGAAACATGATCAACCAGCAGATTTCCTGACTCTTTACAATTGTTAAAAGGATGAGGAGAAATTTGAATACACATTAACAAAGAGACTAATCTTTTGCGTGTATTGGGCAAAAGATTAGGGGTCATTTTAAAAACTCCTGCGTGATTGTGAGAAAAGACAGACCCTTGCTCCAATTTCACAAACCTGGGGGTTTTCTTATCCGTTCCCCAGACAACGAGTTGGGTGGTTTTGTGCTCAATCGATTAACTCCCACAGCACTATGCCCCATAGTTAGCAGTGAAGCTACAAACTAGTCCTTTTGGGATAGTAGATACTCCTGGGCTTCTTTCCTTTTTGCAAAGAAGTAAAAAAAACAGGAGGTCCACGGGCATTGGCGTTGAATGACAACAAAGGGTTGTGGACTACATTTCGTAGATCGCACACAAAAGGTTTGATATTATTTCGTTCGCACGACTCATGGTAAGTGTTTTAACGTCTCCACGTATAGTGTATAAGAACATGTAAGTACATACAAGATAAAACTCAATTATAGACAGAAGTCAAGAGTTTATACAATGCCTCTTAAAGAAGATGGCAAGGCCGATATTATGTCGTTCGCACGAATCACGGTAAGTGTTTTAACGTCTCCACGTCTCGTGTACAAGGGTTGTACACAATTATACATACAAGCGGTACTCATGACAAATGAATGACACACGACCAGAATACAAAAGCGGTACTCATGACAAATGAATGACACACGACCAAAATACAAAAGCGGTACTCATGACAAATGAATGACACACGACCAAAATACAAAAGCGGTACTCATGACAAATGAATGACACACGACCAAAATACAAAAGCGGTACTCATGACAAATGAATGACACACGACCAAAATAGATTGTACAGAAAGGGTGGTACTCATGACAAATATGTCACACGACCAACTCAATAACATTTAGCTATGAGCAAAAGTGATTATGACGAACTTCTCGTATCGTGGCAGGTATTTTAAGGATCCCTCCTATAACGGTGGATGTTCTAAGGATCTCTCCTATGACGGTGGATGTTCTAAGGAACTCTCCTATAATGTAACAGGGTTACGTTTAAATACAACACAATAAACGTTAATGATGCTTGATTTTAACACATTTTATAAAGATTCGTTAGATTAACTAACTCCGTAGCCCAAGAGCGTACGACAGAGAAGATAGACAATTTGATGCTACTTCATGTGTTACAAAATACAAGGGTGATGGCAGAGTATAATTCTACTTACACCAAGTATTTAAAACAAAGACAGACCTATAATGGTTTTACATACTGTCTGTTGTGGCAATCTGCAGTGAGGAAGACCAAAGAAAAGGGACCAATTACGGTTTTACATACCCTTTGTGCAGTTACAAACATACCAGGTTATGTGCAATTTGGGTTGCAAATACTTGGTTAAATGGACACCTAAAAGTTGTGAATTCCAAAATCAGGATGACCATAAGGTTTTATTAACCTGTCTCGTAGGGTTGAAACGTGTCATATAAGACATACGTAACGTACAAGCAAAAAAAACAAAGTAACAAAAAGGTGGCTTTGTTATAACAACCAAAGACCGGATGATTCGGTTTTACGTACTTTAGTTGAAACGAGCCAAATTGATTTATATACAGGGTTATAAAGACCAATCATTGGTTTTATAAATACAAGTTCCAAAATGGACGTGTCGATATCCAATTTTGGTACAAGAGCATGAATTTGGGTAGGACGCCATCAATTTTTAATTTAAGAGGAAAAAATTGAAAAAAACTTATATACACGAGGGGCGACTATGTAAGTAACCACTGTTTGATTTTCATGCTAGAGATACCTCGGAAGGTTTTACAACTCATGATGAACAAGATAAAAGGAAAAATTGTAAAAATAGTTAACTGGTTCTGAGTCGGAATTTAACACTTTGGAATTTACAAAACCCGACTTCTAGAACGACACGCCGATGGGCAATTGTCAACTACTTTACATGAACAAAATAAACAGGTGAGAAAGTTCCTTTCCACACGACAAAAATGCAACAAAAAAATAGGAGAAAAATTACAAAATTACATGACAAGGCAGGGTATGACGTGGCATGAACATTGCGTAGTGTACGTGTTGAGACAATAAATGGGCTCGCGACTTCCCAAACATTGAAACTCGAAAAGTGTCTCCGTTCCAAAGTGATCAGTTTTAGAACAGGTGAAAAAATAAAAGAAAAAATTGCCGTGAGGGAAAGAAAAAACAGTGCAAAAACAACATTTGAAAGTAACTTCAAGGAGAGTACGCATTAATTTACAAAATAATTTACAACTTGTTTCATTTACGAAACGATGGGCATGTGATTGACACAATACACGCCTGACGTAGTAAGACTCTGTAAGCTTACAAAAAAAAATGTGATACATACTGGATCATTTTACGTTTGCTGAGATAGTGGGGGCAGTTTTACTTGACTCCTCACTTCCAGACTTTACAATGTCCTTAATGTGGTAATTACCAATGTGCTTTCCAGATGAGTCAGACAAGGAGTACACTAGGTCTGATATTTTCCTTAGGACTTTGGCCTTCACGAAACGTGGTGCCAGCTTAGCAGAGAAATACATGGCTCCTTGGGAAAGTGTGTTGTTCTTTCTCCAAACTATGTCTCCTGTATTGAAGGTGACATGTTTTCTACGTAAGTTATATCTGTCCGCACTCTGTTGGTGAGCCAGGAGCAAAGCATCAGTGACTTCACTGTAAATGGCCGACAGTTCTTCCAAGCGATGGGCATTGTCTGCGGTAGGGTTGCTTGTGGTGGCGGATGACGTAGGAAAGTTTGTGTCCCTATGTAGAGAACCATGGACGACTTGTTCCATACCGTGTTTTAAGAAGAAAGGTGTGTAACCAGTGGCCAGGTTAACAGTGTTGTTCATAGCGGCCTGAATTTTATCTAGGTTTTTACACCAAGTGCGTTGGTCTTTATCAACTAGAATAGCTAGAGCTGTGTTGATTGTTTGGTTGTAACGTTCGACAGTGTTGTTTTGGGGAGTGTACAAGGTGTTATAATAAATGTCCTTGATTCCGTATTTGGCAAGAAATTCTTTGAATTCCTGGGCAATAAACTGTTTTCCGTTATCAACAATTACGGTTCTGGGTGTTCCGTAAGGTATAAAAATGTGTTTTTCCAGAAGTTTGATGATGGCGGACGCGTTGGCTCTTTTTAAAGGGAAGATCCAACAGAATTTGGTGAAAACATCCACTACACTAAGTATGTGCATGTGTCCGGCATAACTTCGAGGAAAAGGTCCGACGAGGTCCATTGACAATGACTGTAGGGGTCTGTCGGCGCGTTTGGGGTTACCCATTAGGCCGGCAGGTGCTGCCGTGCTATGTTTATAAGCTTTACAAGTTTCACATTTAGAGATGTAATTGCGAATTTGTTTGAAAAGACCAGGCCAGTAATACTTCAAGGAAATCTTTTTATACGTCTTGAAAGTTCCTGGGTGTATAGAGTCGGGAGCACTATGATTGTCAATTATTATTTGTTCTCTTCCTTCGAGGGGAACGACAAGTTTCCAAGAGTAATCTTCGAGGATGGATAGTGGTGCCTTGCAATTACGGTATAGTTGTCCTTCTTTTATGATAAAATTAGGAAACTTTTGTTGATTATTTTTACAACCTTCGAAGATTTTCAAGTACCATTCATCTTTTGTGGGTGGAGGGGGGGCAATTGTGTCAACATTTAATGAAGCCAATTCAATTCTTGAAAGAGCGTCAGGAACAATATTGTCCGCGCCTTTACGGTGTACAACATCAAAATTGAATTGAGACAAACGGGAGGCCCAACGAGCGAGTCTACCGGAGGGATTACTTAAAGAGATCAACCATTTCAAACTACTATGGTCTGTGACTACAGTAAATTTGCTACCGTCTATGTAACCGCGGAAATGGTGAACAGAATCCAATACAGCCAATAACTCCTTTTCGGTAATTCCGTAGTTTTTCTCGTGTTTATTTAGTGTACGGGAAAAATACGCTACAGGGTGTTCGCCATCTGGGAATTCTTGAGTTAGGACTCCACCGATTCCTACGTTGGAGGCATCCGTGTGGAGGGTAAAAGAGAGTGCAAAATCCGGGCAATTCAGAACGGGGGCTTTTTGAAGGGCATTTTTTAAAGTTGTAAACGCTTCTTCAGTTTCAGCAGACCATCGGAAGTTGCTGACACCTTTACGGGTGCCGGTAATTTTATTTAAGGGGGCTGCAATTGTGGAAAAGTCTTTGATGAATCTTCTGTAGTAACCTGCAAGTCCAAGGAAACCTTTGACTTCTTTCGCGTTTTTGGGTCGGGGGAAATTTGCCATGGCTTCCACCTTAGCGGGGTCTGTTCTTAGACCTTTTTCGTCGACAATGAATCCCAAATAACGTAAACGGGACTTACAGAATTCAGACTTCTTCAAGTTGATGGTTAAACCAGCGAACTTGAGTTGTTGAAAAACCTTTTCCAACATTAATAGGTGTTTTTCAAAGGTGTCGCTGACGATGATGAGGTCGTCAAGGTAACAAAACAGGCTGTTATCGACTTCAGGACCGAAGAGTTTGTCCATCAGTCTTTGTAATTCGGCGGGGCTGTTCTTTAGACCAAAGGGTAATCTTTTAAAATGGAACATTCCCCTACCAGGTACAACGAAAGCAGTTTTTTCACACGATTCTGCGTCCAAAGGTATTTGCCAAAAAGCTTTGCTTAGGTCAACAGAGGAGATGAACTTGGCGTTGCGCAGTTTGTCTAAGGTCGCGTGGACGTAAGGTAAGGGGTATGTGTCAGCTTCCGTACAAGAATTTAAACGTCTACTGTCGAGACAGAAACGTGCGGAGCCATCTTTTTTAGAAACCAAAAGAGTTGGGTTGGTCCATGCACTTCTGCTGGGAACCACCACACCCATTTTTAACATTTCATCAAGTTCTTTTTCCAAAAGTTTAAGCTTTTGGGGGGCTAAGTTGTAATAACGTTGCTTTATGGGTGGGCCATTGGTTTTAATGTGGTGTTCTACCAAATTTGTCAAACCCAATCCACATTTTTCGAAAGATATTGATTCGAATTTATTGACCATTTCCTTTAGTTGGAGAGCTTGGTCCGTGCTTAAATTTTCGTGAGGTATTATTGTGCGGATCTCACTATTAGAAAATTGATTGTAATTATTTTATTGTTACAATTAATTGGCAGTGCAAGGGTACCGATGACCGGCTGGGAAACATTATCCGCAGTCGTCAGGTGTGTTGTTTGTGGCGAAATTTTAAAATCACTGTTAACAAAAGGCAGGTGAGCATTGTTGCCAAGACAGCTGACAGATGCACCGCTATCAAGTAATCCGGAAAAGGGCACATTGTTAACAGAGAAAAGAGCATAGGGTCTCCCATCTTTAGCTTGTTTGCAACAAACCGAGGAAACATTTAAGGTCTGGTTAAAATACTTAATGTGTGATAACCAATCAGTCCATTCTTTAGACCTTGCTTCAGAATGGGTACCTGAGAGGTTATTATTTAGTTTTTTGGCCTCTTCATGTAGAAATTTGGTGGGGGCTTGGAGAAATCCACCTGAGGTCTGACATCGCTTGGGTTTTGTAACCTTTCTGCATTGTGCCTTGATTTCTTAAAAATGTTGCGCAGTTCGTCGCGTGGAGGAGAGCGGTCCCTAGAGTGGTGTCTCTTGGAGGTTCGGGGTTCCTTGGATTCCAGAAGTCTTGCTTGCTTGAAACAAGTAGCGGCCAGGTGGCCTACTTTTTTGCAAAAGGAGCACACTTTTTTGTTGTCGAATTCTGGCTTTAAACCAGACGAACGGCTTGGCACAACCACATTATTCGACACATTCTTTATGTTTTTCCTATCCTGGTACGATTCCAGGAGGAGGCAGACTTCGTTTAGCTGGGCCAGGGATGCAATTTTCTGTGAGGTGGTGATGTTCTCGTATTTGCTTAAAAGGCCATCAGTTATGACTGGTAATAGTTCAGCTTCCGGAACAGGATGTGAAAGCTTGATGTTGATGGACTCAGCCCTTTCTATGAATGTAGCCACAGGTTCATCTACTAGTTGTTTAATAGATAGTAGAGATAGTTTGATCCGGTGCTGGGCCTCCTTTTTTCCAAAGCTAGAGATTAGGGCAGCTCTGAGTTTATTCCAATCTTTGCATTTAGTCTTTTGGATGCGGTGCCACGGAATTAATTCTGGGGAGATGAGTTCTATAAAGTTTCTCCGTAGAATCTCGAATGGGATATTTTTGATTGTAGCCGTTTCTTCAATACGGTCAATGAAATCCAGCACATCGGAGACGCCATTATATTTGACTTTCCAAGAGGATAAATCGTAAGTTTTATCTTGTGTCAAGATGGGTGCGACGTCCTGTTTTATCATTACATGCGGCGTAGGTTCTTTGTCAAGATTATCCAAAACTTGCGTAGCCGAACATGAATTATTTTCGTTGGAGGGGGCGAGATTTATTCTCCTAATGTACTTTTTGTTGAATAAAAGTGCATATGCCTTCAATGTAGATTTAGATTTGCTTGATGGCGAGAGTCCTCTATCCCTTAAAGCAGCTTGTAAGTGGGCTTTGGATAAACTATGCACATTGGGAATGGTACCCAAGTTGGATGGTGTAATAGCTTGCTTGTCCTCCATTGCGAGTTTCCTGGGTGGTGAGGAGAAGAAAAAAAATTGGCCAGGGGTTTCCTTTAGAAAGCGCAAAAATTAATTTTTGTGAGGCACTTTTCACTTGGTGATCACTGTTGGCACTTCCAAATGTGTTTTGTATACATGACACCAGAATTCTTGTCAAGGAGAGGCAGACGAGAAAAAATTTTGCGTGGAAAGACCTTAGTGGTAAAGGTTTTTGTATTTCACTGACCACTTTTGAGAAAACTGTGAAATTCACAAGTATTTATTTATTTTAGAAAAATTTTGCCAGGACTGACCTTTAGAAAACAGGTTTTTTTTTTTTTTTTCACAAAACACTTTGCACTGAGAAAGGCACTAAAGTTCACAAAAGGCACATTTCTGGCAAATAAAGGACAAACTTCCGGATGAAAATGACTGAATATGGGGTTTATTGCATCCAACCATATTAAAATTGTTTTATTTATTCATGGAATCAGTCATTGGCTTTATTATTATTCCACTTTTCACTTATGTAAGGGAAAAAACACAATTCACTTTCACTTATGCTGAAAAAAAACAGTACCTATAATGTACAATGGGGAAAGAAAGTCATTATTTTGTCCATTTGGAGAAACATTAAATTGTACTAATTTGACAGACACAAGTGGGCCAATTGGTATATTGTGCAGAAATAATAAAAATACGTAAGTCCGAAATTTTCATTAAGGAATTCGCAAAATAACTGGGGTTCCAGAATCAATGATTTCCGTTGGTATCCCGGTTCAGTCATAAAAAACGGTTTGGATTTAAAACGCAGCCTAGCAACAGTCGGTTAGGATATCGGCGGGAACAAGGCATTTGCGCGCACAATCCGGAATATCGCGTGAAACAAAGGCCGTTGGATTTGGCGCGGATTGCTGTTGCTACGCGCTCGCTGTTTGGTGACGCGTGCGCAATCAGATTCGCGGCGTTTCGGGTACTCAAAATGGCCGTTGTTTCAATTTGCGATGCAATTTATAATTCCAGTCAGATCCGTTATGGATCTAATTTACATTTTGGTTTCTGTGGTTTTTTCACAGGATTCACTGTAGAATAACAAGGCATAATTAATGTTTACAAAATAGTTGTTATGCGGGAAGGATTTCGACAAAGGAAGGTCCCGCAAAGCGACCGGGATAGAGAAAAAAAATTCCAGGCTCCACGTTGATGCGCCAATTGTTAGGGTGCCTCGATGTCGGCTTCTAAACCAACACCAGGGCCCAAAACACGTCCCTGACTAGCTCTCAGCGGGACTATGGTACTCTCTATTCAGGGGGGTGGGCAGCTCAAGGCTAGGGAACTTCTCTCCATCCTCCGGTGACCCACGGGATCCTCACTGGCCAACAATCCTCCCGCCGTAGCAGAATAATAACAATGTTCAATCATTTAGATATGTATTGTAAACTCAAACACATACATAGGTTTCTACAGTACAATTCAATTACAAGAAATGCAAATTACACAAACCTAGCTAAAGTGTTTAACTCTCTCTGACTCTCTCTCAAAACGAAACTCTCCGAGTCGTGATTTCCGCGGGGGCCCTACATTTCACTGAATTACGGACAACATTTAAGGAGGAAATCAAGATACAGCTTACATGTAGGTTGGCAGGAACCTCGTCTCATGTGGCAGCTTCATCAGGCACTTTCGTAGTCTAAATAGACCGAACTATAGTGGCAAAAGACTGATTCTACTCAAAAGTATTTCAATAATACATCGCGGCCCCATTGAATTGGGTCCGCCGGCTACAAGTGAGCCGCGAGCGTGCGTTCTCAAAGGCGCTCAGATCTCTTCTGTCTCGAGCGCAGCGGGAATGCCGAGTGGCAGGGCACGGGGGAGAGGCAAGGAGAAACAGGATACGGGGCGGGGAGAGGCGGCGGCCGAGCCGTGTGGACTTGTGCTGCGTTCTGTGCTCTCGTATTTACTCGCTTCAGGGGCGTATCGTAACAATATGTAAAAGCTCCCGTGAGTAACTTGTCAAAAACTTACGTAATTCGTAAATTTTTACTTATGAGTGTAAAGCTAGCCTTAGACAGAATACAAATTATTTCAAATATAAATCAGATACTCAGTCTTGGATCATCTGCCAAGCTAGATCAAACAAATTTATTACAACCTATTTATAAGTATGTATTTCCAATGGTACGATGCTGATTGTTTTTTATTATAAGGAAATAAACTTTGCCTGCTCGCAACACAACATTTCTTAGTGAGACAGGCCCAGGACATCACCAAAGTTATCTAATTAATAAAGATGTAGGTATAATTAAAAAAAAAAAAACTATTAAATTTAAGGCTAGGATTTGAAAGAAGCAATTACGGACCATCCATAAATTACGTCACACGAATTTCATGATTTTTTGACCCCCCCCCGTCCATGTCACACATCGTCACATTTGTGAGACCCCCTCCCCCCTAGTGTGACGACACATATTTTGCAATTTTACATGTAAAAAAGTTTTGCGTTTTAATAATTTAGATTTTTATATGTAAATAAATAAATAAATAAATAAATAAGTGTTTATTCCAGTATGTGGGGAGGAGAGTGCAATCCCACACATTCCATAAGGGTATAATATAAACATACATGTACAAAGTATAAAGTATTTGAAAGGAAAAAAAAAAAAAAAAAAAAAAAAAAAAAATGTGACGTCACAGAGCTGATGTCCTCCCCCCATACCCCTTGTCACACAATGTCACACATATCTACTCCCTACAACACCTACTCGATCCTCCCTTCCACAAAACGATCCTCCCAAACAGCATTAAGCCGCCGCTACCCGAATTTCTACCGATTTCTTATGTAATATCTCACTTAAACATTTGAAGTTTTTAAGCTCTTAAAAAAATATATGTTATTTTTTAAGATGATATCTAGACGCGTTCCACGCCGAAACGCAAATTATATGAAATTCTCACGATAGAAAAAAATCGGAAAGTATGTATTCCTGCTTCAAGTCGCAGTATAGTTTTAAGTTTCATTTCTAACCCCCAAAAATAAAAAAAAATCCTCAACTTAAAGTTTCATAGAAAATCCATTGTAATTATGCTAGTCAGTAAACTCATTGTTTATTAACTCTGTCAATAAATAATATCCAAGTCCAAATCCAAGTCGGAAAGTATGCTCCGAAAATTATTATAAACACGTTTGTTTCAGTTATTTTACAAGTTCTAGTTGTCAAAAAATTCACAATGTTTCTTTAAATGATACTTAAGACGCCTTCCATGAGATTTTTTGCTTTATTTTAAACTAGTCGTGTTTTATTAAACATTTTCACAATTTTCGCATCTATTTTATCGCTTTAAATATTAGCGCGCTCCTCTTAACATTTTTTTTTTTTAGTTTTCTTTATTCATTAGATTTTTCATTACATAACATTGGGGATTTTTCGACCACCATGCTAGGCACATGCCCGTGTTGTGGTGGTCGATTTTATATACAGTAGGTTACAGTTTCGTAATTAGTAATTACATATCACTCCATCTTCTTTTTGAGCGCGGATGCGGCGCCTTTACATAGGCCCTGAAGGAAATCATTTTCCTCGGGACTTTCAAAATCTCATTTCTTCGCCAATGCCTCGAAAAAGTGTTGCCATTGTTGCTCTATAACTGTAGTCATTGGCTACATATACTTACATTAATATTCCGGAAGTTTTTTCACTCCTAATGCAAACAGGACACAGTGAATAAATGCGTTTATTGCAATTTTATGTAAATGCAATTATTATCTCATTTAGCTAGTAAATCAATGTTTCATGTCACATTTTCATTTCTTAATTCATCAAGAGTACATGCATATAAATAAATTATTTGGAGAATCTTTTCACGTCGCGCGAAAGACATTTACGTTAAGGATACACGCGGCCCATCTAAGTCACGTACGCAACGCATAAAAACACCTGGACAACTTACAATGCATCGCATACGTTGCTTACGTGTGCCCAACGTGTCATACCTTTATTTGTTTTTATTTATTTATTTTTACATTAACTCCGCACAGGAGGCCCTGAAGAAAAAAAAATCCCTCAGGTCGTATGTCATATTTAGGGATGTTGGGTGGAGGGTCTTTTTGAGGAGAGGAAAGAGTGAACATGGGCCCTAAAGAGGGAGGAGGAGGCCTTGCAAAAACACAGAGGCCGGCAAATCATCCCGCAGCCGAGCTGTTGAACTCAAGAACGAGTCGTAGAAGCGACCCCTTCCCATGTGACAAATGTCAGCCGTGTACATGTTGGACGCGCATTTGGCATGTTTCCCGACAAGGTATTCACCGGCGCCGAAGGGATCGATTATATTAGTAGTAGTACAATAATTGTAGAGGACATTTTTCAGTTGTATATTATAATTTGTAAATAGTAAAACAAAACAAACATTGGTCTTAGTTTTTTAATATAAAAAAGAGAAACAATAAAAATTAAATTATTAAATCGACTTCAATTCGACAAAATTATAAATTAAAAGTTATAAGGATTATATTGTATATTACCGGTAGAACAAAGACAGCATACCTGCCACCTGCCTGACGCCTGTGCTCTAAAGATTCCAGATTTACGCACATAGTTCACGATCTTAGGCCAGTGCAATTAGCGCTTAAAAGGTGATCGCGATCGGAATACTCCCAATTTTTTTTATATGTTTTATACACTCATCTCCTGATGTCTGAAGTTGAAAATTTGAGTTTTCGACCTTGGGTCACTTGAGCTTTCGCCGCCATTTTGAAAAATCCAGCCGAAATCGCGCCAAAATTTAGTTTTTCTCAAATATCTCGTTTCCAATAAAAATTTCGGATAAAGTGGCTTAACGAGTTTAGTGGAACATAAAATTACCTACAATTTTTATTGAAGTAATTTTATTCTATCTCTAATAAGTATCGGGATATACAGTCGTAAAAATGTGTACAAGTTTTTAAAAACAGTTAAAATCCTCGACTTGGTTTGGTTTTTTGTGCGTATCTCTTTGCCAGTGCAATTTTGTGAAAAAATTACTAATATCAATTTTGTAGAGGATAAAATTTCATAAAATACCTAGATATCTTTTTAATGTTTTTATCTTAATTAGGTATAATTAAGATAAAAATATTAAAAATATATCTTTTAATATTTAAAATATATCTTCTATATATATTAATTAATATATTAATTAATATTTTTCTAATACAAATATTTCACAAAAATTAGGTCAGCAAGCAACCTTCTAGAAATTTCTGGAAGACTGTTCTTGAAATTTCTAGAGGGCGAAACTTCCAGCCCTTATATCTTAAAAAGCACGCCCTTCAGATAAAAATGAGAACCGTCACGTCACCCTGGAGCGGGAATAGAGATCAACCACACCATATAACTCCCTTGATCGTACCGAAACTCGTTTCTGAGTTTTTGTAGGACGCAAATTTTTTTGGACACTTTTATAATATCTAAATATTGATTATTATAACAAGATTTATACATAAACAACCTTGTAAGGTCAGTTTTATATGAGTAAATAATTTGTCCTTTGAATATTAAAGTCAGGATCACGGGCTATTTAAATTGGTACTGTGCGTTTTCATCCCGCCACAAAATATCCCCGACAAAATATCTACTAAAACCTAACCTAACCTTATTTTACGTTTTACTATTTTTTAACAATAATTTATTGTCTTTATAGGATGTCTGTATTATTTTTGTCTCATTTTTTGTTAGGTTAGGTTTTAGTAGATATTTTGTTAGGGGATGTTTTCTCCGTAGGATATTTTGTTGGGAATATTTTGTCGCGGGTTGAAAAGTCGCGAAACCATTGGGCTTTCGAATTTGTATGTTTATTGGATTACGCTATCGTTCGTATTCTATTTCGGCGCGCACTCAAAACCCGTGTATGTAATATCGACCACTCGTTTTAACCTGTCATATTTATAATACATACATATTAGTATTGTTTTCTCGTGAAGTATTCACATATCCTCTCGTCATCTCATATAATAAACCGTATGAACGCATATTTCTATTTCGGACACACGTGACATGTTATGTGTTTAATGTAGCCCAGTCTCCGGGACAAATAGAAATGTCGGAATCGTTTGGAATAATCATTGTAGAAGCGTGTCATTGTGCTTGAAGTAAGCTCTGATTTTCCTTACTTCTGCTGAAGTTGTTCGAAGATTTTATATAATATATTTCCATCACACGTCACCCCTGAGTAGTCAGGCGTAGCCTAGCGAGGTCACGTGATAAGCACTCTGTCTCGTTCCAGAGGCACGGTAACACACGAAACAACGCGCGTATCTCGTGATTTCTTCGCGACGTGTAGGAGTGTGATCAGTGGCGACGTGTGATTGATTTTTGAAGTAAAACTTCTTTACGCACGCTTGACTTGGGGAGTAAGCTGGTGAATGCGTTACGAAATGTGTGATGCGAACGGTGATCGGGCGAACGATGATCGGGCGAGGCGAACGGTCGGGATTTTACGCACGCTTGACTACTTGGGGAGTAAGCTGGCGAATGCGTTACGAAATGTGTGATGCGAACGGTGATCGGGCGAACGATGATCGGGCGAGGCGAACGGTCGGGATTTTACGCACGCTTGACTTGGGGAGTAAGCTGGTGAATGTGTGATGAGAGCGTTATGAAAAGTGTGATCGGGCGAGGCGAACGGAAGTTGAGAGGGAGATATAAGTTAGTGAAGTTTTACTTCAGTCGTGTGGTCTAAAGCACACTCGTGTTTTTGTTGTTGTTCTTGTTGAATCGCTGGTTAAAATACTTCGAATACGTGCTATTGCAACCGTGTATATGTACAAACAAATAAAATAAAATAACAGATGATCCAGGGGTTTAATCAGTTTTCTTTCAAATCCGGTATAGATCGCCCTTGAGGTGAATTTTCAAAAAACGGCGCTCTACAAATTATCCAATTACTATTATTTTCGCATTTCTAGGGATTGGCTGTTCAGTCGGAATAATTGACATATTGGCACGTGTCGATATATTCGCTATTAGTCTTGCTTGAATTATGTACGTTTCCTACGCATTTTTATTTTTAAATCTGCTGATAGGTGCAACTGATTTTAAATTATCGGAATCGATAAATTTCAACAAAGAAAAATAATTAACTTGAAAATAATTATTCAGTGCGCGAAAAGAAAAAAAAGAGACGAGTCAAAAATAGCTCTATCGAAATGATCGAGTTATCACTTTAGTATTTCTCTTTGGCTGATTTATACTTTAAATTTACGAATTCTAATTTTTTTTTACATTAGCTCCACAAATTAGGCCTTGAGGAAAATAATTACCCTCAGGGCCTATGTCATCTTTGGGGATGTCGTATGGAGGGTCTTTCTGAGGAAAGGAAGGAGAGCAAGTTCTTGGAAGGAAAAAGGTAGAGTGTGTCCAGGTCATCCGCCGCCAAAACCTGGACTAACCTCAACCCGAGAAACCGGGAACCTCTGCTAAGTCTCCAAACGTAGCGAATAACATGGGGTGACATATGGCAAAGGTGTTGGTATTGCAATAAACACGAAATTAAATCGAATTTTGGCGTTTGTTTGAAACTGAATTCTGGTTTATAATATATTAAATGTAAAAGTTTGCCATTTAATCTGATTTTATAGTGAAGGTAAAATTTTCAAATTACATAATTTAATTAAAATATTTTATGTGAGTACTCGCTTATTTATCTCTCTAATTCTGCGATATTACACATTTTATTTATATCCTTACTGTAGCCTAAGTTCAGCCTCAAAATTCAGCTAACTATCAAATTGCATACATAATACGTACGCCGAAAATTCGCTCACGCTAAAATGCCCTCTTGTAAATGAGGCCTATTTTTTCGCAGTAAAATTGTCGATTTTTTTTTCGTTCTTTTCACATCTGAATGTGACAAATAATGACGGATTCACACTCACATGTGGGTCCGTGTGTTGTTCCCAGGCCTGGTTGTTTATTTTATTGGTAACAGAGCCATCGTTTGATTAGGTAGCCGCTACTAGCATTCACCCGGCGGTTGCTACTTCACGTTATTGCAGTTGTCAGTATGGCACGCTGTAGTTGACAGCCGGGACAGCCCCACACTTTACGCTGACACATGGTATTGTTTACACGTTCAGCTGTATATTTTATACGAAATAACGGTATATGGAATTTTAATATCCAACTGAAATCCAAAAGCATTATAAAAATGGTGTATGTAGGGGTGACACGACAGTTTATCCCTCGACACTTGATCCCTCGACAGTTGACCCCTTGTCAGTTGACCCCCCGACAGTTGGTCTCCCGAATTTACAATTATTATAAAATTATAATTTTTTATGCATTATTTACTAATTTCAAACTGAAAATCGATTCCAAAAAACCTGGTAAGTTGGTATGGATATCAAATGAATTTATTTACAATGTCGATTTTTTATACTTTTGCGCTGTTATACTATACTATTTATACAGTTATCCTTGATGCATTTGAATGAAAATATGTTTATGCACTGCACAACCCTTCGTGGGACACTTAGTTATATTTTGCCTAAGCAGGTATGCCTATTTTCCCTAAGGGGGCATCTATTAATTACGTGAGCACAAATGGGGGGGGGGGGGGGGGTCCAGCAAAATCTCAAGTTACTTGAAAGAAATATACGAATTGGCCAAATTTATCTCACTGAGGGGGGGGGGGTCTAGATTGGAAGAAAAACTGCTCACGAATTAATGGATGCCCCCTAAAGCGATTATTATGTGTTGTTTACATATAAGTATGACGGGAAGCCAAATCATCGTCATGGAATCAATTGTCATGGTATTGTATATTTGTATGTAAGTATTAGCTCCCCTACCCGATTTTAATACTCTATCAAAAGTTTTCATCTTGCCCAATTGAAGAATGTGGCATTTTTTGGCTTTGTGACAGTTAATCAAAGTTTCGAAGCACCACAGCTCACCTAGCGAATAATTGCTTTAACCTAAACATTTCAGTAAGAACGGATGTAAGAATTTCATGACGCCAGAGCTCAACAATCTGTTTTTTTCTGCTTTAGACAATTAGATGTTCTGCTTTAATTTTTGGTCTGAAAATTTGATTACTTATAAATAATAGCTCATGATGGAACTGACGTTGCGAGCTGAAAATTTAACTTTAACCTAAAAATTCCAATGAGAAAGCTGTGAAAATTTCATGACGCAAGAGCTTACCAACCTAGTGTTTTATGCTTCAGGCAAAGAGTTGTTCCGCTTTATAGTAAAAATTTTATTGCTTGGAAATATTATAGATATGCTGTAATTAAATACTGCGTGTAGAACACATCTTGGCCTTTGCTACAATCAAGTTTTTTTTTTGTTATTTTTTTTGCATTAGGGCCTGTGTCATCTTAGGAGATGCTGTATGGAGTTTTTTTTTAAGGAAATGAAGAAGAGAAAGTTCTGAGAAGGAAATATGTATGCAGGGTGAGTAGGAATCTGGGGGGTCAGTGTGTCCTGAAGTGACGGACGTATGAATCCATCCCTTCAAGTGCGCTGCAAGGTGATGGGTCGAGGGATTCCGGCTGGAGATGTCAAAAGACTTCCTCACCCAATCTCCCTCGAACCAGCCCGCCACGACGCAGGTGAGCAAACACATTGGCCGCTAAGACCTAGACAAACCTCAGCCCATGAACCCGGGCACCCATGCTAAGTCACTAAACATAGCGAACCACTTGGGGTGACCTATAGAGGTGTTGGTTATCCAATAAATGGTTCCCGGGACGGCGCTTCCTACACCCACCTCCCAAAATTCTTTCAATTACAAAATTACCTAATTACGAAACCCTTTTCGGATATAATATACGATTTATTGTGTAATGTGATAAATTGAGTTCTTCGGATTATGATCATAAAACATTTTAATATTTGTGCCTGAACTTCACAAAATAAAATAAAACATGTATTTTATCTGTTTTTTTTTTTTGCATATATCAAAACAGGTTGTTGGTTTCAAGTAATAATTTCAACCTTATTACCGTCTGCATAATAAGGAGTGCGTGATTTTGCCCAAATTCGAATTTTACATGCCGAGGTCCTTCACCTTAAGATAGAAAATCCAATCATTTTACAACGGTGAGTCATCACTGAAATGAACACATGTATATCATCAGTCTTTATTGCTTCGAGTTTAAGCACATGTTCAATATAGTTTTAGTAAAAAAACACACCATTTTATGACTCATAACACCAAGTGAAGAATATCCCTGGAGAGGCGGAAAATAGGTGTTAATTAGGTGCGGTGACGACTGACCTTCGCAGCTGAGTGGTAAGTTCCTTGGCTACTGACCCAGTGGTTTGGGGGTCACCCCTCATACCTGCTTTTGTCTTCGGAGGATGCGGTGTTGTGTTAACAATAATAAAAAAATATGTATAAAATTTCCAATCTTGCTAACAGCTGTTTTTCCGCAGGGGTAAGACCCGCCACACAACTCTGTCTTGGAACACACTCCTTGCTTCAGTTGCATTCATTTTTCGTTTCATTCATACTCTTCTGTTATTCTGACTCTTGATATGACCCGACTCAAGTATTTTATTCACACAATCGTGCCATGTCAATTTCCAACACCTCTGCCATAGGTCACCCAAAGTGGTTAGCTACATTTGGTGACTTAGCAGGGGTGCCCGGATTCATGGGGTGATGTTTGTCCAGGTTTTGGCGGCGGATGCATCTGCCCACGCTGCTTGGCAGGCCAGATCGAGAGAGACTGGTTGAGGGGGACCTTTCCAGCCGGACTCTCTTGACCCATCGCCTTGCACCGCAGTTGGAGCGATGGATTTATACGGACACACTGATCCCCAGATTCCTACCCACCCTTCATACCTTTTTCTTTCCCAAAACTTCCTCTCCTTCCATTCCTAGAAAGACCCTCAACACATCATCCCAGGCCCCTTAGGGGAATTATTTTCCTCAGGGCCTCCTGTGTGGAGCTAATGTAAAAAAAGATTTCCTTGGTCGTCCCCGATTTCTTCTACCTTTCACTTTCACGTCATAATATGGCGTATAGAATATATACGAGAATTGAATTCTCCTTACACTTCTTTCGACATGACCAAATCACATAAAATTTCTAAATTGTTTTTTTTTTGTTGTTGCAGATCTTTGAAGATGCTGTCGTTTGTTGGTCTCAATCACCTAACGGATGAAACTCGTCACACTCCTCGTCTCTCATCATCCCGGAGTGCTGGAGATTAGCCCGAGTGATGGAGGAAGCTGAATCCGTAGGAGGTCACAACTCACCCCACATTACCGTTCTAACCTTCACATCTCCACACTCGCCCGGCGATAACTACTTAAGGAAATTCAAGTCAAAGAAAGTGTGACAGACGAATTAAAATACACTAAAATGGACTTATAATATTTATAAGATAATTTAACTTGGAGCCTAATATTACTGATTAAATAATAATCAATCGAAAGTCACAATATTTAACTAATAATATAAACATAACATAATAATAATAAAAGGTATTATAATAATAATTCATTCATTCATTTTTTGTATTTTGTTTTAATGATTTTTCCAAAACCATATTCCAAAGTTTATAAACTGTGTTTTTACTTTAACAACATACTGTCCTTTGTGTGTCGATTCTGATAGTTGAATGCACAATTTAATAATAATTTTAATTTTAAAATAAAGGATTTTTAAATTTTTAAACGGTAATCACATTCCTGAGATTAATGATTGTAATACTCATAATTTTATTTCAAAGAAATGAAGGCAATAATAGTTTGAAGGAATTACTGTGAAAAGTGATAATAGCGAGAGTTACGATAAAGAAGTTTACTGCTTGTTTTAGGTGTCTAAACTGAGGTAATGAGAAAAATTCTACCTTATCCTCGATCATTTTAGTGATTCGGAATGTGTTTTTCCATCGCTTCGATGGTATGCTAAAATATCTCCAATGATGTCTGCGAATCAGCCGCAAGTGCCCATCTATAGCCAGGTGCTCCCCAAGAAGGACGGGCACTCGCGGGGGTCTCGGTCCACTGCCGTCCAGCAGCCGGGGGGCGCCCCGCTGCAGGTAGCGGGAGCGGGGGCCACCGCTGTTGTGTCCCCGCACTCACCCCGGGTCTTCTCCAGCCTGCGCTATGATCCCCGCACCCCGCAGCCCGGTGTCACTGATCCTAACTTTGATCCGTTGAACCATAATCACGGGGGCAACTTTGGCGGGACTGCTAATCAAAATGAAGCATATTCCAGGTAAGAAACACTTTTTAAATTTGTCATTTTGTGTATGGCTTAATTATTTTTATGATTAGAAGCATTTTTATTTTTATCAATTTTTAGTAGAGAAAGGTTTATTTTGATCAATTCTTACTTGTTAAGATTCCACTTTTGGTTATACCTTGACACAAATAACCTTGCAGGAGCTACCAAAACTATATTTTAACCAAAACCGAATTTCAGCCTCTGGTCTAGTTTCGGTTGCATACGAAACACATTTAAATAAGTTAAAAGACACTATACCCTGAAATAGTGCATTTTTGTTATCAATCTTGTAAGACGAACTGTAAGCAAAATTCTTGCCTGAACAGACTGTGCAATAGTTACAATAGCGTGTTATCGAAGGTGGACATTTTCAATCCGAACTAACCAAATATATAAGGGGTACTTAAAATAGTATTTCTCTGATGTTTCATGAATGTGTTATGTGTCTATGTTTCTACCGTTCATACTTATAAATTCTGTTACTATTTAATTTATATGTACAACATGGCTTCTTATGGTTACCAATGTTTTGATATTTTTATGTTTTATGTAAATCTTAGTTTTATATAATCTTTGGTTTTATAAAATTTTTGGTCTCATACTCCTTTATTAAACATTTTTTATTTCTATTTTTTTATTATGCTGTTTAATCAGAGGTAAAGTCACAAGGAGGAAATCCATAATTGGTTTTATTTTGGCTTTACAAACATATACAAACTGGAAAAATGTAAACAGTTGATTTCCCGAAAATAAAATAAATAAAATAAAATAAAAGCTCAAAAGGGTGTTGAATAAAATGCTCAATGAAATAAAATAACAATTTAGTGTGAAAATTGATTTTCTTTTAGTGTGTTTTGGTTCATTGTTGTGTAACAGTTCTTCAATATACGCTTTAGGTAAAGGAATTACAAAAATTCTAAAGATCTTAGAACTACATACTAACAATAATAAAGAAATTAAAATGAACTATGAGAGCTTCTGCTCACATCCATATAAGTACCCCCACAGGGCTCTCAGTGTTAGTTTAGCCCATGGCAAGCATGGACAAGTATCGTTGCCAACAATGTTTTTGCCAGATCACGGATGTGCCGGAAGCATAATGGAAAATGAGCAGATGAGAGAAGGACGTGCCGAAAGCGTAATGGAAATTAGTTGTCCCACTTTTATAAATGTTGTTATTGATGGATTTATTGAGTATTATGTGATATTTTCAGGGTGGAAAAGTTTGCCCGTGAGTCAGCTAGACGCAGCGCTAGAGAACTGGGGTCGGGGCGCACGGAGCAGGGCACCCGGCAGGCACGGAGGGAGCGCCAGGCCACCCATGTCAGGCAGGCCGAGCACAGGATCAACCTTAGGTAAACACTGCCCACTGCCTGTAGCAATTGGGGCCACACAACGGCTAAAGGGTCAGATAAACTAATGTGGCGTAATAACCCAAGTAAAGCTGGTTAAAATATCCCTTGATAATGATGAAGAAAAATATTTGTCTTCTAGTCAAAATTTCTTATTCATAAACAACTTTCGGACACTATCTTACAAATGGCATCAAAAATATGTTTCTGTATTTGGTTGAGTGTCCAAAGTATCGATTATTAAATATGTTATAGGCAGATGGTTGAAAGCCTATTGTGGATGCTTAGCTCTTCCTAAATGGACACATTTGTACGTCTGTCTGGCTGTTAATGGAATGCTGAGTATTGGCTCCAAGTGTCCAGGAAAACTTTGTTGGGCAGCATTGTAAGGCGGGTTAAGATAGGGGCTGTAAGGAGGGATTTATTAATGTGACTTGGGTCTTGAATAGGCCGGACTATATGAAGGAGGAAAAACAGATGCCGGTTGATTGTTCCACATGTGAACCGACTTACACAAAAACGAATGAAAGAAACGACCCGTTCTCATGAAGCCAACATTTGTGAACGGATGTTCTGCTCGTGTCTGTCGAATTTCGCACATGTGCACTCGTGCACAGTTTTGTTTCCTTAGAGCAGGCTCCATTGAAATACTTGTTCAACAAATTCAGCATGCCTCCATTGAATCTGTTCATTAAATATGACAATCGGTCTGTTAATAAAGGATTGTCAGTCAGGCGGAATGCCCTCCTTTGCATAAAAACAAGTAGGTTTTACTTGAGATATGAATGGGGTTAGAAGAATTTGCTAGCCCTATACAAGATTGTTAAATTAAAATAATCATAAAACACTTGAGAATGTAACTGACAAAGAGTAAAAAGTTACTAAAGTAATTCATATAAGTTTGAATTATTTATTCCAGATCTCTCTCCCTGAATGAGGCCGCAGCTGCCCGCTCCAACACGTTTGACCGCACCCCCACGGAGTTCATTGGCCTCATCAATCCGTACCGCGAGGCCCCGCAGCGGGACTACATCCCGAAGGACGCCCCCCCACCGTACCGCGAACGCGACACCATCAACCGCGAGGCCGCCTTTGAATCCATCCGCGAACACCTCCACAAAGAAAACTCCAAGAATTCCTTATCAACATGCCACGAACCAAAAGACGTAAAGATCTCCAATAAGGAAGAAAGACGGATGACCAGTAGAGAGATAAGCAGTCATTCGTTGAGGGAGCAGACTTCTAAATCATCGTCTAGAGAGGCGTCCAAACTGACACGGGAGAATCTGCGTGATTTTGCAGCCGGACGAGACGCAATCTACGAGAACGAGGGAGGTCTCAGGGGGAATTTGCCGGCCGAGGTGTTTGTCCCTGATGCGGGGAATCGGGTGCACTCCATGAAGAAGTCCAACTCGGCCAATAAGATCGGGTCGGCAGCCTCCGGGGAGAAGAGGAAATTCTATTGCCGGGAGTGGGCCTTTCAGAAGTTGGCTCATTGTCTGGAGCAGAGGCCGGTCAGTAAGACTTGCGGCGCTTTAATTCTCGGTTAGTACTACTTTTGATTACAACATTTATGCCAATCTTACCCTACACTATCAATTGGGTAATGTTGTGTTCATCGTTTCACAAAATGTGACATGATATTATATTGAAATTTTCTTCTTTTTATATAGCTTTACAGTTTAAAAATTCTCAGTCATTCAAAAACTTCTAAATTGTTTGTCCTATCAATTTAATTTGAGGATTCGCCTTCTTATTAAGTCAGTTCCTCATTGCTGAGGACCGTGACCCCTACTCCAATTTCCATGGTGAACAAGGTTCCTACACTCCTCCCGGTTCTGCACTGCGTGGAGAGCCAAGGAAACCGAAATACCGGACGCTAGTAATACTTGGTCATTCCAGCGCACTGGTGACCTTCCTCTGCTTCTTCTCCCTTCCACTTTTCCAAGTTGGAGTCCTCAGTTTGGCGAAGAACTTGTCCAGTCTATTATGGATGCCTAGCTTTTCCAGAATGGAGACATTCTGGAAGAACTAGTCGCCACATTTCGAGGGCTTCTATCCTCTTTCTTTCACTGACTCTAATGAGCGTAATACACGAGCCCGATTTACAGCCCGATTCCAATTAGAGACAAAATTCATAATTTTTCGCTTTACGCTATCGCTGTTTTCAACTCTATTTTCATACCTAGGATTTCAGTAGGCATCACAACAAACAGTATGGTTCATGTGTTGTTTGCAGTGATGACAATTGAAATCCTAGATATGAAAATAGAGGTGAAAATAGCTATCGCGCAAATTGAAAAATGTTGACTTTTGTCTCTAATTGGAATCGGGCTGAAAATCGGGCTCGTGTATTACGCTCTTAGGACAGGTTGTTTTGAAAAATTTAAAGAATTAATTAATTTTTTTAAGTTAATTTTCACTTTCTGTGTAAGCGCTATCCAATTTCTGTTATTATATTATTATAAATAGGCCAATTGCTTCGTAACTGAAATAATCACAGAACTTGAATAGAACTTTCACAGGACGTGAAAATTAGCTTAAAAATTTGATGAATTGTTCAAATTTTTTTAAACAACCCATCCTATATTTCTACACTATAGAAATATGGGGGAAAATCAACGGCCGGACGAGTCTTATCTCGGTGGTCTTCGATATGCCTTTGTCACTCCATATCTTTTGTAATTTACTCATCTTTTGTCATGCAAATTTTTATTTTCACTTCTGTTTCACAACTTCGCCACTTATAGACGAGCCTAGGTATAAAAAGTTGTTCACCGTTTCTAAGTTCATGAGACGAGTATTATTTGTTCTTACAAATGTGTTTGTCCCGTTGATCACCATTAGTTTTTGATCAGTGGACCTAGATTAAGGGTATTCTCAAAATATTTTTAGAAACTTTATGCCGATAGATGGTGCTATTTTCAATATCGTCTAATAAAACACTTTTAACACGTTATGCTTTTTTAATATTGAGATGAATTATTGGTTCGCGAACGTATATTAGTAATATTAATCTATATAAAAAAAAATTTGGTACCTTTAATTACATAATCGTAGAAAACGGGTGAAAAATACACAATTTCATTGCAAAAAATATGCACAAAAGACATTTTCCACAGCTCCGCGCGCGTTGGTAAAGAACATTTTTATTTTCCCAACCAAAAAACATTCGCGAAAACGATGTATTTCAAAAATTTTACGATGTTCCGCATGCGTGGAAGAGAGACGCGAGATAGAGGTTTGTTGTATTCAGTAAATTAAATCAACGCCTGGGAAGATTGAATAAATTTATAAAAGGAACCGGCTGGGAACAACGGCATGTGTGGCGGGAGCTGGTGTTAACTGGACCTTTTTTTAGAGGCCGCTTTTGCTAAACGGGCTTCATAACAAGCGATGTAGGTACATACCTACTCATTAACCATGCATTCTCTCGGTTGCTTGCTCGCTAATATTTCGCGAATAAGTCAAAAAGTTACATTTAATTCTTACATTTCTATGGGGCGCATTTGTCAAACCAACGAAGTGGTTAGAATTGCCAGATGGAGAAACAAATTTGTCGTGTGCTCAAGTCAGGATACCACGGCTTCCATAATCATCGTTCATTCGACAACATCACAATACATAATAATATAGTATGTGGTGTGATTTCATAAAATTGTTGACACTCAATCTGGCAGAGGAAGGGGTACAAGTAGAAATGAGATCCTTGAGGGGTATGAGTGGTAAATCCGTGTATGATTGTTCTACAAGCGTCAAATAGATAATATAATATGTGTACTGTATCAAGAAAGAATGCAAGGCTAAAACTGGGATCCCACATCATCTATTTCATAGAATCTATGAAAAATATCGGTGAGAACCCGATTTCTGTACAATAGAAACACAAAATCGACTTCAACTTTCGTTCTGCGAAATCTAACAATTTTTTTTTCTGTTATTGTGATACCAACTAACATTATAGTATAGTGTCTCTTGAGATCATTTTTCGCAAAAAACGGCGCAATCAAGCGAATTAATTATTTGGGAACAGTCAGTCGGAATAATAGAAGAGATGTGTATGAATGTGAATAATCGTATTCCTCACATTCTCTTTCAACTCTTAGTTGTGACCCATCCTCTCAGCGAGAAAACGGTGATAGATAATTAGTAAAAATTACACGATTACTACAGAATGTAATAATTACTGCAGAATAAAATAATTTAATTGTTAAAATTAAAATAGTAATTAAAATATTTATTAGTAATCAAAATTTTATTATTTAATTTTAATTTTATATAAATTACTACAAAATGTACCTAGAAAATGTGGATATAGAGCGAATTAATGAAGAAAGTACCTAGGTACCTAGTATAAGAAGAATATATGACGCAAATATGAATGGTAGAAGAAGTTGGGGACGCACGAGGTAGACATGTCACGATCAAATGAATCAGATACTTGAGTCAGGTCATGTCAAAAGTCAGAATAATAGAAGACTATGTATGAGACGATGTATGAATGTGAGTGAGGCAAATAGTGTGTGCCAAGACCGAGTTGTTTGGCGGTCCGTCCTCTCTGCCTTCCCCTGCGGGGAACCGGCGTGATGGTTAGTTAGGTAGGTAGTTACCGAGAAAATATTTGTAAAAAAATTTGTAACTTAGTCTTGGATTCACTCTCTACCTTCGATCAAGTATGCTCTCTAATAATACTTTTGATTCTTATATGAGCACGCCTCATTTTTATGGAATAACAATAAAGCGTTGTACAAAGTCGAAAAAAGCTTCAAACTCGTGGCAGACGGACGAGAATCGGACAGAATGTAGGTACCCAGCTCGATCTATGCATTTTATTGTTTAGCAAGTCTCAATAACAAAATAACTAGGCGGGCGTCTAGTGATAGTTGGAGATTTATGAAAGTTCTAAATAATTACAGTCGTTCTCACTATAATTATATAGTTAATTTGTCCTTTTTTACTGCGTGCCAAAACCGCAAATGTTCCTTGCGCCGAGTAATACTGGAACATTCATAAAAAAGCAAAACGAACATTCTATCAGAATAACAAATCGCGCCACGCAAATTGACATTTTTACTACAAATATACTGACCACTTTAACACCATAGGAATGGGTTGAAAGCGTGCACGTGAAACGTATGGCTCGCACATAGGTTTGTCTCCTTCTAACGCAGATTAGGGCATTTTGGCTAGCAGTTTCTGCACAAAATAATTAATTTTGTTAATTTAATTACTGGGTTATTATAAGTGATAGAACTGTGAAATTTTCGTTAGCGAATATTTCATTATTAGTATTATTTTTCGACATTAAAATAAATAAAATATTATCTGTAGTTTTCAAATGCGGTTGAAAAATAGATTGTATGGGAATGGTCACATCTGTTTCACCTTAAGGAAAGGATTGTACATTTTAAAGGCTTCTGTCATCTGTATGTAATGCCTTGTTTAGTATGCCGGTAATGCCTTGTTTAGTGTCAAGAGAGACCCTACAGAAGAATAGAGAAAACCAATATATACATATAATGAAACTCTCTTATCCCCTAGTTTGCCCAGCATTTAACAAATATAGTCTGGATTGCACCGGAACAAATGGTGGTAGCTCGACATGTGAATGCATTACCTAAAATTTACTGTAATTACATTATTTTCTATTGTACAAAGATAACAATTGTTCACCATAGACAAATAAATAGACAACATAAACAAAATTTTGGTTTATTTTTTATTATAAGTTTTTTGGATCTGGGGGCAAGCAAGTGGATAAGGATTACCAATTGTCTGAATAAGCAAAACTTCTCAAGTGGGGGTTATGTGGGTATGTTATAAAGTAATTCATATATGATGCAGTTTTAATGTGTATTTTGAACTGGCAGGCGATGCGGGCAGCGGGAAGACGGCCCTCTGCAAGGAGCTGTCAACTCCGGGCTCCGGACCCTCGGCTCGACAGCAAAGGGCGCTGCAGAGGAGAATGATTGCAAGACACTTTTTACAGGTAAAAAAACTTTTTCTAATTATCAAGGAAAACTTATATTTCACTAATAACCACCTATTTATTTTAGTTATCAATGATCATTACTACAATTATGAAGCCATTTTTTGAGCATCTAGATGTGAATTAAACTGAAGTCTATCCATTTAATTTTGCAGTACATCAAATGTTATTGAGCTGCAAACTCCTGTCTAAAAGTCAAATTTATCGACTATTTTACTAACGGACACCATCTCCATGTATAGTATATTTGCAGCACGTTCCAGAGTGAAAGATACTCTCAGTATCGCCCTGATGTAAGACCACCATTCAGAATTGAAACGTTGCTTGAAATGCCTATAGCCGTGTTTGGTGACTAGATTTGAATCGCTAGGTACTTCCCCATCTCCTTCCCTTCCCCACTGCCTTCAGCCTCACAACATATCCCGATTGGGGATGCCATGGTTTTGCTGGCCAAAGCTCGATATGGGCTGTAGCGCCATCAAAGAAGAAGAAGAAGATAGTTTCACTGACTCCAGACGGGAGCAGTTGGGACTCTTGTGCGGTATTCACAGTAAAAAATTCTTTCTTTTTATTAAAATAGACAATTACCAAATTTTTGAGAACATAATTTTTTTAACAACGTAATAGTAGGGGAGGAAATAACGCTAAATGGGTAGTTACTCGAACGTTGTGGGGACCTATTGGAATGCAAAGATTAGATGCTCAAAATAAAAAAGTTTATGTGATGTATGCCCTTTCAGTGGTAGGGGGAGCGAGTATAAATTTTCAAAAATGTAAAAAAATATCGTCACAAAGACTTACTCGAGCGCGTCAGATATCTTTTATTTTATTTATTTATTTATTTATTTAGGAGAAAATACAGATACAGATGTCAATTAACAATAATATACAAAACAATAACTAGAGAACTCACCTGCACCCAAACTATTTCTCACGAATTTAACATTAACAGCAGATAAAATAAAAAAAAATATACAAATATTTTTACTTATAAATATGGAAAAGAAGTATGTAAATATGAGAAAATTATTTTACAAATAGAGAGATGAAAAAAGTGCGCAATAACCCTATAAAAGTTTACAAATTATCTTTGGAAAAATTTTGATGGTAAGTTCAAAAACATTTATATTGATAAAAAATAATATTATACAGAAATTTAAAAAAAAGAGAATTAGTTAAAATTATAAGCCAAGTAATGTCTAAGTTATTATACTTTGTAGGAAAACAGCCTTCAATTTTCTACTAAAAGTACTGCGTGTGTCGAAAAATAAGTCGGAATCCTTGAGGTTTTGATTTCGATTAAACAATTCGCACATTCTTCTGATTGGATCCCTGACACCAGCATTTGTACGCGTCCGGCTAATGTGGAATAAGTCGTTAAGCCTTGTTACTCTGGGTGGTATTTTGAAGTTTATTAGTTTCAGTAGGTCAGGACAGTCAATAACGTTGTTGCAGATTTTATATAGAGTCATGAGGTCAAGGTATGTTCGCCGGTTAGATAGAGTAGAGACGTTATAATTTGAGAGCATATTTATGTACCCCCGTTTAGGTGCGCTCATTCTGTAATTGAGGCATTGCAAAAATTTCTTTTGAATACTTTCAATATTGTCTTTATAGATACCGTAAAGTGGAGTCCATATGGAGGAGCAGTATTCAAGTTGAGAACGGACCAGCGTGTAGTAAAGAAGAAGATAGGTTTCAGGTTTTCGAAATTCGCGGCTGTTTCTGATGACAAATCCTAGCATGCAGTAAGCTTTATATCAATAGCGTATACGCCCTACGTGTTTCTGGTAACGGAGAGATATTAATCTGACGAGTTGAGTGGTGGGGGTGGCCGTATGAAGAAGTAGAAAATTAAAAAAAAAATGGATTTATTTGAGCGTGTCAGATTAAGGTAATGTGAGTTAATTACATGAAGAAAAGTTTACATTTCAATAATCTGACGATTTGGAAGTAACCTAAACTCGTAGCAGATTTTTGAAAATGTAAAAAAAAATCGTGACCTTGACATACTCAAGCGCGTCAGATTTTTATACAGACGGTTCAGTTTGATGTCCTTGTTGTGCTGACCTATAATCTGACAATTAGGGGAGAGTAGGGTATATCGTACCGGTCGATAAATCGTACCACCTGATTATTTCCGCTACTGGTCACTTTTTATTAAGCCTGACAACACTCCGTGAACCCTTTAAAGTGTCATAGTTGTCCCGTCATTTTTAATTAGTGTTGGATCGTGCGTTTGTTTGCAGTACAGTTTTTTTGCTTTTTCACAATCTTGATCTAATTTTTTTGGGTCCTACCTAAGGTGATATTGTGTTCAAAGGTATGTTTGTTTTTTCTCAAAATATCTTCAGCTAACATGTTTATATTCTATAATTTGCTATTACAAAATCACATTTGTCAAGTGTATTGTTTCATGTTCTGCAGTCATTATTTCATAGAAACTCAGAGTTCGCTAAATCGTACCGCCAGTGGTTTGATAAATCGTACTGGTACGATTTACCGGTTATACGTTGTTTTCTTGTTTTTTTTTTTTAAATTTTAGATGACGTCGAAAAGAAAGTATTATCAGTGGTCTAACGCAGATTTGAAAGCAGCGATTTCGGCCATCAAGAACAACGTAATGGGACCAAACGAGGCTTCACAAGTGTTCAAAGTTTCTAAACCTACATTAAGAAGACATATGCAAAACAGGAATGTATTTGCAAATAACTTGGTTTTACAAAGGGGAAGACCAACGATTTTTCAAAATCAGCTCGAAAGTATATTTGTAGAGCATTTGTTAAAACTTGAGGCTCATTTGTTTGGTTTAACCATAAATGATATTAGCGTCGATTAGCTTACCAAGTTGCTGAGAAGAATTGTATTCCACATACTTTCAGCATAACCAAAAAATGGCTGGTAAATCGTGGTTTTACAGTTTTATGAAACGCCACCAATGATTTAGAAGTTGCTGCTGGTAGACGCTCAACTGTCAAAATTCCCAAATTAAAAATTGAAAAAAGGACAAAAAAGATTATTAAAAAAACTGACAAAAACCCAATAAGGGTAAGAAGTGTAGTCGACGAAAGAAGCCTAGAAATTGCAGTAGTAGCGATAGTGAAGATGCTGATACTATTGTCGTTTTGGATGATTCGGACACGGATATTGATGATGATAATGAAGAAAACGTGTGCCATCTATGTTTTGGAAATTATTTTGACAAGGCCGGACCCAAAGGAGACTGGATTCGATTCCATAAATGGGTGCATGAAGCTTGCACCAATAACCCAGACATTTGCGACGCATGCATGCCTTAAAAATGACAATATTTTCTTTAATGTAAATTGACATAATGTTCTAGGTACGATTTATGTACCGGTGGTACGATTTACCATACCGGTTGGCCAAATCGTACCGAAAATCATTTTTTATAAAACCTTTAATTCGAAAACTTTACAGATGCATGAAAAATATGATTTAAATATACATGGTACCCAATAAAACAGGCTTTCATTTGAACCTTATTCTACTTCTCTAATCTAATTCCATCATACTGTATTGAGAGTTAAGAGCAAAGTGGTACGATATACCCTACTCTCCCCTATGTGGAGGGGTTTTCTTAATCTGACAGTTTTAAGTTTTTTATTTTATTTTTTATTACTGAATAGAATTACAATGCCCCAAAAATAATATATACCTATTATAATGATAAAAAGAAAATCACTTAATTAAACTTCTTAAAAATTTCACTTATTAAATTTCTTTACACAATGAATAAACCAAAGCGTTGTAAACGAACGCGCGGCTTAAGGGCCACCGGCTCTGCAACAGAATATAAAACAAGCAAGCGCCTATCAACGTAAGACTCGACCATAGACATATGAATATTATTAGACCTGCCCTAAGTGATAAAAGCGGTCTGCCTATATATAAAGAGGAAAGATTTGATTGTTTGTTTTGTTTGCATTGAATAGGCTCCGAAACTACTGAACCGATTTGAAAAATTCTTTCACTGTTAGGAAGCTACACTATCCCCGTGTGACAAGGGCTATATTATATTTTCAAAAAATTAGGTCTCCTTACTAAAACTCCAATAATGTTACCCAAGGTGTAAAAAAAATACCTAAAATATTCTTTACATCGCGTGCGCTGCGAAAACTATTGATGATTGTACCGGACGTATTTTTAAGATTAATTATAGCATAATTTATTTTTAATTTTATGTAATATTTTATGACAGAATAAACATATTCACGGGGTCAAGCAGTCAGCCTAAGACAAAAAATAAAGCTTGACCCCAACCCTCTGTGTACATACCTACACACTACCTTATTTAAATTGACTTTTTCCTTTGCACAAATTCGATCTGTGCGAAGCCGTTCCTATACAAACCTTCGCACGGGTCCAATTTGTGCAAATCTCTGTTATTTACACTTGCACAAATTCAAATTTGTGCAACCTATGTATTTGTATCTTTATAACACTTGCACAAATTCGAATTTGTGCAACCTATGTATTCGTATCAGTATAACAGTTTTGCACAAATATAAAATCATTCCAATTTGTGCAGACTGTTCATACCCAATCTAAAATGTATGTAAAATGTGCAAACTCACATAATAAACGAATGATCGGAGAGGCATCGAGAGTAGGTCGAGATAAAACTCTGTGGCGTTCTCAGCTTCGTTGCGCAATAGCGAAACGAACGCGGTGGCGTTTACAACTCTAGCAGCCAAAATTCTAAGAATTTCATCTCAGTTCGTAGAATTGAGATGAACAAAGGACTGAGATGGGCAGACTCCCGTCTCTGGACCCTTTAAATACGGCTGTTAGACCGCCAGATCGGTAGAGTTCCAGATCTCATCGCCACAACAGCATCTCGCCTTCTCTTCTGCCTTCTCCGATCGACCCACTGGACAACTTGGACTTCTTCTTGGCCCTGGCCGAACCGCCCTCCCTGAAGACTTCAACGCATACAATTGGTCGATCGCCTTTTTCAAGGCGAAGGTTTCACCTCTACTCCCCTCTACCTCCCTACCTCCCTTCGCCTGCGCATACAATTAGTCGAACGCCTTTTTCAAGGCGAAGGTTTCACCTCTACTCCCCTCTACCTCTACCCCCCTTCCGCCCCCCTTGCCTTCTACCTTTCTCCATAAATTTACCCAATTTTCCTGAAATCTCCCCACTTTTCCCTCTCCCTACATTTATTCTTCACTTTCTCCCTAGGTGTCGAAGCGGCCAGCCGGCAACTTCCCACTTCATCGTCTGTGCGGCTGGCGACTACAGTGCCCGTCCCGTACAATGATAGAATTACGTAATGTACTACGACTTTGCAGAACACATCATTATTTACAAAAAGTGTCGCGACAGCATATGTCTAACTATTATAGTTATGCCACAATAAGTGTTATTTTATTTTTAAAATTTAATTAAAATGTCGCCGCTTGAGTCGTAGTAATTTTTCAAATCGGTTCAGTAGTTTCGGAGCCTATTCAATGCAAACAAACAAACAATAAAATCATTCCTCTTTAAATATAGGCAGACCACTTTTATCACTTAGGGCAGGTCTAGTAATATTCATATGTCTATGGACTCGACAGATAGTAGGCAGTTGTCAGCGCCGTCAGCCGCTGTACGCTCCACACTCAGTGATGATTTTAGCTTCTTCGGCATGTTGAAATCGTCAGATTATATTATTTCTGTGATCCTTACATTATTTCCTTCAAAATAAAAAAAAAATTAACCGCGCTCGAGTAAATCCACGTGACGTTTTTCTTTTGCAACTTTGAGACTCGCTAATTTTCTTACGTCACGTACAAATCGTCAGATTATTGAAATGTAAACTTTTCTGCATGTAATTAACTCACAATACCTTAATCTGACACGCTCGAGTAACTACGGGGATCGATTTTTTTTTACTAATCTGATCGGTTGCCCTAGCCGCACCCAGGGGCGTGCACTCCATATAGGCACATAAGCACTGCCTACCCTAGCGTATTTGTAAAACGTAAGCATTATAATTTATTAAATTATTGCTAAAAATAAATACACACTTTCAAAAATAAGCGCGACAAAGCTGAGCAACCAAAATTACGTGACCGCCACATCAAACGGCATACCACAAATGTGACATAAACTGTAACTAAAAACTACACGCGCCCTCCGACTACCTCACTAAAATGCGGGCTAAGCAGGAATTATTTCTGCTTAGAGCTAACTTCATACAAGATATAATATCAATGTTTACGAAATGCACGTAGCATAGAGTAGAACTGTCGTTTGAATTTGCTTCTATAGGGTTTTTTTGTTAGTATCAGGCAGTGCTTTCTGAAACAAATTAGCAAATGGCAATCAGTGGCGATAGTGACATCTGTTGTTATCTGAAGTATAAAAGTGAGACAACGCCAATTGCTTTTATCAAGGCCACCTCGGATATCCATTGATTGGCTTGTGATAATACGCATACATGAAGCGATTATTTATTATTATTATTATTTGTATATGTAAAGTGGCTTAGATAGTACAAACCTACATCATCTACAGCCAGCAGCAAGTACACTTAGCGAAAACTTGTACGAAGGGAGCCATCTGTGGCAAGTTTCTTTTTTATTTATTTGAATCAATTTGGCGGTTTTCCTACTGCCTACCCTGATCAAAAACTCTGTGCACGCCACTGGCCGCACCCACCAATATTATTGGTTCATAAATGGTGGTAGTCCATAACAGGGTCGGAAGGTATCTCCCCTTAGTTAATCTGACGCGCTTGAGTAAATCCCAAAATCCCTGCTTCGCCTCCCCTACTATAATTAATTTGTAGGAAACCATGAAACCATTATGACTGATAATAAATGTATCTAAAATGTCCCCAGGGTCAAAATGAGACCAGTCTGGCGATGGGAGAATTCATCCGGACCCTGGTCATGCAGATCCTCAACAACTCATCAGAGCACCGCAAGAGCATGCAGGCCACTATACCTGAAGAAGACAAAGGTAAAGCAACTTGCAATACTTGCTGATTGCAATATGTAGTTATTCCTTCTTTGCTGGGGAGACAAACCACCTCAAAGACAAATGTTAGTTCAACTTGATATTATATTTACAGAATGATCTTGAATAACTTTTTATAACGATCAATGTTCCTTTCGACAGAAGTTATAGACATCCGAGAGATGTAATAAAGCATTAAGGCCAACTTCACAATACAAAGACCGACAGCACTTATAACAGCAATAGGAAGTGTACTAATGTGTACTTTATTTGGTCTCCAGGCGATGTGTCGTTGCCATCTGCACCCCCCTTGGAGGGAGGGGAGGAGCGGGGGAGGAGGCCTCGGGGCACCATGGAGAGGATACACGAACGGGAGCAGTACGACGACATGCTGGCAGACATTGTGGAGGAACGACTCAAGGTAGGCTCTTCTGTTACAAACTACAATAGGAAGATGGAATGTCTCCGAAGGTTGCCACCTCACATAAACCAAACCAACATCATTGTATTTTAATATTGGCATTTCCAAATTTAAGATTTTGTTTGTGGTTTCAATATTTTATAATTTCAATTTTTTTTTGCAGGTTTCTCTGTCCATAGAAGACAAACAAGAGTTACCTGCCCGAGTCAACAACACCAACCCATTCCTACCCAACTTCCAAAGCCCAAACGAAAAGGAGCAGAAACTTTACGAAAACCACGAAAACCTCTTCCTCAGAAATCTCTCCCAACAACCCAAGGATGCCAGGAACTCTAGACTCTTCAGACAGCAGAGCGAACCCCCTCTTCAAGACAAAAAATCTGCCATACTACAGAAAAGCTTATCTACAGACTCTAAGAATGCTCCAGAAACACGACCTCGAAGAAATTCCTCCGAAATGGACATGGATCATAAAAATTTTGACGCTTTCCGAGGTTTGGAAGATGCAAAATTGAGTTCTGCAAGTAAATCACTCTTCAAAGAAATCTTAGAGGCTGACGAAGATAAGAGAAAGGAGGGGGAAAGGAAAAATAGCGATGGAATCGATATCAAAAATACCCCACTTAGCCCGGGCGGGAATAACACTCCAGGCACTGCAGCTAAAATATCCCGGATTCCAGTGGCGAGCTTCAAATATCCCAATATGTCCGTTCTGAGCTCAGCGGAGAATTCTCCTTCTAAAAGTCGTGTTTACAGAGAATCTGAAAGAAACTCTGCCAGCGATAATTCTGATAATAAAGAATCGTCAAAAGGCAGCAGCAACAAGGTGCACGCTATCGAACCCGTCAAGAAAGAAGATAGTGATGACCAAAGAGTCACAATTGAAGACGAACTCCCAGAGTATCAAAACGTATTAAAACCGCCCAGCTGTCCGAAAGAATTGAGTCCAAAGATTGGCCGAATCGAAGACTTCAGCATGACGGACTATAGAAACATCGGCGAAACAATCCTAAATAGTCCCGATTTCGATCCTACTTTTGGTATGCAAAAATTAGGCTTCGGTGATAAGATCCTAACCGCTTCCAGTCCTATGAAGAATCTCAATCAATCGGATGATGTACCTCCTCCGATTCCTAGTCTCCCGATTAATCCTAGGACCCTGATAGCGAATTGTTATTATGAAAAGCTGCTTTCTGAGCCTGAGATCCAACAGGCATTACTCCCGCAGAATTTGGAAAAGAACCCAGATGATTGTTTCAAAAAGGCGATTCTATTTCCACTTCTAGAAATTGACCCACCGAAGCAATGTCTATTTTTACTTGTGGATTCAATCGACGAGACCCCTCTTACGGGGTCTTCGATGACCAGCTCGACTCTGACTAAAGACAGAGAGAAGAACGGTTCAGATTCGGGTAATTTGGCAATTAGGAGTACAAACAGTTCGAAGACCATTGCTGAGCTTCTAGCTAACCACCATCACCTGTTCCCTCAGTGGTTGCTGCTGGTTTGCACGGCTAGAAAGCAGTCCAAATATCTCACCAAGATGTTCACAGGTAAAAAATGTTGTTAAAAATGTTGACACCTTCGTCATGCTGCAAGAGCTTATTGATTTTTTTAAAAATTTCTCTTTATTCATTGTATAAATATTATGGTTACATTATTTGTGGATTTTTCGACCACCATGCTACGCTGATGCCCGTGTTTTGCCCATTTGAATTGTACATTTGATTTAAGATGTAGTCTGTAGATTAATTTGGCCTCTTATCGTTAAATTTAATATTGCGAAAACAGGTCTCTTGTAAATTAAAATTCTTTCATCGATATTTCCAGGATTTCGCAAGATATCCTTGGACGACCTTCGTCGGGGCCACGTGACCCTAGACGTTCAGCGCTACATTCTGGGCCGCCTGGACTCGGAGCCGCGTCTCGGCCAACATGTGTCGAGAGACGCAGCACAGGCTCTGGACCACCTGCGCATCAAGTCCAACGGCTGCTTCCTCTACCTGGAGCGCGTCTTGGATGGCCTGGCCGATGGCTCCGTGGCCCTACGAGAGATACGGGAAATTCCTGGCACGCTCAACGGCCTCTACATGTGGCTATGTCAGCGCCTCTTTCATGGCAGAAAGTTTGCTAAGGTTAGATCATTGTATGAAATGTGGATTGCCACAAGGTCCTCAATTGGTACCTGTTTTAATGGAAAATTAACAACTATTGAATAAACATCTCTCATTTGTGTCTTTCAGGTCCAACCATTGCTGAACGTTCTCTTGGTGGCAAAGTGTGGAGTTGACTCTGAGATGCTTTACCATTGTTTGCTTACCACTAACTATACAATTCCTAGAGAGGACTTCAACAAGAGACTTCATTTGTTGCGAAGGTACAGATCGCTTCAAATTTTTGGTATGCCTTCGAACATATTTTTTAAATCCCATACCATTCTAATGTCCATCTTAAAATTTTCAGAATCCTTACATTGGATCCTCGCACGGGTGTATTGTCCATTTTCCACCACTCTTTCTCAGAGTGGCTGTTGGACGTGAAGCACTGCACGCGACGCTTCCTCTGCTCGGAGGCACTGGGCCACGCCGCGCTCTGTATGTACTACACGCTGCGGGCGCGACAACTCAGCGCCGGAGATGTCCACCGCATGGTGCTGCATGCCACGCGGCTGGAGCACCACCTCAACAGGTAACACGCTACTCTAATTTCAGAATTTTTCTGTTTCCCCCATGGGGCTTAAACCACTGCAACCCAAAATTCCAAATAAAGATTGAAGATAAAGCTCATTGCCTCATTGCTGAGGATCATGATCTCACTCAACACGGGCTTCACAGCATGAAGGGTCAAATGGTCATATGATTCTTGGTCAAACAGATTGGTGATCTTCCTTTATTTCTTTCCTCTTTCACTTTGTCATTAACCATGAGCTTCTCCAGGTTCCACTGCTCATTTTATTTTCTTCATTTATTTATTCACGCCTTGAAGGCTTTTACAATATCACGTTATTATATATACATAAGTTATTAAGGGGAAAGTGTTTTGGTAAGCAACATGTTGCTTCATTTCCACAGGAATAGGCAAGCATCTGATATCGATTTTGTGTATTCATGTCGCAAAAGACTTGTCACACAGTATCCGTACATGTTGTTACTGAAAACACGAGACCCCCATCAACACCACTTCTTGAAACTTCAATAGCTTTCATGACCTCACTCGGAACTGTTTTTGCTGTTATTTTTGTTGACTGTTGTATTCCTAACATTAATCAAGCACATGCATTGTTATAAAATGTCTGACACAAGTGATGATGTGACTATCATATTTGTTATTTGCTCTGCCTTGTAGGTCTTGGCTATGTGAGTGGTAACGACTTCGACTAGCTGGTCGCGGGACGCTGATGTCACGAGTTTATAAAATGCCATTAACATGTGCCTGTGTACGAACTTCCGCACAGATGTATGGCGATAAACCATGATACTTGAATCGTCTAATAATTGAATGCTTGTGAGTCTTTGTGGAAGAAGAGTCTTGGAATATGCTGTAAAGAGATATGTATTTGACATCTTCCAGAATTGGTGAACATGGTATCCTGAACATTCATATACATAATTATATGGTGTGTTTGTTGTTTGTGTTCCAGGGACTCCAAGTCCACCATGGAGTCAAGCTTGGGCCCGCAGATGGAGAGGTCCATCCTGCTGCCTGGTCTGGACCTGCACACCATCATCCTGCTCTGGCTGCTGGACTCCGGCTGCGATGTCAAGGCATCGCTCAAGATACAGCAACAGAGGCACCTCATAGGTGAGACAAACAACAGTCTGTTTATTTTTAAACATTCAGAGCTCCACACAGGAGGCTTTGAGGAAAATAATTTCCACCAGGGTCTATGTCGTCTTAGGGGATGTGAAGGGTCTTTTTATCGCAGCATCCGCTGCCAAGACCCGGACAAACCTCACCCCATGAACCCGGGCACCCCTGCTAAGTCACCAACGTAGTGAACCACTTGGGGTGACCTACGACAGGGGTGTCGGTTATAACGGGGTAACGGTACCATACCCGCCTACAAAATTGTAAAAAATTACACAATCAAATTTTCGCATGCAAACAATAATAAATTACGAATTTCAAATTATGCGTTTTTTCAAGTTATTGGGGTTTGAATAAACTGGATTCTACTTTATTTAATTGACTAATTCGTCATTTAAGGGTTTGTTGATCGCTATATTATAGTCTTATCGTTAGTATAATCCTTTTTTTTTTTTTTTTTTTTTCTAGTTCCCGAGGAAGCTGTGGTGGTTCCCGCCTCTTCGGTCCCCGAGTTCCTGTCGGGGCTGGAGTGCCCCACGCTACCCCGCGACGGCCGGGTGCTCCGAGCCCTGCTGGAGATGGGGGCCCAGTTGGAAACGGCCCCACCGCAGCCCAACATCATTGGAGAGAGCCAGGTATTAATGCTTCTTCAAATAATGTACCCTTTTACTTCACTTAGATCTTATGGCCACCGAACAGGTAATTTATAGAAGTACGATCTGATAACACCTTATGACTCCTAGGTCCCAGAGAAGGCAATGAAGTCGATTTTATTTTTCTGTGAAATCCGTACCATATTCGCAGCTGCCCATTTCCAATGAGACTATGACATCACCGATGGAAGTGTATGTTGTGAGACTGAAGGGAGAGAAGATAAGAAGAGGTAGGTTGGGAAGTACCTGACTATTTAGATCTCATTACCAAACACAGTCGTTTCAAGCAACGTTTCAATTCGATTGGTAGTTTTGTATCAGGGCGATGCTTAGAGTGAGCATCTATTTTATCATTTCAAATTATTTCGATTGTCCAGTTGATTTGATTAGTCAGACATCTTTGAAATTTTTTAATTTGAGTTGCGTGTGCAGTTAGTGGTGATTAAAAGTGTACCCTTTATCAGATACAATACTCAGATTACTCAAACACCACCAAATCGATTATAAAGCACAAAAACTTAATACATAGTTAATTAACCTGTTATTGGCCGGAGCCGCGCGGATACAGTTTTGGTACATAGTTTATTGTTCTAGGAATGTGTTTCAGTCAATAAAATATATAATAGCTCAAAATTAATCCACAAAACAATCAATTCAAAATTCAAAGTGGTGCTTCAAAATTTAAAAGTTAGGAAAAAAGAAGAGGAGGGCCGGTGAATAGTGGCCAATAACAGGTTAAACAAAATTAAAATATTTTCTTGGTCACTATTTCAAAATTTCCTACTAATGTACTGAATAGTTCGTTAGTAGGACATTTTATTTTCCAGTCTTCTTTCGTATAGTGGGGGTCAGAGGAGGACATCTAGGTCTGCGAGCCAGTCTAGGGCCTCAGGCGTTGCCCTGTGGACCTCATCAATCCCGCCGGGGAATGAATGGAGCGGGCATTCGTTGACCACATGTTCAGTGGTCTGAACCGCACCGCATTCACACATCGCCGACTCTTTAAGGCCCCATCTATGCATCATGTGAGCACAACGGCTATGGGAGCTCCTTTCCAGTTATTTTATAGCATATAGCGGACACGAGTAAATTATATTTGATTGATGGTGAGCATTCGAACATTGCTATCCTCGATATTTCAAAACTTTGTATTGGGAGATATCAACTGACAATCGATTTGTTCATGAAAGAATTTCGATATTAGAAAATGTATCATCAGTTTCACCAGAAGTAAGCTAAAATTGAGCTAACTTGGGACACACAGACACGCCCACAACACATTTCTATACATTTTATCTGTTTAGTGGTTGTGCCCTTTTTGAGGTTAAATACATTCTATTATCATGTAAACATTAGATTACTAAGATGGTACTTTGTACTAGAAAGTTATAGCTCATTCAATAGCCCAATAGTTTAATAATTTAGACATAATATAAGGTCATGTCTGTACAGTTTGTGGGTTCAATTATTCATCCTCTTTTAGATGTTAAAATAATATTGTGGTTTTGAGTGCTGTGTTTTTTAAGGGACAGTGTAAATAAACATTTTATTGTGACATTGAAAATGGTCAACTGCATAATAGCATGTGGATTGAAAATGGTCAGCCGCAAAAGATGTTGTGAAAAAAATGCTATAACTGTATGGGAGTTATCTAATTTTGAAGATGGATGTTTTATTTGTTTTTATTCTTCATTAGTTGTATTTTACTTCAGAACTTAAGTAATCAATATAATTATAAAAGAAAGTGTACAAAAGTGTGAGTCCCACTAAAACTCTGAAACAAGTCCCGGTACGATTAAGGGAGTTATATGGGTAATTCTTCGGAACAAACGTCAACGGTTAATATGCACTTTTTTTTATAAAACTTTTAGATTCTTCTTAATTACCATAAAAGACAACTATTTGCATTGGGGGAGGTTGAAAATGTTACATTTTTAATTTTAGTTACTTAAATTGAAAATTTGCTTTAACACTGTCAAATCACTCTGTTTGCAATATTTTTGTTATTTTAATATGTTGGTATTACTGATATTTTACATTCCATGTTACACAAACCTAGCGTAGCCACTAAACTACTTGAAAACTGGGACGTTTTTTTTGCCTTGACGTGAGTAGGCGTTATAAAGGGGCACTTTCTTTTGAATCACAAACCATGTTACACAAACCTAGCGTATAGGTTTTTTCGGTTACGCGCCTTTGAATATATTGCCATGAAGTCAGTTACGGTATGATGTAGCCTTCCATATAGTATCAGTAATACCAACATAATAAAATGACAATAATCATTACAAATTGCATATGGTGAAGCGTTGTGTCTAAATACGAAAGCAAATTTTCAATTTACGTAACTAAAATTAAAAATGTAACATTTTCAACCTCCTCCAATGCAAATAGTTGTCTTTTATGGTAATTAAGAAGAATCTAAAGGTTTTATAAAAAAAAGTGCGTATTAACCGTTGACGTTTGTTCCGAATATTTACCGTTATATGGTGTGGTAGATCTCTATCCCCCCTCCAGGATGACAGTTCCCGTTTTTACCTAAAGGGCGTGCTTTTGAAGATATAAAGCCTGGAAGTTTCGCCCTCTTGAAATTTCTAGAACAGTTTTCCTGAAAGTTCTAGAAGGTTCCATAGAGCTGTAGAAAGTTCTGGAAGGAATGGCAAAGTATGTCTTAGAATGTTCGGGAATAGGGAATCGCGAACATCATTGTGGAACATTCCAGAACACTCTCGAATGTTGTCCTGAGCGAAGCCGGGTACCCTAGCTAGTAGGGAATAAATTAAAGTTATGAGCGCGGTCATTACGATTTTTGCTAATCAGATTTCTGCTATTGTGCTAACTATAAACAATTGCACTTCCATGATATCCTCGGAGGGATGAGCCACGTCCCCTTAGTACCCCATTGACATTCGTCGCAAACGCATGTGTTGTTTTATTTATATTTGCGGCCTCAGATTCCGCGTGTGACTGGTTGTGTATTTGAAATATCTCTCGAATAATATTGAGAGCTGGGTGAGTATTTCGTGATATTTGTATCATATTATTTAAAACTTAGTTTTATTTTATGTAAATACGTTATACGCAAATAAGTAGTAATAAAATTTTATCTTGTTTCGTTATTATGTTGATTTATAGCGTTGTTTTGTGTCAGATGTCTAAAAAATTGAGATTTCACCGACTTTAACTATAGCATACAAATTAACAAATGATATTTTTATTTATTTATTAGTTATATAGACTTTTTTTTATATGCTGTATACAATATCACGAAATATTCAGTCGTCTTCTAAACCAGACGCCTAAAGTTACGGAATCAGGGCCCGTTCAGCGCAAGGGTGCGACTACGGGAAGGTTAAATAAAAAAGTTTTTTTTTTGGGATCTCTGTGAAATGTAGATTCACTAGTTTCCAGCTTGTATTACGAGTTAGGAATAGATTGCATCGTAAAGGTTAATAAATAAATAAATATTTTGTAATGATGTGTTGTTAAAAGGAACCTATAATTCCAGATATCCCTGGAGCAACTGCTGATGCTGGAGGCGGAGGAAGAAGAGGAAGAAGACGTGGACGCGCTGCAGTGCCTGGAGCTGTTTGAAGTGGACGCCGCCCTGGGCCGGGCTCCGGTGCACAGTCTGGCGCAGCACGGGGAGCCCGATGCCATGGCGCAGGCCTTGCAGGTAAGTCCAGATCTAAATGATGCATTAGTACCAAGTAATTACCATAAATAATAGCTATTTGTCAAATCGAGGTGCAGTGTGCTTTTACTAAAACTCAATGCAACCCCCAAAAACTGGGCAAGATTCCAATTATTGAAAGCTGTTGTTTATAATTTTTATATTAAAGTTTGTATTTGCTACTTACAGTGTTTACCAACACTAAATGTGTTGGTAAACATATATCAAAGAAATAAACGTTTTTAGATATGCTAGCAATGCGTTCAAAATGTCAGTATTTTTATTGTTATTTTTTGGGAATTAAAAGCAATTACAAAATTTTTTAATGTATTTTTATTGTACGAATAAGGTGATAGTGAGGTGACAGTTTTATTGCAAATTCCTTAAATAAAAGGAACGTATTTTTTTTTAAATTTTCGTTGTTTTGATTAAAAATGTTTGTGGTAAGCTTTTTTTTCCAGTTTGAAATAAAATTGTGCAATTTTTAAATATTAAAAGTATATTTCAAGTACAAAAACCTAATAGGTAATTTTATCTAGTTTCTGAAATGGTATTTGTTTTTTACGACATCTTCTCTGCGCACGGTTCTGAAAACTCTCGCTCAACACTTAGGGGTATTGGAACTTTTTCCTACTTTGACTTTCAACAAGTTAATCCTACGCATTACACTTATATCAGCTGTGCATTTTGGTGCGAATCTCACATTTTTAAAACCTCGTCAATATAGTACACAAATCGCTATTAACAATCTACCCTCTCTTCCAAAAATCCCATTGAAAAGCAAGTAACCTTTTGAATAATTCCAGTCATTCATCTCTGCGGGCGGCACCCTGAGCACCTCGCTGCTGGACACTCCGGACCGCGCCGGCCACACGGCGCTGCAGCTGGCGGCCCGGGCCGGGCGGGCCGTGGCGGCTGCGGCTCTGCTGGACGCAGGTGCGGCCGCCAGCCTGCCCGACCCCGAGGGCTGGACACCGCTTCGAGCCGCCGCCTGGGCCGGACACACACAGGTAATGTCCTATATTCAATCTCATTTAAGGGCGTACATTTTAAAATACACATTGGACGCTTTTATATTTACCGTGACGATTTACGGTAACGATATCGTGACGGCATAAAAAGGCAATAAACATACGATTTAAATTTGGTGCAGTTAACAAGTGCACCAAATTTAAATAAAAATCCTTTGACATTACAAAGAACGAAACATGTACAGTTAATATTTCTTTCGATATATGGATGAAAACAAAATCTTCTATTAGATCGTTTTTAATTCGTATTAGATGAGAAGATAAATGCGAACATTGTCTTCATGGCTAGAGTCACTTGACATTTTATTAACTCCATGTGAAAGATGGTCATGTTCAGTGTATTTCAGGTAGCGTCGTGTACGGAAACCAGCATTAAATAGTAGTATATCTGTAGGCTACTTTTGGTTGCGTCACAATCACATACATAGTTTGTATGTATGTATCTCCATGAACAAAGGTTGAAAAACTAAATTATATTTGATTGAATTTTTCTATTTTCAGGTTGTAGAATTGCTGCTTAAACACGGCTGTGAAGTAGACTGTGTGGACAGTGACCATCGAACTGCACTCAGGTAATACTCACCTCCCCTCTTAACGCGTGGAGTTTTTCATTTATGACAATTCCACACCAGCCTTCTAAAAATTCTTATTCGACCTTTATCTAATTTTTGTAGCACAATTAATTTATCCTAGCTTACGTCTATTTCAGCCTTCTAAAAATTCTTATTTTTGTAGCACAATTAATTTATCCTAGCTTGTGTCTATTTCCAGAGCGGCGGCCTGGTCAGGCCACGAGGAGATAGTGCGGCTGCTGATAGCCGATGGCGCAGACGTGAATAAGACCGACCTGGAGGGACGCACGGCCCTCATTGCCGCCGCGTACATGGGCCACACCGACATTGTCACGCACTTGCTAGACCACGGGGCCGACATTGATCATGCCGACGCTGATGGTAAGCACGCACACATTTATTATTATGATTATTTAAAAAAAAAAATGTTTTTCCTATTTTCTTCTCACACTTTGAGACTTGAATGGTTTATTTGAAAAAATGTCTCTTTTCCAAATACAATCTCCTTAGTTCTGAGATAATGAATCTCAAAACTTGCACTCCTTTATTCTCTGGTTTTAATACCGCTTCCGTTTAATTGGGTTACCAAAAATGCCATGTTAGCGTTTCTTGTTTTGACAGATGTAAATCAATATTGCGACTGCCTAGAGTTAATTGGACTAACTAACTTGGAAGAAGGATCTGTTCCTTCAGGGCCTATGTCTTCTTTTGGGATGCCGTGTGGAAGGTGTTTTAGGGAAAAGAACGAGAGGAAGTTCTGGGCAGTAAAAAGGTATGAGGGTGGCTAGGAATCTGGGAGGTAGTGTGTCCAGGAGTGACAGATGTATGAATCCATCCCTCCCACGGGTCGAGAGAGTCCGGTTGGAAAGGTCTAGGTTAGGTCTCAAATCAGTCTCCCTATCCGGCCACTAAGCAGTTGGTGGGCAGATGCATCCGCCGCTGGGCCTGGACAAATCTGTACCGGGAACCATTTAGGTTTTGATTATTTATTTATGGTCTTAGAAACTAATGAATTTCAGATTTTTTTACGCATTTATTTTGCTTGGACATTCTTGAAAAATTATAAATACTTTTGATCTAAAAATAATTACAAAAAGTACAAATTTTTAATAATTTTATCATGCTTTTTTATGCTTTTCAGCATTTTTATTGCTAACTTGACTGTAGGCGTACATTAAAGCAAATTTTGAATGAAATAAAATTGATATTGAGTTATTAATTAAAAATGCTGGCACGGAGAATAATCAATCTTTCTCATCCGAACCGCCCTGCAAGGGTGCAATCGCACAACCATCTTTCGACGAAATGAATTGAATTCTCTGCCGCTGATTAATGGGCTTTAAAAGGAGCTCAGAGGAGCTCGAATGCCTCCTGGTGATGATTCCTACAGCGGTAGGTTTTTGGGTTGGTTTGACTCTGGTTTCGGAAGGCTTTTGACTGCGCTCGGGCGGTGAGCAGTTAGGCCCTAATCTACTGAATATCACTGAATTACATCAACTTTTTTGCTTTTAGTACTAGGCTACAGAATTATTGTTTTTATCTCTTTACTAATTACGCTATTTGAATGACAGGCAGGACAGCTCTAGCCGTGGCGGCCTTGTGCTCTGCCGGAGGAGGTGGGGGAGGGGGAGGGGGGTGCGCCCAACTGCTGTTGGAGAGAGGAGCGGCCCCTGCCAGACCAGACAAGGACGGCATGACCCCACTGTTGGTGGCCGCCTTCGAGGGACACAAGTCAGTGCACCACATTTTATTCAAACTAAAAATATTGAATTTTTCATGATGACCACACAAAAGTTCCATTTGGCTAAGGAACTTCTGTGCCTCCTAAATCATATTTGGGGATGCAAAGTGGAGGACAAAATACAAAATTGAGTTTTTGAGAATACTTACGAATCACTGTGTTTTAAGTAACATTTTAATACCATTTCACAAAATTATGTTTTCAATACTTTTGCACATGGAAATCACCTGCATCATATCTGAAATGCTGTTGCATTGAATTTCTTAACCCGTCAGGCCTAGAGTATACTTTATCAGAAGGTCAAAATATTTCCACTTTGCAATAAAATCCAAATAAATGGGGTATTTCTGAAAACTGAAACTAAAAACTGTTTTTGAAAGGTGATGAAAAGCGCTTTAAATTTTTGTAATTCGAAATAAACAATAATTTTTGGAATATAAAACTTTTTAATTCAAACATAAAAAGTTTTAAAAATGACTCACCTTACATTTTTTCTAACCAAATTACAATGAAAAAATAAAAATACACATATATTTTTTTTAGACGTATTATAAACGTTAATGTCACCTCTTTTGTCGTTCCATGTAAAAATAATTAAGTTTCATAAATTTATTTCAAAATGCGATTCAAAACTTTGGTTTCATAAAGGTGTACATTTTACTTATTTTGTGGTTAGTTTTTGTATTTGAATATAAAGCATGGTCTTTTCTCTTTCTAACACCGTTTATATCATATATGCCACCATGACAGTAAAGGAGACACAACTATTTCTATGAGACCTATATGAGTTGTTCCCAATAGCGAACAAATTAGCCTGAGGGATTAAGATACTTTTTTGATTAAAAGTTTCTAAAAAAATGCCCTCAGTCATCAGAACACTAAAGTAGTCAGCTATCCAGAAAATCTTTCTGTTATAAAAAATGTGTGAATAATAACATTTAAATTGTGATTTCAATATTTGTTTGTTTCAGAGAGGTGATAGAGCTGCTCCTGGAGGCAGAAGCCGATCCCGAAGCGGCAGACCGCGCCGGCCGGACACCTCTGTGGGCCGCGGCCGCCGCCGGCCACGCCCCCGCAGTCCGGGCGCTGCTCTTCTGGGGCTGCTGCGTGGACACCATCGACAGGGACGGCCGGACCGTGCTCAGTGTTGCTGCCGCGCAGGGTAAGTTATCCAACATAACCTACTTATTATATATAATCGGAGTTTGTGTCCCCTTGGATAAGAGGGTTGGCTATTGTAGAGGGTTAAAGATACCAAACATTGTTCCAAATGACCTTAGGTAATTCTCAACCTTCAACCCTCCTCCCCACTTGCACTAGCCTCGCAACATGGGGGATTCCACTAGCCACACAACATTGGTGCTTCCACCAGCCACACAGAAACACTCTCTCCGAGTAGTTGGAACATGTTGTATTAATAGTGGCAACATGAAGATAACTGCTAAGTTATGGTGATCTCTGCCTAATCTTCTTGATTCTCTCAATCCATTTAAAATAACAATAATAATGTAATAACAATTTCCCCAGGTAATGTGGAAGTAGTCAGACAACTGGTGGACAGAGGTCTGGACGAACATCACAGAGACAATGCTGGATGGACTCCATTGCACTATGCTGCTTTCGAAGGTGAGATTCTTTCATTTACATTTTGTACTAATTTAAGTCTCCCGAAACATTCAATTCTTAACTTGTTCTCCAGACTTTGCAGGCATCAATTCTTGTACTAACTCGCATTTTTTTTTTGATTCTACAAATTTATTTACTTCAAATTAAATATACATCTGAATCATCAATGTAGGTATTTATTGATACTGCATTATTAATATAAATTTATTGTAAAGGTCCCGTCAATTATAGAAGAATGGTCACAGTCACCCATCTTACTATTTTACTATCTTACTAATATTATAAATGCGAATTGTATCGAACGTGTCGACGAAAGCGTATGACAACCCTGAAAATTCAAGAATGGAATTTACGCTCCCACATAATACCGTGCCGCTGCGCGTTACCCCTTCCAATAACCTACGAAACAAAGGGAGTGCTCTCATTGGCCAACGAAACACTGTGCATTTGGAATGATGTCTACAATGCTATTACATTCTACAATTAACTTATCAATTGAAAACATAAACGCAATTGATAATAAATACATGCTGCAGCATCATTGGACTCGAAAACACATCTGAATAACCACGTAATACTTCCACCAGGGACCCCAGACAGCAATGATCAAAATCAAGGAAATGATTGAGTATTTACGTTATCCCCACCCTGCTACCAGACGCGGCGCCATTGGTCAATGCTGAACAAAGGAAATGTTTGAATCGTAAATATTTACGACAGCCAATTTACATTCCGAAAAACTCGGAGCTAAATTTCGGGAAATCGGGAATAATTTGAATCAAGAAATATATATCATCACCTAAAAATAGGTATATACTACAATAACACCTCAAAAACTGTCGTCTACCAATGATTATTGCACTTTAAGAAAATATTTACTTCTAGATATTGTATCTTGTATCACATTTGTAAACTTGTACCTTTTCTTGTTGAAACAATAAAAATTATGTGAGACTTCGGTTTATTGGAACAGGACTGTCTTGGCAAAGGTTATCACGCAGATTTTTAACACATCTGCTCGAAAATCATAGCGATTGGGAAAAATACGTAAACGCAAGCACCCTTCAGAAACAGGGAGGTTCTGTGTTCCAAAAGTCCAACCCGGATTTGCCCTATAAAACAAACGGCAAACCGGTAGGAAATCAGTTCAAAAACTACCAGCCAAGAAGTCACAAGTCTCCAAGAAACTTAAGTCTCCAAGTTCTAACCTACTTTAAAAGTGTTTTTTAATCAGTTTAAATTCTGTTCTACCTTTCTCCCAGTATCCCATTATCCTGACCCCAACAGTCTCCAAAAGTCTCCAAAAGTCTGCAAGTCTTTTAAGTGTTTTTACAACAGTTATAGAGTCAGTTTTTGCTAATTTAACTTAGAATCATTAAATCCAGAAGTTAAGGACATTGGCGTGCCAAGTTGTGTCCAGCTCCCTATTTTTGCAATTTGTGTACAAAACGTCTAGTACAGCGAATGTTTGTATGGATGTGTGTTTGTTACTCTTTCACGCAATAAATACTAAATGGAATTTAAAAATTCTTTCACTAATCAAAAGCTACATTATTTGCAAGTAATATAAGCTATATATATTGGTAAGTTCTAGGGTTATGAATAAGCTGTGGCGTTATGAAATTATTTACTATACGTTTATTGTCAGAATGAAAAACAAAGCGTGTTGCTAAGTAATTGTTTGGGCTGTCATTTTGTTATTTGTTTAGGTTACTCTGGATATTCCTTTGATAGCAAAAATTCAAATATGCATAAAATAGGTACTAATCTACATTTCGACCTTAGCCAACTGCTAGCGCGTATTTGATTGTTACGTTTTAATAGGTGACATCGTGAAAAATTATTGTAACTGGTAAGGTGTTGGAGGGGGGGGGGCGAAAATGCTAGCGAAGCCGGGGGCAAAAGCTAGTCATATTATAAGAAGCAAATGCTTCATGATTACATTGATTACAAGTATAATCAAAGATTATTGTCGCAAATTATTATTATTATGTACCTAGTCTTACAATATTATCAGGTAATTCCATTATAACTGAATCATATTTATGTACTTACCACCTACCAACTACCTATTAATTGAAATGTAATGTTTTTTTTTACTAGTACACCTATATCCTAACTTTTATTTTTCTATGTACCGTACATCTATTTTATTAACTGTTAAGTTAGTAAATTTCTATATTTGTTATCATTCTTACAAGTTTTATTAAGTTTTATGTTATTTCTTACATCAAACAAAAAAAAAGTTTTATTTTTTCTTTATTAAATTGGGTAATTTCATTAACAAAAAAAATACTTTATTATAATTAGTTCCTTGTATTTTTCTTCTGTAAATCTGTCATATGTATATATTTCAATTAAAAAAAATTGATACAACCTCTGTCTGGTTTTACTAAACCATGTTTACTTGTTCACCAGTGGTACTCTAATATGACCGAGTCAAAACGTTATCTGTTTTGATTGTTAGGTCACCTGGAAGTCTGCGACGTTCTCCTGGAAGCTGGAGCCAAGGTGGATGAGAAGGACAATGATGGCAAGGGACCCCTGATGCTGGCGGCTCAAGAAGGACACTGCAGGTAATACATATTCACTCTATAATTCTTTTCATTCTGTGATGGCTTTTTGATTGAATTATGATCGACCAGACTGTTAATTGGTGAAATTTGGTTTTAGATTGATGGAACTTCTGATAGACGAATGGGGCGCTCCTGTAGACCAACATGCTCACGATGGGAAAACTGCTTTGAGGTAAAAAACACAGTAGAACCCTCATAATTTAAATCCTGATAATTAAAAAAAAATGCATAAATTACTCTCTCACTAATCTGCCTCCCCAAAAACCTTTGAAACTGTCCAATAGGCCACTTGCATAGATTTCATAACGACTTAGAAAAAATCGTATGGATAGATTTTTTTTACTAAGATTACGAAAAGGTTAGTAAAAATTTTTAGAAATGTATAATTTTTTTATTTTAAAACAAATAAATCCATTATTTGAGCTCGTGACGTCACTACATGAAAATGTCCCGTCCCTGATTATGTTCTATTAATTTTGTAAAATTCCACACTGATTTATTTATTTTATTGGCAACACTTTGATTTAAGGCGAATTTTTGAATTTGACGTTTAATATTCACTAGATTCATTGTTTGTTCTCTGCGAACTTATCCTTTGGTTTGACGATTTTATAAAGATGGCTGTGTTTTGACAGATGTTACGAAGAGAACCCCGTACAATTTATTGCCATTCGTATGGATAACATTATTTTTTAAAAATGATTTTCGGCTACGTAATTATCGTTTTTTCGCACCCATAAAATTATGTCCTGTCTTTCAGGTTTATGAAAAATGGTCTGATTTTTCGGATTGAAATTTTCAAAAAATCGCCAGGATTTCAAAATGTCTTAGAATATTTGCCTAAACCGGAATTTTTTTTTTTAAATGTGATGCAAGTGGCTTATTACGTAGTGAAAGCGATGCATAGTGCATACTCATGGTCGAGGGGTAAGGCTATCGACTACAATTACAATTTAATCATTTAAAATAATATAAGTTATGTTTGCGACATTTTCCAGAGTGGAAGATACTCTTAGTATCGCTCTGGTGTAAGACCACCATTCCACCAAAATCCCTTAATTCCCCACCTTTCTCTTCCCCATCTCCTTCCCCCCCCCCCCCCCCCTCCTACTATCTTTAGCCTCACAACACACCCCAATTGGTGATGCTTCGGAAGTGTCAATCTTACCAAATCAACACTTTCATATGTGTCACGGGGATTTGATAAATGATAAGAAGGTTTATAACAGATTCACTTTTTATTGTAATAGTCATACACAATCGCGACACAATATTAATTTTTAGAAAAGTTGCAATGGCTAAATTTGCCATCTGTACAGTCCAGGACACTTCGAGACAAAATGGTGGTAGAAATTGGAACTAGTATTGCTTGTCCGGTGTGACCAGCCTTCAAAATTGCCAGTGGATTAAAGTAAAATATATTGTACAATTAAACAGTACCTTGCCATAATGCCATAGTCTCATTGGCTCCAGACGGTTGGGAGCAGTTGGGACTCTTGTACAGTATTCGCATAAAAAAATGCACACAAAATATGATAAAAATGAAAACAGGTATTTTGTTAAACCAAACCACAACCGCTATCGATCATTTGTAAAATTTCAATTTTTTGGTGTAAAGTTTAGGTGTCACGTACGCTTCAAGACTCCATTTTGTAAACTTATTCAAACAAAAAAGTGGCAGAAAGAAACAAATAAAAATACATGCAACTGGAATTTTACCAACCAATATATTTTTTTTTACCAATAAATTTCTTTCCATTGTCTGATGTCTGGAATATTATTATGAGATCTTGCTCTTTCGACCTTTTTATTTATTTTTCTTGCATGTTTATTCCATACATTTGCTTCTTTTTTCTACTTGCCACACTTTCTCACTGACTGAAAATAATATATTTGTAGGGTGGCCTCATTGGAGGGGCACTATGAAGCCGTGCGAATCCTGGTGGAACGAGGGGCGGCCATCGACGCTCTGGACGCGGACCAGCGCAGCACGCTCTACATCCTGGCGTTGGACAATAGGATCTCCATGGCCAGGTACCTCATCCAGAGGGCCGGAGCAGACGTGGAGACCAGGGATAGCGAGGTAATAACAACCAACGTAACATTCTGGGCTGTGTGTTAGTAGTAATTTTCCCTGAAAGTTTGTTAGTACAATGTTAGCCATTTCAACCGTTTGCTATTGCTGCTGTTCAAGGATTGTGTATCACTGATTACAGTTCTTTCAACCAAAATATTAATTCTACACCCCATTACTCTAATCTCCCTTCACCAATCTGTAAAAACATTAATGATTTCCCTCCTAAAACAGATTTCCCTCCTTTGCTTTTGTTAACCCCTCAGGCCTCGGGCATATTCTGTCAGAGGGTCAGAAAATTTCCGCTTTTTAATAAAATCTAAATAAAGGAATATTTCTGAATGTATCCAAAAACTAAAAGGAGATGATTCAAGTGTTATTATTAGAAATAAACATATAAATTTTAAAATATTAAAATTTTGAATGCAAACATAAAAAAGTTTTAAAAATTAACCACCTTACATTTTTTCTAACTAAAATTGATAATGGAAAATAGAAAAACAAATATTTTATCAGACAAATGTATTTAAAATATTATTTTCACCCCACTTTTTTGTCGTTTAATAAAGTGAAATTGAAAAGTTTCTCACCGTGACAGTAAGGGAGCCGTGCGATTCCGTATCTTTTGTGGGATCTTTATCGAGATAACGGACGCGAGTTGGTAGGGAGCCCTACTTTACACCAACAATCGGAAAACATAGTCTCCACATAAACTCAAACGAGATTGGAGAATATCTGATAAACTTTGCAGCATCTCACGATATGGTCATAGGTGGTACGTTATTTCCACACAAAAATATACACAAAGCCACGTGGAAACACCCAAATGGCAGAACCAATAACCAAATACATAGACCATATACTTATTAATGCCAGACATAAATTAAATCTACTAGATGTCCGCACTTATAAGGGAGCTAATATTGACTCTGACCATTTTCAGATACCTGTCAGATTTGTGCGATTTATTTGCTTTTTCTAACGTACATTAAATGAATAAATAATCATGCATACTTGCAGGAATTCGTGTTTAACGATCTAAACATGTGACAGTAAATATGTAAAAATCACATAAATCTGTCCGTTATCTCGAAAATGATCCCACAAAAGATATAGAATCGCTCGGCTGATGGGTTAAGCAATCTTTCATAAATTGAAATACAGACAAACATTAACCACTCAGCAACATAGCAGATATACACGTTAATACGACAATAGCAGTCAAGTACAAAAAGCGTGTTTTCACGTCAACGCGTATGTTTCCACAGAAATTGTTATAACTCCGTTATTGTTCTAGTGACATCCCTAAAACAAAAAGTAGAAGCTCCATAATAAATCAAGCTACCCATCACTATTCAAGTTGTCCATAGAAATACATAAAAATACTTATTCTGTCAGATATATGGTAGACCGAAAAATCGCCTACCGGCCGTTAAACATTGTTATTTTTTTATTAAATATTCTTGTATGAAATAATAAAAAAGTGAGGTTACTAAATTGTTTATTATACATTTATACAATAGAATAAGTATTGCTTTTTACATAATCCGTGATTTTAGTACCGTTTTCACATAAAAACATAACGTGAGTCATTTTTACCTTTTTTTATCTTTGCATTCTAAATTTTAATATTTACAAACGTTAATATTTATTTGTAATATAATAATTTGAAAGCTTATTTCGTAACCTTTCAAAAGGCTACGTTCAGAAATGTTTCATTTATAGAGCTTTAATAATTGTGAAGCGGAAATAATACAAAGTTTTCGTAAATCTGACATTTCGTTTAAGACGTAAAAAGTGCATATTCGCGATAGATCGGAGTGGTTAAATAAATGTCAAACCCAATTTCCAAATCTGTATTACTTTTAACTTTTTTTGTATTAGTAATAATTACATAAAATAATATTTACTTTAAACTCTTCCAGGGCCGTACTCCTCTTCACGTTTCAGCCTGGCAGGGACACTATGAGATGGTTAATTTACTAATTACAGTTGGTGAGTGAACTTTTAAATCCCTGAAGTTGCACTTTTTATTCATTATGAAAACTTATTTTGTGGCACCATTTTAACTACAAATAATAATAGTTTTAACCACTTTTAGCATTCCCATTCCTTCTTCCACTACATCTATTAGTCTACATTTGTAGTTTAGTTTTATATAAACCCTGATGAGGTAAGCATTGCTCACAAAGCATGTCGGTTGTATCTAAACAATGAAAGTGGTAAAAACTAAATGAGTTTATGAATTAATTTCCCGGCATTGATTTAACTGGGATGAAAGGTGAGGGTAAATTTCCAGGCGGCTGCAACATGGACGCGCGGGACGGTGAACGAAGGACCCCACTGCACTCGGCCTCCTGGCGGGGGCAGGCTGCCGTGGTGCGCCTGCTGCTGTCCCGGGGCGCCGATCCCAATGCGCAGTGCGACCAGGGGGCCACCCCACTAGGTAACACCACCCTCTTCTGTGCATCTCCCACTTTTCACATTTCTTTTAAAAGCAGCCCAGTCACCAGGATTGTCATTATCTTCTTGTTTCATGACTTGATCTATTCCCGTCAGGCAAGTGCATAATCACCATATATATGAATGATTATTTTCTTATTCTGTAAATTACCATCAGAAGAACATGTTTTTGAATATTCCAAAATACTTTGGTATTCATATTCCATCACTTTTCAAATGTGTTTTTTTTTTTTTTTTTACATTAGTTCCACACAGGAGGCCATAAGAAAAAAAATTCCCTCAGGGCCTGTGTCATCTTTGGGTATATGTGTGTGGGGAGTCTTTTTAGGGAAAGGAAGTTATGGGAAGGAAAAAGATGTGTGGGACTCTGGGGGAATCTGGGGGTCAATGTGTTCAGGAGTGATGTATTGTACGAATCCATCCCTCCCATTGTGGAGCAAGGCGATGGGTCGAGAGAGTCCAGCTGGAGAGGTCAAAACTTCTCGTGTCTCCCGATCCTGCCCGCAGTGCAGTAGGCGGGTAAAAGCATCCGCCGCCAGGACCTAGACAAACCTCACCCCCGCTAAGCCACCAAACGTAGCGAACCATTTGGGATGACCTATGGCAGGGGCAGGGGCGTGCACTCCATATAGGCACATAAGCACTGCCTACCCTAGCGTATTTGTAAAACGTAAGCATGTAAATAATATTATAATTTATTAAATTATTGCTAAAAATAAATACACACTTTCAAAAATTAGCGCGACAAAGCTGAGCAACCAAAACTACGCGACCGCCACATCAAACGGCATACTACAAATGTGACATAAACTGTAACTAAAAACTACACGCGCCCTCCGACTACCTCACTAAAATGCGGGCTAAGCAGGAATTATTTCTGCTTAGAGCTAACTTCATACAAGATATAATATCAATGTTTACGAAATACACGTAGCATAGAGTAGAACTGTCGTTTGAATTTGCTTCTATGGGGTTTTTTGTTAGTATCAGGCAGTGCCTTCTGGAACAAATTAGCAAATGGCAATCAGTGGCGACAGTGACATCTGTTGTTATCTGAAGTATGAAAGTGAGACAACGCCAATTGCTTTTATCAAGGCCATCTCGGATATCCATTGATTGGCTTGTGATAATACGCATACATGAAGCGATTATTTATTATTATTTGTATATTTAAAGTGGCTTAGATAATACAAACCTACATCATCTACAGCCAGCAGCAAGTACACTTAGCGAAAACTTGTACGAAGGGAGCCATCTGTGGCAAGTTTCTTTTTTATTTATTTGAATCAATTTGGCGGCTTTCTTACTGCCTACCCTGATCAAAAACTCTGTGCACGCCACTGGGCAGGGGGTTATCCAATAAATGGTTCCTGGGGCGGGTCCAATCATCTGGTATTCTTTACACATCTATCTATTCTTTACATTGGTATTCTTTACACATATAAATCTCACTGGTGTTATTTTATAGGCCTGCCATGAAATTTTATCTATAACAAATTGTCCATCAAATTGTATGCCATTGTTAATTTTGATTATATTTTCCAGGAATTGCATCTCAAGAAGGACACGAGGAGTGTGTACTATGGCTGCTGCAGCATGGAGCCAATCCTAAACATTCTGACCACTGCGGTAAGCAACTATCTCCTACTAATCTCTATATGTTGCGTTCAGACAAACAGCTCTCCAACTCGTCTTGTGACGACATTACTTCTTGGGAAAGAATAGAGTTCTTTTAACGTTAATCAGGGATTTATTTAATACTTTGCGTGTACAAGTGGTGACTATGATAGTCGCTGTCACTGGAAGCTGGCTAAATGAGATCTGAATTTAATGAGCTCCGGCAGACTGCACCTAGGCCCTTGGCCCCCCTGGTGCCCAAACTCCGAACTAAACTAACTGCGAACTAGCGGACTTTCGAGACAGCTCTTAGCTCTTCCCTCTATGTGACAAGCTTGGAAGCTTTAATCATTTGAGTGCCGATTGTCATCCGGGTGACAATATTTCAAGATATGTGGCCACATTCGGCACACAACAAGTTAAGATATACCACACTATATTATTAGCAAATACGAGTGTCGATCAATAAGTACATGTGTTTGAAGACCGGCATCTGTCAAATGACACCATACCAAATTTCAGGCTGATTATTACAATAAAACAAACATATTTTTTCAAAATTTAAAACGTGACTTTGCTAGACAAAAACAACAATCTTGTTAAAAATAACAATCTTGAAAAGAGTCGATACGTCTTGAATTTGATTTAAAAATGACATATTTCCAGTTGTGTTATTCTACCACAAAATATAATATGGTGAAACATGTTTCCTCTTGTAGGGCGCACCCCGGCCAAGGTGGCGCTTCGAGCGGGTCACCTCCACGTGTGCCGCCTCCTGGAGCGCTGGGGGGCTACTCCCGCAGTCGCCCTGCAACTGGAGCCTACTGGAACCAACACAAGTGGTAATATTCCCATGTATCTCTCCGTGAACCATTTGTTTTTGCGGTATGTATGCATTGATGTGTCTAAGTTTAATGAAGATGTAATATGTATTGGTGTTCCAGGATCCACGGTGGAGACCAAGGCTTGCACGGCCTCCCTCAACAATGCCAGGCTCTCTCCCATCCCAATGTCTGGTCACAACCAAGGTAACATTTGTCTTATTCTTTGGTTGTTGTCTCATTGGGGGATCGTGACTCCCACTCCTATTGCCCACACCTCTCTGTCCTGAGACGTCTCTGATGCCTGTGATATTTGATCACTCCATCCGGTACCTTCCTCTGCTTCTCTTGCCAAAGTTTCAAAGATTCCTCACTTTGGCGAGCAACACTTCCAAAAGATACTTTCAGTTTCGCCCTGGTGTAAGACCACCATTCAGAATTGTAACATTGCTTGAAAAGGCTTTCCTCTCCTTACCCTCCCCACTACCTTCAGCCTCACAACATACCCCGATTGGGAATGCCATAGTCTCACTAGCTATGACTAGAGTCACTGACTCTTAACGGTTGGGAGCAGTTGGGACTCTTGTGCGGATTCACGTTTAAAAATAAATCGGAGTGTGCAATTCACATGCCGTAGAAGTGAAACCTTCAGAAAACTAAAGTAGACAAGAGTGGTGAGGCTACGAAGCACCGCCCAAAGAGGAGACCGATAGGCTACAAAGCACCGAACAAAGAGGAGACCGATTATACTATCTCATTCTCTCACAAGGCTAAATAAATCCTTTGGATGCATTTGTGTGTGTCTTTTTAGTGTGGCTATTTTTCGTTCCATCAAGTTTTAAATCACAACGGTGTTAAAAGAAGTTATTACTTCAAAAAACTTTAATCCAACATTTGGTGCAGTTTCCACCAGCGCATTATAATATTTCTTCCCTTTGTAGAGTAAACTGTTTTGCATATTGGTTTTATCTTTTTTTGTTACTTTGATTTCATTTGCACAGATAGTTTCATGTGCCTTTGTCCATGGAATTTTGAGCATTTTAATCTTGATTTTCTAATATCTAATGAAAGTGCTCTTTGTTAAATTTATTTGTCATGTTTCAGACTAACACTGTTCCCCTTTCTTCTGCAAGATCTGTTGTTGTTTTCATGAATGTTGATTGTGTTGGACAGGTTCTCCGGACTCGAAGAGACGCAGCGTGCACAGCTCCAACTCCACCAAGTCCAGCTCCAACCTAACTTCTTCCACCGTCAGCTCTTCGCACCAGGAGGCTGCCCCCCCTCCGCCTCCACACTCCCGGGGCCTTGTGCCCGCAGACCTCACCGCCAGGGAGCCCCCGCCTGTAAGTTCTGCCCTCTGCCTCTACATGCGTGTATGAATCCTTTATGAGAAAGAGGAAGATCACCCCTGCGCAGCACTGTATATGTCACTTTAAAAAATCTCAAATCTTCACTTGTGGAAAAGATTAAATATCTTCTGAAACATTTATTAATATGAATAAAGTTCTGTTCAGCTTTATACCATTCATATGTGTACTTAATTGACTTAAGAGGCCGCTCTCCGAATTTCTACCGATTTCTTGCAAACCTCCCTTAAACATTTGAAGTTTTTAAGCTCTTAAAAAAATATACATTATTTTTGAAGATAATATCTGTGGCGACCAGAACGGTCGCCCCCTTTTGCCACAATCCTTGCACCGCCACTGATACAGCCAGCGTATTCTCGAAAGTGTACAATCTACCTACAGTTGTAGTGTTTCCACGCCGCACACGGCTAAACATTTCGGGAAGCGCAGCGAAAGGCCTCGACTCGCAGCCGTCACATTCTTACGGCCGCGGAATGTTCCAGAGGCTTCTCTTCTTTGCGCGGGCGCTCAACATTACTTGGCGTTCCGGGTACTCAACGGTCGGCTATATAAAGCGCAGCGACACCGCGCTAGTCAGTCAGTCAGTTCCAGTCGCTAGTATCAGTAACATCACCAATACATAGACAGTGCATCGAGTGATAACGTTCCAGTGCGGTAACCGCCAGGTCCACGGCGACGTGCCGGACCTGTGCCGGTGCATCATCAACCTTCGAGGACGCAACAAGCGACACAATTGCCCGCGACATAAGGCCCGCCGCACCTTCTTGTCCCGTAGGCAGCAACCTCTCAGCCACTGAGACTTCATTCTCCTCAGGTTCACCGCAGCCATCTCCGCGACACCGCATCGAGCATCCATCCTGGACCTCAAGGTCATCTCCACCAACACGGTGCGCAACTACATGCTGGCGACATGCAGACACGAGTTCTGCTACACCACTGCATCACCGACCTTCATCACTGCAACACCCTACGAGCCTCATCATCATCATCGCTCCTGTCTACACTGTTACTTTACACAAATTCATCATCGCTACGTAGCAGCAATAAAGACTGACTCATACATCGACTGACGCCTTTCATTTCAATCGTCCCCCGTCTCTGCCGATCGCGCGCCCGCTCCCTCATATCTATACATTCCCCACGCCGAAACGCAAATTATATGAAATTCCCTCGATAGAAAAAAATCGCAAAGTATGCTCCAAATTTTTTTATTTTCAAGCCTGTTTCCGTTATTTTACAAGTTATATATGTATGGAAAAATTCACAGTGTTTTAAACACTGTTAATTAAATACTGTTTTAGACAGCCACCAAGAGATTTTTTGCTCTATTTTAAACGAGTCGTGTTTTATTTAAGATTTTCGCAGTTTTTGCATCGATTTTGGCGCTGTAAATGTTAGCGCTCTCTTCTAACATTCATAATTTCGTATCTCTCCATCTTCTTCTTTTTGGGGCCGGAAACGGAGCCTTAAGGGGGAAAATAGGTGTAGGACGGCGTATTTATTTGTAGTGATTTTTTTAACACGTAAGAAATATAAACATTTTGTTTATACTTTGCGGTTATCTTACACATACATATATTCAAAAGTATATTCTAAAATTTACAAAAATTTTCCTCAAAAAATAACGGAGATATCAGCTGCCGCGCATTGTAAGTCGCCATCCGGCTGGGCAATTTGTATAACTCCTGGAGTTCACAATTTTCACTTAAAATCAATTTTTCTATAAAATTACTTTTTTACAAGTGTTTCTTCTATTTGAAACTCACTCCTCACAAAAAAATCGACAATTAATATTTTTTTGAGGAATGTGAAAATTTTGTATGAGTTTTACCATTATTTCATTTGTTTTTTTTGCAATAAAAAAATAGTTAAAATAAAGATACTGTTTAGGATTAAGGTTCAAATAGAGCGCATTTATATAAAGAAACTATGTGCTGAGTTTGATAATGATTGATCAAAAACTGTAGGAGCTAGAGGTTACACGAATTCGAAAAAAGTAGTTTTGAGAAAAACGCTTTTGAAAATAAGAATAGCAGTAAAGTAGTAGCAGCTTGACCGAGGGACACTCATTCAAACGCTTATAACTTTTAAGCGGCGTGTAATTTTGGTTTGAAATTTAAAAGAATATACTTTTTAATAGTTCTACAATCGATTTATGAAAGAAAAAAAATATTGAATTTTTTGAAGCCTCTACACCTATTTCCCCCCTTAAGTGCTTACAGGAGCTACTCAGATGGTCTCCTTCTCAATAATAATACTAATAACCTTCCCCTTTGTGTTTTCCAGAATCGCGCGGGTCTGGCACTGACGTTTGCACAGCAGGTGGCACGCTGCGGGAGGCGCGGAGGCGGGGCCCCCCAGTCCCCCCTGTACGCCACCCCCCCACACAGCCCCCTCAGCGACGTCTGCAGTCCCACACAGCCACAGCTGGGTGAGTACTGCCATTAATCCAAACTACTAATCTTACACCTACTCTACATGGAGTCTGGAAGCTATTGGTACAAGCTAGAAGGGAATCTAATTTCTAGATACTAGATTCACCAGTTTCCGACACATAGAAACCTTGTGTTGGAACAGATACTGTTTAGTGAGGTAATGGATGCTTGGCCCTTTGATCATCTTTAGAGGCATGCGGTCGTTTGCAAGGCGAGTTCCTTGGATTACTTCTTTTGTTTACAAAACAAGTGATTGCACGGTAACATTTTGGAGGTTAGACTCGAAAGGAAACACTTGTGTTCATTTACTGGTATATTGTTGATTGCATATAACAGTTCAGATAAACCATTAATAATGTGAAATGAGATTTAATGCTGCCTGCAAGGCTTGTAGAAATGGAATAGACAAATTTTAAAAAGAAATTAACAACCATAGTTTTGGATGACTTTATACTTTACTTTTAATAAAATCATACACAAAGTGATACAAAGATCAATTTGTTATAGAATATTGAGGTAAAATGCAACACAGATGTTAAATTAAAAGTAAAAGATTTCATAGACGGAAATGAATCAAGATGAGTTTAACCCATCAGGCTAATTTGTTTGGTTTTCGGAACAACTCAGAAATCGTAGTGTCTCCCTTACTATCATAATGAGAAATATGATCTAAATGGTGTTAGAAAGAAAAAACACCACGCTTTATATTCAAATTTAAAAATCAACCACAAAATAAGCAACTTGAAAAAAAAAAATTTAACTTTAGGAATTTTATATTAATTATTTTTCCATGGAATGAGGTGACAATAATGTTTATAATACATTTGTCTGTAAAATATGTATGTGTTTTTATTTTTTTCGTTACCATTAATTTTAATTAGAAAAAACATAAGCTGAATTATTTTCAAAACTTTTTTACGTTTGCACCTGTGGCGACCAGAACGGTCGCCCCCTTTTGCCACAATCCTTGCGCCGCCACTGATACAGCCAGCGCATTCTCGAAATGTACATACTACCTACAGTTGTAGAGTTTCACGCCGCTCACGGCTAAACATTTCGGGAAGCGCAGCGAAAGGCCTCGACTAACAGCCGTCACATTCTTACGGCCGCGGAATGTTCCAGAGGCTTCTCTTCTTTGCGCGGGCGCTCAACATTACTTGGCGTTCCGGGTACTCACACGGTCGGCTATATAAAGCGCAGCGACACCGCGCTAGTCAGTCAGTCAGTTCCAGTCATTAGTGCAAGTAACATCACTAACACACATAGACAGTGCATCGAGTGATAACGATTCCAGTGCGGTAACCGCCAGGTCCACGGCGACGTGCCGGACCTGTGGCGGTGCATCATCATATCATCAACCTTTGAGAACGCAACAAGCGATCCAATTGCCCGCGACATAAGGCCCGCCGCACCTTCTTGTCACGCAGGCAGCAACCTCTCAGCCACTGAGACTACCCTCTCCTCAGGTTCACCGCAGCCATCTCCGCGACACCGCGTCGAGCAACCATCTGGACGTCAAGGTCTTCTCCACCACCACGGTGCGGAACAACATGCTGGCGACATGCAGACACGAGTTCTGCTACACCACTGCATCACCGACCTTCATCACATGCAACACCATAGAGCCACATCATCATCGCTCCTGTCTACACCGTTACTTTACTCCAAACTCACCATCGCTACGTAGCAGCAATAAAGACTGACTCATACATCGACTGACGTCTTTTCATTACAACCGTCCCCCGTCTCTGCCGATCGCTGCCCGCTCCCTCACACCCAAATTTTTTATGTTTAAAAAATTATGTGTTTATTTCAAATTATAAAATTCGAAAGCATATTTTATCACCTTTCAAAAACAGTTTTTAGTTTTCAGATACGTTCAGAAACATTCCATTAATTTGGATTTTATTGTAATGGGGTGTTCAGACAAGGCTATAAAATATAAAAGATTATCGCATGCCAAATAACGCTCTCCATACAATCTATGCACTCCCCCTCTCCGACGAAAACAGGAGAGGGGGTCATTTTAATTACGGAGCTGCCTAGACCGGTGGATGATAGATGTCAAGTTGACAGATTCAGTACAAAAAATGTGCATTCCGTGGCCGCTCCCTAATTCATCTGATCCCCTCTCCTACCATAGGAAGAAATATTTGATAGCGTCGTGTGAACGGTACAAAACGTAAGCGCTCGCGGTTCGACAGATATCTGCTCACGGTTTTTAGCTTGTGTCTGCCTGTACACAGCTTGAAGTGGAAATATTTTGACCCTTTGACAAAATATGTCCGAGGCTTGAAGGGTTAAATATAAATGACAGTTAGAAAATGAAATTTAAATATTTAAAAATAGGATAACACTCAACAATGAAACTGAATCGGATCTGAATATTACAATACTCTTTTGATGAATAACTATCATTTCATTGTTTAGGCATCCTGTCGTCGATAGCCCAGCAGTTCTCTTCGACGCCGAGTGGCCCGCCCGCCGCCGCTAACAACAGCGCCAACGCCACGGATCGCCACTTCTGCCGCGACACCCACATGCGCATCATCCTCGGCCGCGAGAACAAGCACTCGCCGCCCACCGCCGGCGAACAGAGAGACAGGTCAGTCCACCTACACCCAAATACATAATACACAGAGGTAACGGTAGATTAATGCAGTAGGCATAGTATTCGAGTTGGGCTATTTGCGGGGTTGTTATTTTGTAGAGAAATTAATATATGACATTGTTATTTTGTTTTCATGATCCAAACTTTTAACTTTGTTTTTTTTTATTTTACAAGCGCAACGGTAGCATTTTTTTTTACTACTACACTTAAGCCCTGAGGAAAACAATTTCCCTCAGGGCCTGTGTCATCTTTGAGGATGCTGTGTGGAGGGTCTTTTTAGGGAAAGGAAAATCTGGGAAGGAAAAGGGTATGAGGGGTGGGTAGGAATCTGGGGTCAGTGTCTCCAGGAGTGACGGATGTATGAATCCATCCCTCCCGCAGCAGTGCAAGGGGTTGTTCCGAGAGAGTCCTGCTGGAGAGTATAAAAAGTTTCCCTCAACCAGTCTCCAGATTTGGTCCACCATGCAGCAGCACCAAATCTCGTGTGCCGCCAAGACCCAGACAAACCTTACCTCATTAATCCGGGCATCCCTGCTATGTCTCGGAACATAGCGAACCACTTGGAGTGACCTGGTTATCCAATAAATAGTTCCCGGGCGGCGGTACCCATACTCGCCTCCCAAATTGAATCTGCAAGTAAACATTAGCATATTGAAAATTTTTAGATAACTTTGACAGCCTCCGTGGTCGAGGGGTAATGCTCTCGACAACGAAGGTTGCAGGTTAAAATCCTGTCATGCGCAAGTAAATTTTAATTATTTTTTATTGTTTCACAATTAATGAATTTAAAAAAAAAAAGTATATTTGCGGCACGTTCCAGAGTGGAAGATACTCTCAATATCGCCCTGGTGAAAGACCACCATTCAAAATTAAAACATTGCTTGAAATGGCTTTAGCCGTGTTCAACCTCACAATTTAGCTCAGTTGGAGATGTCATAGTTAATGTCACTGGCTCACAGTTGGGAACAATTGGAACTCCTGTGCAGTATTCACATTAAAAAAGATACAGTTTCCATCTAGCCGCTGTCAAATTACTATGCTTGCTAATAATGTATATTTAATTATTTTCTTAATGAACATAGATCATTTATTGAAGAGCTGGATGCAATAACAACTTAAGATGAAAATTACAGTTTCGAGTAAAACGTATTCGAGTAAAAATATTCATTTGTAACCCACAGAAGTAATGTTAACATAGCCGATAAAGGAAACGTTGCATATTATATTAGGGAGAATGGTGATTTTACCGGTTTCACATCACAAAAGGTGTTAAGCAAGGTCAATATCACCGTGGTTATTCAATATATACATGGATAATTGTATGCAAGAATTGAAAGAGGTGGGATTGGGCGCGAAATTGAGTTACAGTAAAACCCCTATTTTACGTTTTTTAAGGGATCGAAAAAAAAAACCTAAACGGAGGGAAAATGTAGTATGCAAGAATTGAAAGAGGAGGGATTGGGCGCGAAATTGAGTTACAGTAAAACCCCTATTTTACATTTTATAAGGGATCGAAAAAAAAAACCTAAACGGAGGGAAAATGTAAATGGGGGGGGGGGGGGTATTGAAGAAAAGAACATTTTAAATTTTTTTATTTTTTTTTATTTAATCATGTATATTGGTGAATTGAAGAAAAGAACCCTTTAAATTTTATTTTTTATTAATATAATCATGTATATGAAGAGAAAAATGTTATTCCAACAAAAGAAGAAGCAATAAAATACATCGAGGGTCTTAAAATCTATTTTTCCAGCATTGCTTGCTTTCAAGACGAAACTTTTAAATGTGTATACATGATTGAAAAAGAATTAGAACAGAAAAAAATGTAACAAACTAATCTATGTAATTTTTTTAATAAAAAATAAAATGTTCTTTTCTTCAAGTAAATTCGTCGAAATACGATATATTTCCGCATAAATCGAAATTTCGCGGCCGACTCTCTAAATTTAGATACCTATTTGAAATAAATTTATAAAAATTCCCCATAATGTCCGCGTAAATCAAATTTTCGCGGCTGATTTGTAAAAATATGATAAATTTCCTCGTAAATCGAATTTTTGCAGCCGATTTCCGCCGCAGCCGGTTATTTAAATTCATATATACGAAGTAAATTTGTAAAAATACGACATTCTAGTGTAAACCGATTCGATTTAAAACTAACCAACTTGTTTTATCAACTTTTTCGAGAATGTTCCTTTTCTTGCACTGAACTGACAGTTTTTTCTTTGTTGAGACATTACGAAAGTAATTAACTTAACGAAAACAAAACAAGAAACGTAAAAACTGTGTGTAAACGATTATCACGAATAATGTCGGAAAAAAGCGTCTTAAATCACAAATCGAGTCAAAACCAAATGACAGATGCGTAAATAAACAAACTGACACATGCTGTAGCATTTTACACATGGCTAAAGTTGAAAGATGTCGGCCAATCGCCGCGTTGCGAGCAGTACGCCGACCAATCACGGCCGGCTAAAAATGGAAAGATGTCGGCTATTCACCACGTTTCGCGCAGTTTGCCGACCAATCACTGCTCGGCCGTGTCAAGCGCGCGTAACTCACATATTTTGAATATTTTCGACGTAAATTGCGGGAACAAAAACGTAAAAAGGGGGTATAAATGTACTAAAATATATCGGGACCGAAATAATTACACGTAATTGGCGGGAAAACGTTAAATCTGGGGACGTAAAATTCGGGTTTCACTGTATTTGAAAGTATGTTGCCTGTTGTATGCTGATGATGCGGTGCTGATTTCTAACAGTGTGGAAGATCTACTGTCTCTCATGTAGGATGAACGAAGTATGTATAAAAAATGAGTTAATTTTTAGACGCCCAGCAGTCTCGTGTGCGACCGCAGATTTGCATCGTTCAATGCCCGACAGTCCTATACGGAACCGGTGATTATGGTACAAATATTTCACAAAAAATGCTTGGGCAGTGGGCTACCCTTATTGCACATGGCGCACGGGCGTTTAAAGGTTAATGATGAATGTAAGTAAGTCTAAAGTCATGGTGTTTGAAAGAAAGAGTTCAAAAACAGTGTACAATATAGTTGTGAATGATGAATAGTTGGAGCAGGTGGATGAGTTTGTGTATTTGGGAAGTATGTTTACGAGAGATGGGAAGGCTGATAGAAGAGATATTGAAAGAATGGTAAATGCAGATAACTCCATTGTTGTAGGACTGAAAGCCGTAGGTGTTGGCTCTAACAAAAGCTGTCCCAAAGAAGAAGCTAGCAGTCCACAATGGACAGCTAGTACTTACCCTAATGTATGGCAATGAGGCATGGAACTGGCAAAAGATGAAAGTGAACTGAATGTTGTAGAAATGAGATCCCTGAAGCTTATGTGGGGTAAAAGCATGTGTGTTCGTGTGAGAAATCTAGTGTAAGGAGAATGTACGACACAAATGTGAATGGTAGAAGTCGGGGACGCCCGAGGAAGACATGGCACAATCAAGTAAATCAGATACTTTAGTCGGGTCATGTCTAGAGCCAGAATAATAGATGAGTATGTATGTAAGTGAATGAGGCAAGAGTGTGTGCCATACTGAGTGGTTTGCTGGTCTGTCCTCTGCCTATCGCTGCGAAAATGATGCTAAAGCGATGTTAGTTGGTTAATAAAGAAGGGAAAGAGAGATACCCAAAAGGCGAAATGAAACAGCTCTTATGCGTTTTAAGTTGTTATTGCGTTCAGCTTCACAATTATTGTATACTTTATATTATACACATGTCCGTAGTTGTTGCCTCGTTAATTTTGTTTTGTCTACTTTAGTTGTTTATTTTTAGTCTGCTTGATATTATTATTACTCTCCAACTATCAAGAGCTGCCGGTGGTGAAATCAAGAACTACGCTTTATAAACTACAAAAAAATAATTGTTAATCGTATGTACTCTTGTTATTTTGAATAATTTCACTGCAGGCAAGCTTTCGACAGTAGGAGTCTACTCAATTACTTTTCCTACTAACCAATAATTTTATGTACAATATTTTGTGTAAATTTTGAAAATATATTATCCCGATTATATTCCTTGGATTCCGGTTAATTGGGACACATCGGGGCTAGGAAACTTGGTCCCAATTAAGCGACGGTACCTACGATGTGAAAAATGGTAAAATATCAATATTTTCTGTAGAGAATTGAGTGCTTGAATGCATTCCCTCGATAGGCTGCATCTAATAAATTCAAATACATTTGTGAAATGCAGTATTAGCCAGAATTTTCATTTTTATCAATGCATTTAGAAAGTCAATGGACAAAGATAAACTTTGCCCATCTGTATGATACATTACTTATGATTTTCTCCCTTTTGAACTCATCTTCAAGTTATGCTACCAAGTCAATGGACAGAGATAAATTTGCCCATCTGTATGATACATTACTTATGATTTTTTTTTTTTTTTGTGCATTACAGATTAATATAATCCTATTACAATACACGTAGGTAACATATATACAAAATTTTTCAATAATACATATTTTAGAGTCCTTGCCTAAATTTATTCTTGAAACCTTCAAGACTAATGTTGAAAATGTCAAGAGACCTAGAAATATCATTTAGCAGTACCATACCTCTTGTCATACTGTGTTGGGCCAGAACGTCTGTTCTGCCATGTGGGATATAGAACAAGTTGTGGTGGCGACCCTGGCAGTAGTTGTTCGGTACGAACAATTTATAGCATTCTAAGAGGTATGGGCTGTCAATGTAGTAGTTTATAATTTTGAAAGCTGTTACTGTTAGGGTCCCATTCCTTCTAGATTGGAGACTTTCGAAGCGCGTTTCAGATAGCAAATCTAGATGATGCATAAATCGCGGGTATTCACATATAAAGATATTCTCATATAAAGATACCTTAGAAATTTTTTTTGGATTTGTTCTAATAAATCTATGTATTTTTGCTGGTATGGGGCCCAAACAGCAGAAGCGTATTCTAATTTTGATCGTATAATGCAGTTGAACATCGATGTCATTGCTTCGGGCTTGGAAAATTGTTTTACTTATTCTTATCACAAATCCAAGAAGTTTGTAACACGATGATGTCAACTCCACTATATGATCTGAAAAAGTAAGTTTGGGATCAAATGTAACCCCGAGGTCCTTGATGGATTTTACTGATGACAATATTTCATTATTTAATTTATAATCAAATTTAATCGGGTTTTTGGAACGCGTATAGGTCATAGTGACACATTTTTTTACATTAAAGAAAAGTTTATTCTCATCTGCCCATGAAGATATTGCGTCTAAATCAAGTTGTAACTTAAAACAATCTTGAATGTCACGTATCGTCCTGAGCAGTTTGAGATCGTCAGCAAAAAGCAAGCAAGTAGTACTCTGGATGCATTCTTGAATATCATCGATTAATATCAAGAATAGTAGAGGTCCCAAGTTTGACCCCTGAGGTATTCCTGAAAATGCAGGGAATTCCCTGGACTCTTGGCCACCGATGCATACATACTGTGTTCTATTTTTTAAATATGTCACAATAAACTGTATCAGGGGTTGGTCAAAGCCTATTTTATGTAGTTTTCTTAAAAGTACGTCATGTCGAAGGCTTTTGCAAAGTCAGTGTAAATAACGTCTGTTTGATATAGCGCGTCTAATCCTCTTGCTACTTTATGTGAAAGTTCAAGGAGATTGGATTCAGTCAATTTTTTTGACAAAAAACCGTGCTGATTTCCCCCAAGAAGCGGTTTTATTTTATTTGTTAGTTTTTAACAAATAAGTGTTTCAATGATTTTCTCCCTTTTGAACTCATCTTCAAGTTATGCTACCAAGTCAATGGACAGAGATAAATTTGCCCATCTGTATGATACATTTCTTATGATTTTCTCCCTTTTAAACTCATCTTCAAGTTATGCTACCAAGTCAATGGACAGAGATAAATTTGCCCATCTGTATGATACATTACTTATGATTTTCTCCCTTTTGAACTCATCTTCAAGTTATGCTACCAAGTCAATGGACAGAGATAAATTTGCCCATCTGTATGATACATTACTTATGATTTTCTCCCTTTTGAACTCATCTTCAAGTTATGCTACCAAGTCAATGAACAGAGATAAATTTGCCCATCTGTATGATACATTACTTATGATTTTCTCCCTTTTGAACTCATCTTCAAGTTGTGCTACCAAGTCAATGGACAGAGATAAATTTGCCCATCTGTATGATACATTACTTATGATTTTCTCCCTTTTGAACTCATCTTCAAGTTGTGCTACCAAGTCAATGGACAGAGATAAATTTGCCCATATGTATGATACATTACTTATGATTTTCTCCCTTTTGAACTCATCTTCAAGTTATGCTACTAAGTCAATGGACAGAGATAAATTTGCCCATCTGTATGATACATTACTTATGATTTTCTCTTATGAAATCAACTTTAAGTGAAAACTCTTGTACTGTAAATATTAGCGTTTTCAGCTTATTTATAATATTCTTGTATACTACAAGGGTTCCGATGAAACGTAGAGTGTCCTAACTATATAAGTAAACCAACTGAGACAACTATGTACTAGTATTAATGTCCTTCAGTCCTACACATCTGTTTGGCTCTCAGGTAAAAAAGTCTTGAATTCACTTTCATCCCGTGGCTGCACAATGAACTCACTATGTCCTTTTTGACGTGTGAGGTCAAAACTAAACTGACTTCACTTTATAGTGTGGCAAAATAATCTAGAAATTTATTGAAACGGTCCTAAAATTTTTCATTATTAAGTTATATACCAAGCTACTCACTGTGTCTTGAAATTTGTTCTTCACATTTGAGTTTGATAGTTCATTGTAAACAAATGTCAACGTCCAGAGAAAAACGAAATATGTAATTCAATATTGTTGTACTTTTTTATTATTTATTTCTACAAATGTTAATCTATGAATTTGATTTTAATAAATGGCTATTTTGATACATAACTTTCAGAAATATAAAAAAATATATTTTCCTTACAAAGAAAGCACTGAAAAATAAAAAATCTTATACATAAAATTGTCTTAGAATATGATGTAGAATCTCTCTCTCGGAATGTATCACTAATTTCTGAACACAGAAGTAAAAAAATATGAACTTGGACCATTGCGCTTTTTTAAACTTACATTCATTTTCTTATGAGCCATCTTAGTGATTTAAACGATACAATATTTTTCTGAGCGATTCCGTTTTCTGATTTCAATTTTTTGTGGGATCGTTATTACAAACGGACATGATCTCCCGTCAGATTTGTGTGATTTTTATGGCTGTTATTTGCTTTTTCTATGTACAATGTACATTAAATGAATAAATAAACATGCATTATTGCAGGAATTCGTGTTTAAATCGATCTAAACTAAAATATGGGACAGTAAATATGTAAAAATCACACAAATCTGACAGGATATAACGTCCGTTATCCAATAACGATCCCACAAAAGATATGGAATCGCTCGGCTTTACTTCAAATTAATCAAACAACTTGTTCTTATGTTATTTTTAATCCTCTTTTAACAAATATATTTAGTTTATCTTGAAACCAATGATGTAACCTTCTAAGTAGTAAAAGTATTTTTTTTATCTTTCTGAGAATTCTTAATTTTTTGTACTCGAAACAAATTTCCCGATTAACCGGAATCTTCTGTTATCAAATTCTCTCTTCCTTTTGCACTTGCGTTTATTTTGCTTTTACGTATTTACCCGTTCCCTGTTGTTTTAATCACGCATTTTGTGTTTTCTGTCTTTTCAAACAACAAAATCTTCCGTACCCACCGATCGACCAACAAACCAATCAACTGACCGACCGACCGACAAACCTTGCAATGATCTCATACGCTCGTAAAATCCATACCCACATATATACTTATATATATATTGCTCAATATATATATTTGCGCAACTCCAGCACGGGACGAGCGGGCGCGTCGGCAAACGGCGCTATCCAATCTTCGCGCATCACGTGCAGAAAGATCGTCGGATCCATAGGAAAGATTGCAAGAAGAAAAAAATCGAGCTCGCCGATCATTGCGTGAGTAACATATAAAACAAATCGCGACGACCGTCGCGAGTTGTAAATTTTTTTTTCGTTTCCCGCTTCTGTCACATCCGCTCAGTTTTCTTATTCTATGATTTCCTTCTGTCGCTTGGTGTAATTTTTGGTTTCTACGCATTTTGTGAATTTTTTTGTGTGATTTATGTAATTTATCATGCTTTATTCATTGCGCCTTGCTTAAAAATCAGTAGTTTTACATAAATAATGTATTGAAGTTGGCTGGTAAGGTTCTTTTAAGGAAAGGAATGAGACAAAGATCTGGGAAGGAAAAGGCATGAGGGGTGGGTACTAATCTAGGATCAGTGTGTCCAGAAGTGTTGGATGTACGAATCCATCCCTCCCACTGCAGTGCAAGGCGACAGGTCAAAAGAGTCCTGCTGAAGAAGCAAAAAGGTCTCCCTCAACCAGTATCTGGGTCCACACAGTAGGTGGGCAGGCGCATCCGCTGCCAAGACCTGGACAAACCTCACCCCATGAACTAAGTCACCAAATGTAGCGAACCACTTGGGGTAACTCATGGCAGAGATGTTGGTTATCCAATAATTGATTCCAGGGGTGGCGGTACACATACCCGCCTCCCAAATTTATAGGATAACCATAATTGATGTGATAATATCTTATAATATAATGATCATGCTGTTGTGCTAGTTTACTGATCATAGTATGGGCTAGCCTAAAACCTCATCACATATCACAAGGGGGGGGGAGGGGGTCAAAAAGTTGCTAAAAAAACATCACGTGATTAATGGACGACCCCTAAAAAGTAAAAAATAATTTCGTACGATTGTTATTTTTGGAGTCGATGTCAGCCAAGGTAACTACATACATAGGTAGTTATAGGTGAGATGTGGAGATCTTGGCTGACACCGACTCCAAAAATAACAATCGTACGAAATTATTTTTTTTACTTTTTAGTGCATTTTTTGAAGTCGTTTTTTGTTTTGTTAAAATTTTTGTTTATTTTTGATTTTTAGTGACGAGCGTGCGTAAAGAAGTTTTACTTCAAAAAAAGAATCATCGAAATCTGTTGGCGTAATATTGAGTTATTCGTCCATTTGTCGCGCACATACTTATTGCAAATTTAAGACATACATGGTTTTCTCATGGATCCCATTGTCAGAACTGGACCAAATTAAAATGGGACCACACTGGAAGCACCAGCTTTCTAATAAAAAATGAATCATCAATATCGGTTCACCCAGTCGAAAGTTCTGAAGTAACAAAAATTAAAAAAAAAAAATTTTTTTAAATACCATCGAATTGATAACCTCCTCCTTTTCGAAGTCGTTTAAAAAGATGATTTATTAAATGTTTTTGATTTTTTGAAATGGTCCCGTTTCATTGGCTCACCTGTTATTATAGGTAGGTACTTTATTGCTTGTCTGAATTATCCAAGCAATATTTGCAATGTTGAAAATGATTACAGTTATTTCAAAACAAATCCGAGTTCTAGATTCATTGAACCATAGTTACAGACACAACCGAAATTAGTATTTTTATTATATGTAAGTTCCCCATTTGTGATGTTTTTACTACATACAGTAATGTGTTAAATATTAATGTTTGTAAAATAAACGTTTGTTACAGCGGCAACAGCAAGTCAAAGAGGAACGGTATTGTCACCAACCCGGCCATGAGGCTCGTGGCTAACGTCAGAAATGGACTAGGTAAGTTCATGTTTAATTTATCCTAACTCAAACTTCCCCTTTCCTATTTCCTCGCTGTCCCCATTTACTTGATCCAACCTTAATTTTTGCAACCTGTGAAGATTTTCTCTGTGTACAGTGAATCCCATAGAAAAGATAAGAAAATAAGACAACATTGTATTATATGTAGGTATATCACACTGGGGGAAATTCATGATAATCTAAGAAAAAATCCTAATATTTTATGATATGGATATATTATTTTAAGAAAATGAGGAATTGATTCAAAAAGATAATCCTTTTGATTCTTGAAAAATTTTCCTCTCATTGACTTGACCTTCGCTGTTGCTTGCATGATTTCAGCGCTTTATAAAATAATCTGTTTTGGTTTGGTTACCGTAAAATGAATGCTAACTGTGTGTGTGTGTTGACGTTTAAGATTCAGCGGCGGCTAACCTGCGGCGTACAGGCGTGGCGCTGGCGGCCTCGGCCAGCTCCAACAACCCGGCCGTGAAGACCAACGCCTTCCAGTGGCGCCGCGAGACCCCCTTGTAACATCCGCCCGTCCCCGGCCTCAACCTCGGCCTCAAGTGGCGCGATATGGACGAGGACGAGCGCAGTGTCGACGAGTTCACCCAGCGGGAGAGGAGGTTCCATTGACTTAAAACTAATGACTGTATACAATTAAAAGTTCCCAAAAGCGACACAAGTTCACTCGGCAGGAGGCAACAGAGGAAGTTCCATTGACTTATACTATAAACTATTAAAAGTTGATGAGGAGTTTCCTTTAATTAATAACTATAAACATGTACGGTAAAAATTTTATAAAAGCGGCACTTTTAACTGTCAACGAGTTCACTCTGAGTGGGTGAAGAGGTTCCATGGACTTCTAACTATATACAATTAAAACTTTATAAATGCGGCACACTTCAGTATCAACAAATTCTGAGTGGGTGAAGAGGTTCCATGGACTTCTAACTATGTATATATAATTAAAACTTTATATATGCGGCACACTTAAGTGTCAACAAATTCTGAGTGGGTGAAGAGGTTCCATGGACTTCTAACTATGTATATATAATTAAAACTTTATATATGCGGCACACTTAAGTGTCAACAAATTCTGAGTGGGTGAAGAGGTTCCATGGACTTCTAACTATATACAATTAAAACTTTATAAATGCGGCACACTTCAGTATCAACAAATTCTGAGTGGGTGAGGAAGTTCCATCGACCAATAACTACATTCAAATAAAACTTTTATAAAAAGGTGGCACTTTTAAGTGTCAACGATTCACTCAGCGGGAGAGAAGGTTTTACTGACTAACAAAATAGAGGTGACAAGTGAAATTAGGCTTGCAGTTTTTCATTTTCAATGGATGAGATTGAAGGTCCTATTTACATATAAATACAATTAAAACTCTATAAAGGCGACACTGTAAAGATGTCTTAGAGTTCAGTCAGTTAAGAGGTTCAATCGAGTATTAAAACTTTAAAAAGGCGACACTATTAAGTGTCAACGATTTCACTCAGCAGGACACGAGGTTCCCGCATCCCGCATATATGCAATTAAAACTTTACAAAGGCAACAGTAATTATTAAATAAAGTATTAAGTGTCGACAAGCGGGAGAATATATTCAATTGGCTAAAGGCGGAAATATTTGGTGAAGACTAGTGAAATTAGATGTGCAGTTTAGTTGTGGGTTGTCCTAGATAACCGTGTTGTGATTGAATATAATTATTATTGTCGTTATTTCAGTGAGAAAACAAATTGTCTGGGGTAATTTATTTAAAAACCATTCTGCTGAAGTTAATGAGGCTTGAGAACTTGTGTAAATAAATCACAATTTATATTACTTTATTACTAAAATTTTGCTTAAAAAAGTCAAAAACGCTTTATGAAGACGCTATTAGTTTTTTATGTTTCACAAGAGCCTTCTTCTTAGTATTCTGTATTCGGTTTATCGATCATCCAGTTGATTAGTCAGACATCTCTGAAAAATCGAAATTTGAGTTGAATATGCAGTTATATGTATCTGGTACATATCAGATTACTCGTAAACACCACCTAAACTTATAATGCAGAAAAGTTTGTAGTGACTTAGCAGGGGTGCCCAGGTGAGGTTTGTCAAGGTCTTGGCGGCGTATGCGTCTGTCCGCCTGCTGCGTGGCGGGCTGGATCGAGAGAGACTGGTTGAGGGAGGCCTTTTGACCTCTCCAGCCGGACTCTCTTGACCCCATCGCCTTGCACCGCAGTTTACGGATGTATGATGGATTCATACATCCGTAACTCCTGGACACACTGACCCCCAGATTCCTACCAACCTTTTCCTTCCCAGAACTTCCTATCCTTTCCTTCCTTAACCGGTCAAGTGCCGGCCCCCTTCAGGCACCCCTTTCCTTTTTCCTAACAAAGCATCACTTTGAATTTTGATTTGAATGTTTTGTGAATTAATTTTAACCTATGATTGGCTGGAGGCGCGCGGAACAATGGTTGAAAAAAAATAAATTTGGATGCGATTTTGACCCTTATGTATAAAGAAACTGTATGAAAGATAAGGTCACAATCGATTGCGCCAATATCTCTCTTCGTAGCTTTAAAGATTTCATGCATGTGGCAACACTACACGATTTGTAATTGAATTATCTCTGACTTTTAACTGACTTCGAAACGCTGTCAAAACTGGAAAGTAGGAAGAAAGTGGACTTTTTGTTCCTTTTTCAAATGCATTTAAAGGTATTTATTTATTAGCAATCACCTTTGAAATGTGTTTTTTCATGTAGGTTGTGTATTCAGGTTTGTGTGAAAATAACAACATCAGTTCATTTTCGTATTTTTATGGATATTTAAGCAAAAGTCGGGGAGGTAATTTCCGCGCGATTTTTCCAAATTCGCCTGGTAAATGATGGCCAGTGATAGGTTAAGCTATCATATATTTTATTGACCAAAACACATTCCTAGAACAAAAAACTATGTACAAAAACAACATTACTCGCATTAATTTGATAAAATTGATAGGTTTTACGATGTTTTCTCAAAACTTAGTATTTGGAGATGTCTGATTAATTAATTGAACGATCGATATGCGGGGGAGTTATACTCCTCCCTCAGGGAGTTGTGAAGAAGGTGAGGCCCGTATTAAATGACAGGGGAAAGACATAAGCTAGTAGCATGCTAGTACATGCATTCAGCGTTGCACAGTAGGACCCATTCTCACGATAACATATAATGACTGTTTATACGAAATCAGTCATTAGTTTGTACACGGCTAAAACTGATATCGTCTTCCCAACAGTGTATGTCAATAAATGCAAATTAAAAGTAATTGAAATTCATACAATCTTACGGCTTTTGAATTGAAAAATTCTCTAAGATGGGTTGTTCTCTCAGCTAGACTGTTTTACAGCCTTGCTAATAATAAATGTGTTTTAAATTTATCACAACTGATTTACGATACATTAATAGTTGTCCATAAGCTATGTAAAACTTAAAACACATATATTAGAAAGGCCCTTTGTATTTAGAACTCGTGCTCTGATTGTTGGTGTATTTATAATGGCTCAAAAGTGCGATTGTTTGCCATTTTTAAACTATGTATTTTGCTTAAATATAAAAAAAAATCATTATATTATTAGATATACATAATCTACAAAAATGGCGATGATTGAATTTATTAGGTACTTTTCTCTAAGCTTGGGTAAACTTAGAGAATTAAATGTTCTTTGATTTCTTAATTATTTTAAGAAAAATATAGATTTTTAAAGCAGACTTTCGTGCTAAAAACTGGATATCGAGTTTGAGGAATAATTTTTTATTTACCAAAGTGGCATTGGATAGGCTGATTGATGAACGGTATTGAAAAATATTAATTTGGGTTCATTTTAAAAGTTCTTAAAATGATTTCCAAATTCACTATATACTTGTGTAAGATAATTTTATTTGAAAAATATACGGAAATAAATATATTAAAATACACTATGTAATGATACATACAAAAGATTAGTGTAAGCATAGAATCTATTCATTAAGTAGACTTGTAATAACAAACGGCTGTAAAAATGCAAAAATAATTATCACTTTATTAACTGGGAAAACAAATAAATCACAGCAATTTATTACTATTATTTTGTTGTGCATCTTATTCGGATTAAAATACAAAAGAAAATATAATAAAATGGCAACATTAATCTTGTTATGTTTTCTTTTTATGTGTCAATATTTTTCAGCCATTTTTAATGTGTTGTATTCATTGATAATTTATTGTGGGATAAATTGTTTAGAAATGCCTCCATATCAAGGTTGGTTAACCCCTAGGGGCCGGACGCCTGCATTTACAGTGTTGAAGAATCATGCCCACGCACGATATGAAGCACTGCAATTGTAGTGTCGACATTGTACATTCATTTGAATATTTCCTCCGATAGTTAAAGATAAAAATTAAATTGTCACTTTATGAAGGGTGGTATTTATTGTATACGTGTTGGATTTTTATTGAAGTTTCTTGTCGACCTCTACGGGTTAACAGTGACTGCCTAAAACATGAAAGGTTTTATTTTAATATGCCTGTTCACGCGATATGTATGGGATTGGTAGGTAATGCGTTCGCAAAGACTTGGTAGAAAGCAAATGTCAATAAAATCCGGCTCGAAGGACCAAACATGGAGTCACGAAACTGCGGCTCCGCTGTGGTGTTTAAGGTCCTTCGTATGGCATAGGGTTTGGCTTGGCTCTGTAGCACCTTAACCATTAATACAGTGGAGCCGCAGTTTCGTGACTTATTAGTAAAATCACCGACTCCAGCAGATTAATGCTTAGTTTTCGACTGAAATTATTTATTTATTTCGACGTCCTTCAACCTGGTAGATGTCGTAACTTAACAAACCAGCACAGGCAAAATGGAGGACCTACGTTCAAATTTACTTTATCAATGTTTATTCACATTATATTTTGTGATTTCAATGTGTAAATGATCTCTGATGTATATTTTTTGTACTTTTCTATTGTCTCTTTTATTCCTTAATATTATTTATTACATTTCTTTAGTTTGTAAGAATCTTTTAAAAAATATAAAGGGGGTTCTCTATTATTTCAGGAATATTTTATCAATTCATTTAAATGCAATTTTTCTACAATGAGAACTGAAAGGAAACTACTACTGATGCTATAACTACATAAATCATGTTTTTTCCAAAGACAATATTTCTGATATTACATATTGAAACAGCCCATTTAACTATTACTAACATATTATGAGGCCATATAGTCCAAAATAAAAATATTATTTAGTAATATTTTTCAATTTTGAAATCTATATCCAACGAATTTTAGTTGTGTAATTCGAATTATGATTGCATTTATTTTAAAATAATTGTTTGACCAATTTATAGATACGTTATTTTATAGAAATTATGATTTGCAGGTCGCTGCCTCACTTATACGGCACATTACTCTGTGAAGCATATGTAAAATCCTATAATTTATTACTCCCTGCTTTACAATTAAGAATGTTAAAAATGTAAAGAAATTGTCTAATATTTTGGTGTTAAAACTTAACATCAAAAGTAGCTATATATAACTTCATCAATTCTAATCATGAAAGTCTTAGAATATAATTTCTTCGTTTACTTATAAAAAACTAGAATTTAGCCTGTTTCGTAGTTTCAGATGAACTTGAAAGTGGATGACAAATACTATCGATGAAATGGTGTTTGGTTCAATTGGGTGATGGTATATTGTGTAGAATAACAAGTTATGGGGATGAAAAGGATGACTAATCACTTACCATTTTACTATCTCTGCGAAGGGGCTCACAACATGATCACTTAAATATTAAATTGTTCCACCGCAATATCCCGAGGTAATCCAAATGAATGAGTACAAAAACAGTATATTATGTACGCAAACAACACCAAGAACCTGCTGCCATGATAGTTCCTTCTTCTGTTTTCAAAACAACACTTCCTTTTGCACATTCCAAATTTCAAACAGTTCAGCAATGGTAGGAAACTTAACAGTAAGGGGAGGTAGGAACCTCATAAAATGACATTCGGGTAGGAACCAACCGTATTCTTATTTCAAGACCAAACAGTCTCCTGACAAATTTGTTTATTAGTTTTGAAAATCGTAAATTTGTTTCTATTTTATGTACACTTTCAAAGTTAAATGCCGTATAGTGAGGTAGGTCTGTACAATATATAAATAGTATTTTTTTATATAGTAAAAGGTGCCAAAAAGTTACAAACCTATTTTCCTTAATTTTTAATTGAAATTTCATCCAAAAGCACATTTTCACACAAGTATGAATATTATTTTAAATAAATGAAGATAGTGTTGGTAGTTCTTAGTCGAAGTATGATACAGTTAAAAGTGATTGAATTGGAAATGGGTTCCATAGCTCAATCGGTAGAGCAGTTGGCCATGAATGCTAAGGTATCTGGGTTCGAGTCCCAGTGGAACCAATATCTTTTTCTGATTTTTCTGTCTTCAGATTTTATTGAGTTTCGCTAATATTGTCTTCATTTAATTAAATATTATAATTTGAGTTTTTACTCATAAAGTTAAAAATAAAAATAAAATATTATTTTTGTTGATTCTGACAAATTATACTTGACTATAAAATACTCTTTTTTATGTCATGAATCAAATAACATTCAGAAATGTTTCTCTCGCTCTGGATTGAACTATTCCAACTCCTGTTAACCAAAAGTAAGTTTAAAAAATACTTAATTGTTTCATAATAAATACCTCAAAAATAATACGTAGCTCTCTTCAAAAACATCTTTTGATTAACTTCATTTGCTTTAGTTCAATTCAGTCAACACCTTCTTACATGAAAGCCTCGACATTGACAATCAAGATGGCCACTGAACTTGTTCAAATATATATATATATATATTACAATGCATTACAAAATGATCCTTTGTCTGTCCAACTGGGAAGGATTCCCGTTTCAGGATATAATTAATGTGTATTAGTTCTTATCCCTGATATTATGTACTGAGCAACCACAAATGATAATTCAAAATAAGAATAATTCGTAATGAAAGATAAGTCTTAATAAATTATTCAAACAAGATGTCAGCCATTAGAGGCTGTCCGTGTCTTGGCATTTAGAAAAGAAAGTGTTGATTAAGAGCAATCAATTTGTGATTTGATTAAAAAGAAAATATTATTTATTTATTTGTCTAATGTAAGGAACACTAACTATTTATATGATTGAGTGTACTGTATTTTTTAATGCTTTTTTTTACCAAATACTAATTTTAAGTTTATCTACTATTATTGTAAAACTATTTTTTACTGCACCGATGCATCCGATTTAGAAACGGCGTAGGTAAGGAGATGTTAGAATATTTATTTGTGAAATGCAAATAAAAGGAGGTATTTATTATAAATGTCCAAATCTATGAAAATTTAATTTAAAAACATAATTACATTTCTTTGAACCCTGTTGAAACTTAAAAATAACATTCTTATTTAAGTAAATGATAGTGCAGCTGTTGTAAACATTCCAAAACTCAACTCTTGAAAAAATATTGTCCTAAAAACTCAACAATGTTGCCATACTGAATTAATGCCACAATTCAATAACCGAACAAAAAAAATTATATCATATCGATCTCAAATATTATATTTTTATTTTATCTTATGCATAGATTCAATGATCACAGCTTAACTTTTAGAAAAAATCATTTTACGTACTATTTCTAAAATGTATTTAAATTTGGTTTACAAACTTATCTATGCTGGAGAAAAGAGAAAATAAAAAAGAAAAATTTCTTTCCCTGCATCTGCTATATGCACTTTCATAGATAAGTGTGTTCATCTGATATAAATACTTTGCCATAGAAGCATTTTAAAATGTTGCTTTTATCTTACCTTTTTTACAGTGGAAAACTATTTTAATTTTTCAGGTTGCCATACGGAAGCGTGAAAATAATAGTTTGGGATTTCCATAGACAAATACAAAACTAGAATGGTTACCGAGTGCCTACCCTAATATTGACAAAAATCTACTAAACACACAAATGTAATTTTTTAAGCGATGACTCTATCAAAGTGTATTTTGAATCAATAAATGGAAAATATAATGTAAATAATATATAGTTTTTTTAGCTATGATACATTTAAGAGATGTCAATTCTATTTAACAGCAATGCAATCTTACTTATTATCATATGTAGCGCACTTACACAAGGCTCAAGAATTTTGTCGTATTAAAAAAAAATTGCAATGATGACAGCCAACCTCCGATAGGAGAGGGCTCCAGAAGCTGACGAAGCAATGATATTTTGCGATTTGTAAGAATAACTGATTTAATTATAATGTTCTTAAAAGTGTATTAGAATTTTTATTTTTTGTAGAATGTTTTTGGATGTTCCGATTTGCAGCTTAATGTTTTATTATTCAATGCGATGAATAAAAGTTTAAACTTCTGAATCAATCTGTTAAAATTATCATTTTTTTCTTTTTTTGAGTATTTTGAAATACTGCATGCATACGTAATTTTTGGCCTAAAGTAAAAACTAAACTATAAAAATTATATTATAATACGATACTACTAGCTCAAAATAAATTATAATAAAGTAGGAAGCGTATCTTTAATTTGTATACAGAAAACCAAGCTTTCTTCCAAAATTTTGATAAAACCTATTTTAAATTCCTAACGCCATCTATGTTAGCACAAAGGAGACTGCACAATCAAAATGGCCTCTAATCCTGTCGGTTCCGATTTATTAAAATCTATTTAAACTGATGAACTGGCAATAATTTATCATTTATCTGCTTATTTTCTCCTAATAATAAACTTGGTTTCTTCAAGACAAGATGAACAAATCCCTTCCTCGTACTTCCTGCTTACTTTCTGCTTGCGAAAGCATTTAAAAAATGTTGACTCTTTGTCGTTTTGACTATCAGAAATTCTTCCTTTTTCTAACAACTTGTAATGAAGATACATATACCTAATAATACTGTGTTGCGTTTTAGTTACCTGCAGATAATTATATCTGATAATATATTATATAATTATAATTGATGACTATATTATAATGTGTACATACTTGTTATAGCCAAACTAATACCAGACGAAAGCATAAAATATCAAATTTTGTGACAGCACTTTTTAATTTTTTTAAAACTAACCTACATATTTGGATTTAAATTTTTTATTTGTTTTATTTTTCTTGCACATTTATTTAACATTTTGAGACAATTATAAAAATATGTAAAAATGTAACATAAGATCATTTTGTCAAGGCTTTGTCGGTAGCTTTGGCTGTAATATGTATGCACTGATTGTCAATCTACAAGACTTGAAATAAATAAAAATGTATTTAACCATATTCAAGTGTTTTATTACTGAAATACAGGGTGTTCGGGGATAAAATGCACTATCATTGGGGGCGATTCAACTTTTTTTTTTTATATGAATACCTCACAAGATTCCCAGCTGCTCCCGTCTGGAGCCAGTAAGTCTATTGCGTCTCAAATCAGGGTATGTTGTGAGGCTGAAGGTTGAAGGTAGTGGGGAAGGGAAGCAGATGGGGAAGAGGAAGGTACTGAAGTACCTGGCTGTTCAGATCTGGGCACTAAACACATTTCAAGCAACGTTTCAATTCTGAATGGTGGTCTTACACCAGGACGATACTAAGGATATCATCCACTCTGGAACGTACTGCAAATATACTATACATTATTTTAAAATGAATAAATCGTGAAATAACACAAATGAATCAAATAAAATTTATTTGCCCACACTAGGATTCAATCCCGCGACCTTCGGATTGCGAGCCAAAAGTCTTACCGCTAGACCGCTACCGTCAAAATGAAGAACATGAAGTAAAAAAAAAAAAACAATAACTTTTTTCGACATTGCATTGTTTTTTCCCACGAAAAATATTTTTCCATGATGATTTTTTTTCCATATTTACTTGAAAACTACCTATTTGGAATTATTTATCTTTTTTACTGACTTGAAACAACGATATCTACATAAAAGCATACCAATCAACTTAATCAACAAAAATTCAAAGGTTCCAATTATTATATATATATTTTTTTAAATTTATTTTAGGGCAATCCTGATGAGTTACAAAACTCTTTCTAGGACGAGAGGAATCTAATACATAAGTATGAGGTAATAGGTACAACTTTGCATGGGTATTTTGGTATCAAAAATATAAGTTACACATAGAATCTGTATATATAAAAATGAATCCCTGTTTACTTTGGTCACGCCATAACTTCAGAATGACTTTAACTATTTCATTCATCTTTTTTTCTAATACTCTGTACAAGGTTCTTACGGAAAGAAAAATTGAATAATTTCAGAAAACTTAACGACTATTTTAACTTTGCACATTTGACAGTTTGTGCATTTGATGAAATTTAATTTAGCAGGCAGCTGTTTTTTTTTTGTTGTATTATTAGAATTGTCTATGGATTTTTAAATTATAGATATTTTAAATAGGTACCTACCTATATTAGGTACCAAATTTTGATTGTTCTTATAATATACAAAAATGAATATTTGTAATAAACGAAAAATGTAAATTTGAATAAAAAAATTGTAATAGGTAGGTGTTTGAAAACTGAATGTACTGGGACTGAATATATGGAACGCGGGAGGGGGGTTTGCAGGACGGGGGAGCAGGAGAAGGGAGAGGGCTCAATACCCTTATGTCCTGGTACCCACATCAGTGTTATTTTATTGATGGTAGCGAGTTCTGTAAGAACAGTCCTGCATTCCATCACCAGTCTGGAGTCGCATCGGTTACTTTCCAGTGCCATTAGGGCTGCCTGGCTATTAGAACAAATAGTTATGTTCTTATTCCTGTACCCGATATGTATATTCTCTTGTGTGCAGGCCATGATGACTTTCATCTCAGCCTGAAACACAGTGCAGTGAGTTCCTACAGGTATACTGAGTTCCCTCTTGGATCCCTGTAGACATACCCCGGCCCCCGTTCCTTCCTCCATCTTGGACCCATCTGTGAACCAGATTAGTTCCTGTCTGGAGGTTGGACCTGGGACCATGTCCCACTCCTCCCGGGTGGGGTCTCTCTCTCTGGTTTCAATCCTGGGATTGGTTTGCAGCAATTTCCTCTAATTTTCTTTTCCATTCTTCCCTGTCTTGTGCGGCTCTTTTGAGTTCTGCATATGATGAGCAGCGCACGTCCACCAGCAGGTCGTCCAGGTACTCTCGGCGTGGGCGTCCCCTAGAGTTTGTCCCCTCGGTCATACCCTCCATTATGGTATGCAAGAGGCCTTCTTGTCGTATAACATGTCCGATCCATCTTGCACGCCTTTCGGACAAGGTCCTGAGCAGGTGCCTTCCTCCTTCGATACTTTGGAGAACCTCCTCATTTGTAATGTGGTCTCTCCAGGAAATTCCTAATAATCTTCTATAGGACCACATCTCAAAAGCCTCTAGTCTCCGTTTATCTCTTTCGGGTGGGGTACATCACATCAAACTGCTGTCTGAAGAAGTATTCAGCTTGTTTGCCGTCCTGCTTCATTCCAGCTGTCGGGCTAATTGCCCTCAGTCTTGTTCCGATCTCCGTATGACTGTTTTTGTGCAACTCACCTCTCCAATGAACTTTGCATTTTAACCTGTAGGCTGCCGCCATCGCTGCCGCCATCGCTGCCCCCTCTATTTCTAAGTTTAGTGGGGGTAGGTCCAGCAGCACTCCCATGGCTAGTATTGGAGTGGTTCGCATATCTCCTGTGATTCCTCTGCATGCAAGTCCCTGTATGTGGTTAAGTGTGGCCATCACTGTTTTCAGTGTTGTTCTCCTCCACCAGACCAAGGCTGCATTGCATCTTGTCATTCCTATGTTTAATTCCTCTGAATACCGAGTCCAGTCAGTTGCTTTTAGGTTCCTGTATGTGTCGGTCCCCGTTTTATTTGTCTCTCCCTCTAGTTTAAATACTATGTGTCAGTGATCCAACAGGGATGGTTCATACGAAACTCTCCATCCTGAGACTCCCAAAGTTCCTAGAGTCCTGTCTGTTACTTTTAACTAGAGACCGGATTATATGCAACAAAAACAGTCCAAAATATGCAATTAAAATAGCTAAAATATGCACGAAAATCCATAAAAAGGGCCAAAATATGCAACATGAAATAATACAGGCAGTCGTATTTTTAACTATTTTTTATTTTGGTAAGCTTTTAGTTCTCAAGGATAACAATCGAATTTTTTAAAATATCAATTACAAAATGTATTTGACAGTGAAATTTACAATTTACCTTTAAAAACGTATATGACTAAGTACTGTTATAAATGTTCTGTAGACAAATTGTGTCTACGATCGCTTAATAATTTTGTAAGCGGAAAGGAGCGTTCTACGTCTACTGATCTGACTGGACAGAATTTAAACTATCGATTTTTGTACAAGGGTTCAAACCCTGGGTTATTGTTCAATAAGCTTTCAAACTTTTCTTTAAGTTTACTCGGGAATAGCTTTAATAACGAGGAATTCATAAGGTGAATTTTCTTCATAATCTGAATTCATTCAGCGCCAATTCATGAGTTTCAAGCGTTTTTATACTTGCAGGTATGTAGGCAAAATGAGTGCTAATCATAGCTAGTTTTTTTAATACTAGCATTTTCAAACGCTTCTTTGCACTAGAAAACTGCCAAAGCCTCTGCACTATCGAAGTCATTGATAATACCCTTGATGTCACTATGTGAGGCATCTGAATGATGAACGAGATCGAGCGTATATGCAAGATCTCAAATTTTTTGCTAAAATATGCAACTATCGCTGAAAAAGGTCTAAATATGCAAATGCATATGCAAATATGCATTTGCATATAATCCGGTCTCTACTTATAACAAAGGTAGGTTCCTTACCTCTATTGAGAATCTCAAGGTTCACTGTCATCAGGTATTCCAGGAGATCCTGTCCTCGTTTGTTGATGTCCTTACTCCCCCACACAGTGTGGTGCGAGTCAGCATCTACTCCGAGTATCAGTTCCCTACCCTTCTCCCTGCAGTCCTGGATGAGTCTCGTTATTTCCCTTGAGGGTGGTGGTTCCGCAGAGTCATAGGGCATGTACGCTGACGCCACCACTACTTCCCGGCTTCTTTGGTCCAGCGTGACCTTTAGCTTCACAGCCACCAGGTCCCTGCTGCAGTGTTCGGGAAGCAGTGGTCTGTCCCCCGACTCCTTGTAGTAAAGTAGACCTTGGTTCATGTTTAGTCCTCTGACCTTCTCCCTGTAAGTCCAGGGTTCTTGAATCAGCGCGACATCCACACGGTCCCGGGTAACTCTCCCGTTGAGCACGGCAGCCGCTGCTGGGCTGCGATGTAAGTTTATTTGGATGAAATGTAAGTTTTTAGCCATTTTTGGGGGTCTAATCCTTACCCTTTACATCCAATATCCGCTCCTCGGTGTTGGGTCCGCGCACCGTGAAGGTGGCCTTCCTTATACCGATGTGCGCCGTCATTCTCATTTCACGCAGCACTTTCACACTGTCCTCGTCCACGCTCATGATCAGGCGATATCTATCTTTCTCCCTGATCAAGTCGTGGACGATTCACTTTTTTGTGTGAAGCCGCGGGGCCTGGTTCTCCAGCTGTTGCAGCAGCCTCTCGGTGCTTACTGCACCGTTTTCAGGGATTACCGCCTTGACCTTCACGTACTTTGGCAGTTCATCTAACCCTACCACCTCCAGGTCGCAACCCTGCCATTTCCGCAAGGTCGGCACTATCTCCCTCAGCCATTTCTCAGACTCCTTGTCGGAGCAGGTCATTCTCAGTACGCCCTTCTGAATGAAGCACTCGTCGAATCCGGGTCTGAACTGTCCTTTTGGGATGCTCAGAATCAGATCGCCGGCACCCTCACTCACAAGGGCCTCCTGCTCCCTTGTAAACTCCTCCTCCCTGTTCCTATGGACAATAGCCACCCTAATTTTATTGTCAGCGGCTTCCATATAGGTGGCAGGGGTAGGAGTTCCTCGGGGCTTTTTCCGGGCATTTTCCGGTGTTAGCCCGGAGGGTTTACGTTCCGGTGAAGACCTACTCCTCTTTCCGGCCTTTTGTTCCCTGGGCATTCCTGGTTGCTTCCGGTTACCCTGTAGGGTCCCCGTTTGCTTCCAGTCTGTCCCTGGTTTTTGAGCCCCGGTATGGCTGTCCTTCGAGGTCCCTGGCTGTCCCCAGCTGACTTTAGAAGTCCCTGGTTGCTCCTGGTATCCTCTCTTTAGTCGCCAGTTGACTCCAGAGGTTCCCGGCTTTGCCTGACCGGTTCCCTGTGTCAGAGGTTCCCGGTCAGAACCCCGCCTCTCCTTATTATATTTTTTCCTCGCAGCCCCACTGCGTCTTTTGTTGATGCGGATTTTCCCCACTTTATCCGTAAGGGACTTCACCGCATCTTTTTCCGTGGTGGCTGTTGTACGGTCCTCCTTTACGCCCCCCCCTCTCCTCCGCTTCCTCGAGGGTCCCGGTTGGAGGTGGGGGTTCTTACAGGAGTTAGTTTGCAGATCCCGTGAAAGTCCTTGCTTACCCGCATCTGAATCCCCTGGAAGATTCAGTCGCGTTAAGTTCTTTTGAGGTTCCTCTTTTCTTCGGTTCCCCGAGGGTTCCACAAGGGAAGAGTCCACCTCGGTGGTCTCATCTCTCCTTTCCACTCCCTCTCGGTTCCTCGAAGGCCCCAAGAGGGAAGAGACCACCTCGGCGGTCTCATCTCTCCTTTCCACTCCCTCTCGGTTCCCCGAAGGCCCCAAGAGGGAAGAGACCACCTCGGCGGTCTCATCTCTCCTTTCCACTCCCTCTCGGTTCCTCGAAGGCCCCAAGAGGGAAGAGTCCACCTCGGTGGTCTCATCTCTCCTTTCAACTCCCTCTCGGTTCCTCGAAGGCCCCAAGAGGGAAGAGACCACCTCGGCGGTCTCATCTCTCCTTTCCACTCCCTCTCAAGGCCTCAAGAGGGAAGAGTCCACCGAGGTGGCCTCATCTCTCCCTTCCTTTCCCCTCAGGTTCCCCAAGGGCCGTCATCATTGTTGTTTTTTTTTATTTTTAAAGTCCATATTTGGTCCCACGAGTATCTAGGGAAATACATGGTCCACCCCAGCAGAGCCCCGAATGCTGGGGTAAGGTCTAAATACTCCGAGATTCGACCTTGTGTCTCGGAGGCACCGTTCGTGACACTGTTCCCCAGTGCCATTCAGCCCTAAGCACGGTAGCTAACACCTTAGCTTGGGATGGCTATTGCAGGTCGTGTTTCCACTCCCTGAGCGATGGGTTCGCCACACTCCCTACGCTGGAGGTGAGGGTTTTTCGGTAGGGGTTTTCCTTCCCTTAGCTGGGAGGTTCCGGTTTTATGGCGCCAGAGTTTCACCATTCGCCCCCTCTCTGTTGGCTATGACCGGAGATCACATTGCCCAGGGTCGCGGGGCCATGATGACCGCTCGTGGACGCCAGAGAGTTGGACTTGTTGGTAGTGCCGCTGATGCGGCTATGTCGTTTGTGGTATTTTTTTGAGGCACACACCATCCAACGGGATGTGTCCCCCCACGACCTACCAACCCTTCGACCCCGCCGGCATGCATTACAAGGCCACTTTAACATCGGGTCAACTAAACTGTTATCGTTTCATCCCAAGTTTTACTTCAGTCGTGTGGTCTAAAGCACACAAATTTTTTTTTTAGTCGCTATAATCTTGTATTGACAGATCATAGAACGAACATGACACACTACTGTAGAAACATGTGCCATGATGAGTTTCAATCAATAATACAATAAACATGTTTCAAGTGATTTTGCTAATTTAATTGTTTTTTCCCCTCTTGGAGACTCCCATTCCTTGAGGTTATCCTATTTAGCTATAAAAGCTATTTTTTCAATAATTAATGCTACATTTCTTAAAAATTAAGGAAAGCTATGAATCAGTGCCTCTATTAATGACTAATATTGAATGATCCGAATAGACTGTCTGCTTTCCCTGTCCACATTTTTCATCCTTATAACAAGTGACGTGCATTGCTCTATGACCGAAAGGGTGACAAGACAACTCAGAATGAATTCAACTCATCATTTGAAAATCATTATAAGTAATGAAAAAAATTGTTTAAATAGGTTACATTAGGTTAGGTTATGGGCTATTTTCCAAAAAAAATAATTCAATGACTTTTGACTGACGAAAGAGGTTAGAGTTGAGTTGATTCTGAATTGTCATGAAACCAACCGATGGTATTGTTATTGAAGTTGGGGTACGAATTTTGGGTTTCATTCAAATAGCCCACAACCTAACCCATTTAATCAATTTTTTCATAACTTTTAATGATTTTTAAAGGGAGGTGTTGAGTTGAGTTCATTCTGAGTTGTCCGGTCACCGAATTTTGCATTGAATACTTAAAAATGGTGACCAGCCAACTCAGAATGAAACCAACTCAGAATCACCTCAGAAAGGTCATTGAGAGTATTGATAAAAAAATAGGTTAAGTTAGGTTAGGGTTACCGGCTATTTTAAAATTATTTTTCATAGCTTTTAATGACCTTTCTGAGGTGGTTCTGAGTTGGCATGGAACCCTTAAAAATGGGCAATTTATTAAGATCTTGTGTTGAAAGGCACTGCCTTTCTACCCCACTGAAGAGATAAACGAGTAGAAGTGTGTTGTGGGCGTGTCTATGTGCCCGAAATAAGCTCAATATTTTCTCCCCTCCGGTGAAATTGATTTTCAAACATCACGCAGACAATAAATTTCATTAACCTGACTGGTGCTAAGGAGTCCAAAGGTAGTACATATCTGTATGAATCACACTTCTTGGGATTATCCGTTAAATATTCTCCCCTCTTTACACAACCGCTAAACTAGTGAATTTATTACGCCGGCACAAATAATAATATCGGTACTTGAGCCTAAGTAAACGATGCCTTATCTATTAGCCATAAGGTAAATAGGATTGGTACCTCACAACTACAAACACCTCCATACAGTATTTCTGGGCTGATAGTAGATTGCAGATAAACAACACATAAACCAAGATAAGATAAAAGTCACTAATGTAGAAATACAGTCATTCTGTAGATTATATCTGTGAGTTTCTCTGCAATTTGCACTTATTAGAGTCAATACAAGTGACAATCAAATGCAAAAAACGTTTTAAAACCATCGCAGATGTGTTTTTGATCTGAAATACTGTTTTATTGATGGTTTTGAATTGTAAATTTAGTTGGACTATGGTGACTGGTAATAAACAGTAATTATCGCTGACAGTAAAAGTTTTTTTATAGATTCACAGAGGGAGGTAAGTTTCATATTATTGTATGTATATATCGATCGCCCAGTTGTTTAGTCAGACATCTCCAAATGTTAAGTTTTGAAGTAATGAGGAATGTAATATTTGAATGCTCACCATAAATCTAGTATTATTTACACGTGTCTGTGTTGTACATGTTAAATATGCTGTAAAATAACACCGGGATTCATAATGGTCCGGTATATTAGTGAGACATTTTGAAATGTTCTACTATTGACCCAAAAACATCAACTTTTTCTTTAATGTACTATAAGTCTTTCTGCATTATAATTGATTTGATGGTGTTTATGAGTAATCTGAGTATTGTACCAGATAGAGGATACACTTTTACATTATAACTGCATGCTCGACTCAAATTTTGATTTTTCGGTGATGTCTAACTAATCAAATGAACGATCGATGTGTAATTAAGAATGTGTAACCTGTTCACAATATCTAAACAACATCTAAGTAACAGTTTCATTTCATTTTATTTTTTTTATTTGGGAAAATCAACAGATTATTTACATTTATAACAATAAAATTAATAACACACATAAAATCCAAAAATAGATTTTCACATAACTTAATCTTTACATATTATAAATTAAAGTCTTTCGCTGTGTGTGTCTGTCTTTTCGCGATAAACTTAAAAACTACTGAACGGATATTCATGCGGGTTTCACCAATAGATAGAGTGATTCATGAGGAAGGTTTAGGTATATAACTTGTCAAGGTTTTGTGTAAATTGGTTGAAATATATAAAATATAAAGGAAGCGGGCAGCAGGCTGGCAAGCGGGTTGTGTGGATTTGATGTGTATGCAAATTAACAGATGGCGTTGGTTGTAAAGGTTGGGTAATGGCAATGTCAGTAGATGGCGTTGTGTTTCATTAGCCATAGCAACGTGTGTCCGGGTCTGCTAGTAAAGAGAATAAAGAAGATGTAAGAATACAAATTTAAACTAATAACCTGCTTAACAAATTTCAAACAAAGTATTCAGAAATTTATCCTCACTACACAATAGCAATAATAATAAGGGGGCCACACCCTTGAGTTCACTTTTCACAAAAACAGCGCTATACAAATCATCCAAATAATATTATTTTATTATTATACATTAATTACATAAGCTGAAAATGGGGGGTGGGGTCCAGTAAAATCTCATTTAAACTGAGGGGGGGTCAATAGAAATCTCACATCAACTTTAAAGGAATATATATTATTATAGGGATAATAAGAAAAATTATAAATTGTAACACTTCTTCTTTTGAAGTGTCCCATTTTGGCCGCTGAAAACATCTAATGGCTTTTATGAAAAACATTTATTTCGAGAGTAAGTAAAAAAGTGTAAGTCTCATGTGAGAGGGAGGGGGGTCACACCAAATCTCACCAAAGGGGGGGGGGGGGGAGGAGTCTAAATTGAAAAAATGAAAAAAAAACAGCTCACGTAATTAATGTATGCCCCCTAAAATGTACCTACACCTCAAAGTGAACACATTACAGTAAATCGAATAGCAAGTAACAGGAAAGGATTCACAGCAATAACATGATAACTTGCAAAAGGGTATTTAAGATAATTTAACATTAGCTATGACATTTTTTTTTAAGGTACGTTTGAAATTCTTTCTTGAACAGATGATTGACCTTTCTAGGGCCTGGAAGCCAAAAGGTCTTATGTATATTAACAGCATCAGCTCTTTCTAATTTCGGTATAGATCTACTTGTGATGCTAGTGGTCACTAAGGACTACTAACGGGACACTGCCATCTCAGGAGACATAATATACAGTCGTTGGGAGTGTAACCACCAATAGCCGCAGGAAATGTGAAGATGATGAAGAGACTCCAATTCATCTATGGTGCCAGTGTCTCGCCCTGGTGGGAACTAGGCTCAGATAACTGGGGAGACACATTGTGAAACCAGAAGTCATAACCTTGGTGAACTTTATAAAAGGGACCAAGTTAATGTTAAAGGAATTAAGTGAAATGGGAGATAGCCCAATGTGTCCGTGGCCTGGTGCTCACCGGAACTATCCATAAACCTTCTCCGCCTTAATAAATTATTAAAAAAATAAAATGCTAATGGTAATTGTATTTTTCAGCATATCTGAACACGACGATGTTTCGCAATTTTATCAACAATTAAACAAATCTTATCTTGTCTCACGTAATATAATCATTAAATTAAATATTAAAAAAACTTATTAATCCTTTGCAATATGATTCTCTAATCCTAATCAATAAAAGGTGAGCTATTACGAACTGAAAACTTGGAATCCACACCCTGATTCATATGGTGGAAGATTATGATAGATAATGTAAAGATAAAGCCCTCATATCTGCTAAATTAATTGATTTCGGGCAAATCAACAACGCTATTAATAAATTGCTATGAATCTCACATCAAAATCATTTCCTGTTCTAGAAAACTTACTTAATCACAGTTTTTAGTAGTTAGTGAATACTCATAGTTATTGTTCGGAATCTCATTAAGGTGCAACAAATAAATAGCTTAAATTTGATTAAAGTTATAAAACATTTGAATAAATTAGTGATTTAAATAATGTTTTAGCGCGAATTTTTATACATATTTATAAAACAAATACATTGGTGCAAATTTCAAATAAATCTGATGTAAGTATGATTAAGGTGAAGAAATGGCAAAGAAAGGTCGAAAATTGATTGAATTATAGATATATGTATAAATGATCCCTGAGATGCATGTGTGTTAAAAACCTAAATTGATTTTTGGATAGTTTGGACATGTAGAATTGGGATGGACGGAAAGAGTATGATGCGTTAATGAATGGAAGAAGAAATGCAGTTGACCTAAGGAGATATGGCACAATCAAGTGATTCCAATACTTGAGTCGAGTCAGTATAGGGAGTATGTATGAAGCATGAAGTGTATCAGTATAGAATTGTCTGTGGTTCCATTCTTTCTGCTCTTCTTCTGCTGTGAAATAGAATGATGTTTCTTTTCTGCACTAAAGGTATTACCTAAATAATTGTACATAAATTGTTTTTCCACTTTGCTGCACCACGGCAAAAATCTACAAGTGTAAATCCGCCATTACCGGGACAATTACTCTACCATTTGAACTATTACAATAAATTATATGTATTCAGTTATTTTTATCGATTTCGTATTTCTTTTTAAGACTTACCAACATTATCTTCAATTATTTTTATTGGCTGCCATCTTTGGAGTGAATGCAAAGTTCCTACCAGAATCATATGTGCATCCTGGATAGTGTCTCGATAAAAATGATGGAATGTAATTAGGTCTCCAGTAGCTTAATTGGTAGAGTATTAGTCCCAGTAAGACTAGAGAATCTGGGCTCAAGTCCCAGTTGTGACTGTTACCTTTTCATTTTCCTGTGTCTTTATCTGTTTCATATTTCATTGAGAGAGTTGTTAATACTATATTCTTCATTCATAAAACATTATGTGGTGTACTGTTGTTTCCTCTGATGAACAATGTACATCTAACTGGACTTAACGTCCGTTCTAAAGGATGATATGTAATAATCTGAAGCAGGGGAAATGCTCACTGAAGGTGTCCGCCTGTAGATCGGGCATGATCGGCTATCTTCATAACTGTTCGTGTATTAGACACTAACGTCCTACACTTGTCTCTTTCCTTTACTACTACCAATGACATCTATTGAATCACCTTAAAACTACATATAACTGCATACATTAACGACATCTGTTGAGAGGCATTGAAACTAAATACACACATATTTACATACACTACATATTATTACAGTGAGGTTTATAAGCTTCCAATAAATTATTACTAATAAATTGGACCTATTATTTACACCAGTGAAATATTTACCCTATATTTACACCAGTGAAATATTTACAGTCTTTGAAAACACCCTTCTAATTCCATTGTAACTCATATATTTCCAGGCATCCCCGATAGAATACAAAATGGCCAATAAATATCAAAGTTTCCTCGTGCTACTAGTCCTGTGTATTGTTCAATCACAGAGTGAAGAGGTAGCCAAAAACACTGCTACTGGTACGACAGGTAAATAAATATTTTTATTACAATTATGTATTTTGAGGTGCCGTGCTGTTTGGCAACGTTTCCGACAGCCTTGCAACGTCAACAATTAGCATCAACGCTGGCTCAAAACAAAGGAGGAAGCGCAACAAAGCTTAGATTGGGGTGTTCAAACTCCATCAATCGAGGATCACCACCATTATGAATTTTTGACATTCTGATTCTCGACCCTTTTTAGACATAAACTTGACCATTGTGTTTAACATTTTAGCCTCGTCGAGTGTGGCCACGAAAGCCCCTGCCCCCGCCCCGGTGACAGATCCTGCCATAGTCGGCACGGACATGATCTGTAACGAGTGCGACTGTAAGAAGGGGGTCATCGACTGCCGGAACAAGAACATTGACGAGTTCTATACAGTTGCTGACTGGATTGGTAAAAATATACAGTGATACCTCTAGATACGAGTTTAATTCATTCCGTAACCTTGCTCGTATGTCAATTTGCTCGTATCTCAAAGCAATTTTCTAGAAATGCCATTAATCCATTCTAGCCCAATGACATTATATATTATAAATAGACTCTCCATAGTCTCACATATTCACAACATAATGTGGAAAGTAAGCAACACTCTTTGGTTTTCAGCGGTTTTCAGTATAATTTCTTAATTCAAAAGTTTATTCATGTGTGATAAAGATAGACAATCAAAGAATGTATGTGTATGAATGTCATAGATATATGAGCGTACGTTTTATCCCATCTTTTCCAATGGAATAAAACAAATGCGGGACATTGTGTGAACCGACCTACTGTTAGTAGGTTGTCCTTATTATGCTTATGTCACTTTGTGATGCAACGTTAGCTGTCTCCTTTTTGACTATTTGCCGTATTGAAGCATTTTCTCATCATACAGGAGGGCATTTTGGCGCTTCGCAATGCAATTTACTTAGGTACTGGTAAGACACGACCTTACTCGACGCGTAGCAGTTTAGTACTAAAGTACTAGAAATAGAGACCGGTACAATTGCCTTGTATTTGGCTTCCCACTTTGAGATTTCTACCCCGCGTCCGGTATTAATGTGATTGTTCTAGCCCCCAAAATCTCCCTTAAATAAATCTCCCTTATGAGACGTACAGTCATAACAAGCAAAAGGTTTTTTTACTCTATGAGTCAACGTGTGGTTTGTGAGAGAACTTTTTTGATGATTTTTTACAGTCGGAACATGAAAAGGGTTTTTCTCTACTGTGTGTGTCAGCATGTGGCATGTTAAAGATTGTTTTTGATAAAACGATTTTTTACAGTCCGAACATGAAAAGGGTTTTTCTCCACTGTGTATCAGTATGTATGTATATTTTTTGCTATAAAAATTATAATTTTGTGGCTTTTAAATATTATGTATGAAATGGGTTACTCATGGATATTTTGCAATGCATAAATATTTGATAAGGGCTTCTTTCTTAGAATCGAGTAAATGAAATGTAATCTACTTAATTGAAATGTTTTTGGCCATATTATTTTTCTTTTAGTCAGGGTTTTGCAATTTTTTCTAATTTGTTGATATTTTTTTCCATATTGAGAAATGAATGAACAATATGGCGTGAGGCCAACTTTCCAATTTATATTTTATTCACATTAAAATTAATATAAAATAATGTACAATATATTTGCAGCACTTTCCAAAATGGTAGATACTCTCAGTATTCAGAATCACCTTCAGAATCGAAACTTAGCTTGAAATGGCCCTCATTTTCCTCCCTAATCCTGATTTCCATCAGTCTCACAACATATATAGTTATGGGGAATTTGGATAGACGTCGGAAGTGTCTGGGAATATTTATCGATCTAAAAAAGGCTTTTGATAGTGTCGCATTCTAGGCTGATCGCTAAGCTAGAGAAAATTGGACTGGAAGACAAAGCTTTATCTTGGTTCCAGAGTTACTTGAAAAATAGAGAACAATACATTAAACTAAATAATTCATTAAGTGAACCCTTGTCATCTGAATATGGAATTCCACAAGGCACAGTAAACGGGCCTATTCTTTTCCTTATATATGTCAATAACATGTTCACTCTCCCTCTTAATGGAAGTGTCATCTTATATGCGGATGACATAGTCATCATAATCGAAGGAATAACGTGGGCAGAAGTTAATATAGCAGCGAATTCTGACATTAACATATTGAAGGAATGGTTTGATGATAACTTACTAAGTCTTAATGTAGAAAAAACATCATATATGTATACCTTTTTACCTTAATCCTGTCACAGATTCCAATATTAGCGTGATAGTGCACAGTCGTTCGTGTAAAGGAGGAGAATGTAACGATAATAATTGTAAAATCCTGAAGAAAACCCCAGATGTCAAATATCTAGGGATCACTATAGAAAGTAACGTGAAATTTAAGAAACATGTCGAAAACTGTGTCAAAAGAATTAGAAAACTTACTTACATTTTTATATGATTAAGAAATACCCTAAATCTTTCAAATATTAAAATGGTTTACTTTGCTCTTGTACAGTCAGTGTTACAGTACGGAATAATCGCATGGGGAGGCATCTATAAGAATAATCTGTATCCGATAGTAACAACACAAAAAATGATCATCAAAGTTATTATTAAAAAACCAAGAATTTTTCCAACCAATGAACTTTTTGAAAAATTTAAGGTCCTACCGGTTTCAAAATTATTTCAAAGAAATGCTATTTTAAAAGTTTTTAAAGAATCTGAAATGTCCTTAACACAAAGTATAAGACCTAGAACATCTGGGAACATATATGTACCTAGATGCAACACGACAGCTGCACAACACCTTTATGAATATGTAGGCCCAAAGCTATTTAACGATTTACCTGATATAATAAAAATTGAGAAAAACTATTTTAAATTTTAAAACTTACGTTGTATTTTTACAGAGAAGATTGACTTACTTTTATCGATGATTTTCAGATATATTCTGTTGCTAATATTTTTGCTGATTTTTGTTGATATTCTGTTTCTATATTTATATGTAATTTTCTTATTGTAAAATATTTTGTAATATTTTGCAGTATTTTTGAAAATATTTTTTTTCCATTTTTGTAACTACACATATTACTATCTATTTATATAATTACATAGACTAGCTCCCCAGTAAGACCCGAGAATATTTCTCTACTAATTGGGTAACCAAAAAAAGTGATGTCTGATATGAAATGTAATATATTATTATTTATTGTAAATATTCACTTTTTTCTAAATAAAAAAAATAAAAATAAATAAATCGCAATTGGTGAAGCCATAGTTCCACTCGCTTTGGACAGTTGGGATTCTTGGAATATTTCAAAAACATATTCAAATGGACATACCTACATATTTCGAAATTCTATTTCATAATAGAATTTTAACCTTGTCAATGCTGGCCTTTTTTGAATGTATTTGTTTTATTAAAACTTGATGGTTCTTATATCGACCCATAATCGGCAGAACAGCGTAAGCGCCAAACAGTAAATTGTTCAGGAAAAGGTTTTTTTTAATTAACTTTCTTCATTGATTCCAAAAAGGATTTTGGTTAATTAGGGTTATTATGTTATTAATCTTTGGTTGCTGCCTACATAAAGCTGATAATACAATTATCTGAATGCCTTCAGTTATTGAGATGGTGGCGGTAACGCTGTTTTGCCTGTAACGCTGACAGATTTTTTCCCTAGGAAATACGCTGTTTAAAGTACATAATTATTTTTTTAAATATTTATCACGCAATCATGATAGGTGAACAAATAACTAAATAAAATTGTCCCTTGACAGTTGATCCTAAAGTTGACTAAATACAATGGTTTACAAGTAAGTATACAAAGAGGATATACGGCTGTATAACCAAAGTTGATATACTTGTATTTGCAGGCATCTTGATTGTAAAATATGTAAAAAGCCCCGTAGATAAGGTTAATATATAATAAAATCTGCTTAGAGGAAAAGTAAATTGATGTTTAAATGTAATTTGTAATATTCTCATCTGCCAGGAGTGAAAGAGTTTAAACCGTCTCGCGTAGACATGAGCCTTAACAGCTTCTCAGAGGTGACGGAATTTCCGGAACTGCCGATTATTGTGCTGAACCTGTCGCACGGCGAGATCGACTCCTTCCAGAAGGCAGCCTTCAAGCAGCTGCAGCAGATGACAGAGCTAGATCTGAGTCACAACAACATCACGTCTGAGGCGCTCCAGCCCGATGTTTTCGAGGTTAGTTTCAATACACCATATCATTTGTGGAGGCCAATAAACTAGAAACAAAACACGCACAGTACAGCAACAATTATGACGATACTGCACCGAGTCGAAGAAGCCAATTGCTTCAAAGATATGGAGAATTTATCAGGTTGATGGCGGGAAATGATGAAATTGAAAGATTGCAGTAGAGTTCAACAAAGGAAAACTAGTCTCAACGATCTCATGCTGTAAAAGGCGTTTTATAGCATGCGATCATTGATCATTAAAATGAGAAATTTTATGAAGTATAACGGAATACAATTTTAAAGTAAAATGTAGAAATTAACAAATTGGAACTTTTTTTTAAATATTGCTACGGCGACACAGAATAAAATATTATGGAACAAATTGTAGTATATCCAAATGTGAGGTTATGTTATGGTTTCCAAATTAGACAAGAAAATGTCGTAACATTTTTAGTTTTGTTAACAATGTGCATTTCTTAGTTTTCATTGTGATAATAAATACACGTATTTAAGAAAAATGCCTTTCCATGCGATTATCTCACTAATAAAGAGCTAAAAAAATAATACGCTATGTAGCAAATCTAATTATTTTGTGCGTATATTGATAAGTATTCAATCTCGAATACTTTCCCTTTCTCGCATCGCTTGTCTCTTACAGGTTAGGGACGAGGGATGCCATTGGTTAATGAATGTGCACCCCGCCGCTGAAGATTTACAGATGGTCTGACCGATAAAAGATCATGTAAGACCTTTATAAATATAAGTTTGCCTTCCGGGTCTGTCCGCGCAGCTTTAGGAAAATCTCTGGCAGGTCTGACATATATACGTCAGCTAACCCAGAGAAAGTACTCGTAAACCTTTTGTAATAAGGTTTAATGAGCGGTTAGGAAACAAGTAGTTTCCTTTGAGTTATTTATTGTTGAAATACCTATGAAGTTATTGTTATAGTTTGGTCCTGTTTTACGATTATTGAACTGTGTCATACTTGCAAATTGATTTTACCTGCTCCAATAAAGACTAATTGTGTTTACCGTATAAAAGTGTGGATTTTATTTCATTACCACCGCTACAATTAGAATATTCAATTAATTTAAAGTATCGTAAAATCGTCTCCTTTCGGCAAGTACCACTAATTTAAGAAAACAGTTTATGCACTTGTATCAATGTGTTATTGCAGTGCACTCCACTTTTTCTCGTTTTATTATTCAAAATATATGTAACTATATGTGATCTGATATATAATTCCAGGGAAAGTACATGCCTGAGGAGTACGAGCCTCTGCGCTCCATGCGCAAGCTGAAGCTGTCCTACAACCAGCTGCACTCGCTGCACCAGGACTTATTTGAACATCTGCCTGAGCTAGAGGAGCTGCGGCTGGACGGCAACCCGCTCATGGTGCTGGACCACGTCACCATCATTGCAATCTCCAGTCTGGCTTTGCTGAAGGTAACCTAACCTAACACTACCAACTCACCAGGATGTTTTCATAATTTATTTATTTATTCATTGCTTCTCACAGAACATAAAGCATAATTTTTCATATACAGTGAAAACTGGATTTAACTTCCCCAGATTTAACATTTTCCCGCCAACTATGCGTAATTATTTCAGTCCTGATATATTTTAGTACATTTATTACCCGCTTTTCCCGTAATTTACGTTGAAAATATTTTAAATATGTGAGTTACACGCGCATGACAATGAGTCAGTGCAGTAGACACATAAGCACCCCCCACATGTTATAATCAACATCACTAGGACTATAGCCCGTATCGAGGTTAAAAATTTACACATTTGGGTGAAGTAACATAAAGAAAAACATAACAAAAATAACATGTTACATGAGTGGCCAGTTCGGTAACTTGAACCAAAAACAAATCACTTCAATCAATCCAAGAAGACATAAAGTCATAAAAACAAATATGGTGACACTGTCTTTTTAGCAAATGGAACTTAAACAAAATTTTATTATTCCAGGAAGGACTTGGATGAAAAAATATGATGGCAATCCTCTGTCAACATTTTAAAATTTAACCAAGGAATTGGAATAAAACACAGAAATATTCATTGACGTATGATATATTGATCGAAGGAAATATTGGAACAAGCTGTTTTGCAAATGAGAAGAAGTGCTTTGTACATTCTCTGTATTGCATATTTTTTAACTTAAGCTGACTTATGTAACTATTGATTCCCTACTTCAGGTTCTGGACCTCAGCAACTGCCAGTTGAAGGAACTGCCAGAGACCTCTCTGCACTCGCCCCGTAAGCTGGAGTGGCTGGACCTGTCCTCCAACAACCTGCAGGTGGTGCCCTCCGCGCTCGAGGACGCCGTCTCCCTCACCTTCCTCTCCCTCTCCAAGAACCCCATAAAGGTCATCGAGGTCGATTCTACCGTCTACAAGTGAGTCGTTTTCTTTAATTTTTCAATCCCATTTCCTGAGAAAACAGAAAAACTCTAGGAGCAGAAGAGACTGCTGCTTTGATGAGACAATACATATTACACAAATTAAAACAACTAGCGGGCATAGACGGCGCCGAGAACTTGAGCTATGTATACTCCCCACTGCCCCGACGTGGGATCAATCCCCTGCTAGCTAACTCCTCCATCACTGCACAAGCAACAAGCACCCACTATAATGATAGTTGTAGGAGGATTTGTAATATTGTCAGCTTATTCATTCATTCAAACTGGGAATATTTCTTTCTTTTGAAAATTATTTGAAAAGCTTTTTTACATGTTTATTTTTATTCAACCTCAAATTGTAATATTTAATTACTGAAGACAATATTAGCGACTCTCAATCGAAAACCTTAATAGAAAAAGATATGGTCGCATCTACGAATTGAATCCAGGACTTTGGCCTTGCTGAGGCGATGCTCTACCACTGAGCTAAAGGGACACTCACTATCTCCTTCAGTCATATTTAACTGTATCATGCTTCGACTAAGACCTACTAAATTATCTTAATGCATATCTTTATTGGCTGTTATATTTGTGTGTGCTTGCAAGATTCATCCCGAACTAAATGCTACCTAGATATAGTGTCTTGGATAGATTTATCCATTTTTATTTAAAAAGCGACATCTGTTGACTTTTCTGTAAGTCTATTATTATTTCAAGTCTATTTATTACTAAGTCTGTGCTTATTCATCGTAGACAGTAATATTGCCTTCTAAAGATGAGCGTCCATCTACCCGCGCCGGCCGCAACGCATGCAACGGATTTTTCTATATCTTTACATAGAAAAATCTGTTGCGCGAGCCGGACCACCGGTATTTGCCGGTGTCGACTCAGTGCTGTACTAATTCATTTAAAGATATAGAAAAATCCGTTGCGTTCGGTGGGTGCATTGCGGCCGGCGCGAACTGATGGACGCTCATCTCAATAAAAGTAACAAATAATTCTGTTAACTCCGTAGGCCCTTCCCCCGCATGAAGGCCCTGTTAGACCTGCGCCTGTGCTACATGCCCCGCCTACAGTCCATCAATGCGCACGCCATGGCGGGGCTCGAGAGCCTGCAGGCCCTGCACATCAACAATAACCCCGCACTCTCCTTCATCGACCCCACGGCACTCCAGAGGAAGGATGATGTCGGAGAGGGGATGGACTGGCCACCAATAACTGAGGTACTACTCTATTATATTATGGGTTATTTCATTTCAGCTCATTTTAGCCTATTCCAAGTCATCAAAGACCATTCTTGGTCATCATAGCCTATTCCTCGTCACGTTAGCCTATTCTAAGTCTGCAGAACTAACTCCGGTGCTCTCACATTTATTAAATTCTTACTCAAAAGTGGAAAGGTACCAGATCTTTGGAAAAAGGCGATCATCTGTCCAATTTCTAAGAGGGACCGCTTCGATCCTTCCAATTACCGCCCCATAGCCATCTCTTCTATACTCTCAAAGATATTGGCAAAGGGTGGTTAATAACAAGTTGCTCAAGAACTTCAAGAATAACAACATCCTAAGCTATCGACAATGTGAATTTGACGAAACCGATCATGCGGCGATCTGCTCGGATATGTGACACATATTTGAGGGCGGTACTTGGAGCGTTTTGGAGAAACTCAAACCGTCGGGCACCTCGAGAACGTTCGTGCCTGGAGAAAGGCCAACCTGGTCAGATTTAAGTAGAACCGGAATCACCCCTCAGGTAATCATGGCGCAAATTCTAATAAGGATTCTGTTGTTTCAGCTGTACATCGACCACAACGACCTGTCAGTCATTGACAGTGGACTCCTCGGCCGCTGGGACAAGCTGAAGTTCCTGGACATCCAGGCCAACCCCTACCTGTGCGACTGCAGCACCCAGTGGATGGTGGACACCCTGGCTGACGTGGCTAGGAGGATTACCAACAACCTCACTTCCAACATCATGTGAGTTCAGCTATAACATATATACATACATAGGGATGGACATCGAAGCCAACAACCTGTGCGACTGCAGAACCCAGTGGACGGTGGATACCCAGGTCAATAACACAAAGAGGGAAACATGGATACTAAAAAAGTCAGCAACAATAAGTCCTCAGCAATGAGGCAACGTCAAGAAGAATAATCCACCTAGATTTCTGTTGTACCGAGAGATGAGCAGAATGCAGGGGAAGAATAGGTGAGGTGCATGTTAAGGTTGATGTGTGATTGACTGATCCATTGTTTGATTGCAGCTGCCACGAGCCCATTGAGATGCGCGGCAAGTCTCTGATCCACTTGGAGGACATCCACCGCCACATGCGCTGCTCAGACAAGTACGGAGACAGGCCTGAAAGAGACGCCGCTATTCTTATCGGGACACTCATCGGTAAATACTTTTAATATATCTGTTGAATTTAACAATGGCATTTATGAAAGCATCTTTCAATTATTTACTACAATGTCCGATTATTTCAATATTTCACATAGAAATGTCTTTTGATAAGTTACTTATAGGAATGTTTACATTTGCACCCAATTTATTGGTAATTAATGCTCACGGAAGTTCAACTTATGGTGCCAATGACCTTCCTAGGTGGGAACTAGGCTCAGATACCTGGGGAGACACTGTGGAACCAGAAAACACAGCCAAATATCCAATGACAATCCTGGTGAACTTTATAAAAGGGACTAGGTTATTGTTAAGGGGGAAGTCTGGTCCAGCCGATCCAAAAAATCGATTTTTTTTGTTGCCTAAAAATCTTCCTATACATGTGGAGAATACATTCCCAAAGTTATAGCATCAAATTCGACCTTTAAATATAGTTAGGAGCGGTGTGCGCCAAGCAGGTAGAATGGAAAACGGGGCGTGCAGGTTAGAAGCGAAAATTTTAAATGCGTTTTTCTCAAAACCACGCTTTTTAAGTTGGCTGAAATCGTAGCTCTTTAAATTTTCGTCCGATTCACTTCATTAACAGATTAAGTTAAAAAAATTAAATTTATACGCGGATGAACCTCGACTTATGAAAAATTATTGTTGTAGGACAAAGTTATTGCAAAATTAAAACTATTTTTTCATCAATTTTCCTTTTTCTTCCCCAATTTTTGCAATCAACAATTTTTTATGTAATCTGTGGTTCACACGCACTCTAAATTCATACTATAACGAATTCTTTTTGAATTTAATGTTTCAAATAACTTCCAAGGACTCCAGGATTCCAGCCGATTTGGTCGAACCCCCGGCTTGCGGCCACTATATCTATATACATATATTCAAATCAAACTTTCAATATTGTTTTTTCTTGTTCAAATGTACCCTTACAAGTAACAAAAGTTTCGTAAATGAAAATAAAACCTTTATTTGAAAAAAGCGCATTAAAAAAAAAACTCGGCTGGACCAGATTCTCCCTAAAGGATTGAGGTAAAATAGGAGATATACATGGGCCTATAGCGTAAGTGCTCACTCGTAAACCATCTCCATTTAATTTTTTTTTTAAATAATGTAAGGATACAGGAAAATGTTGGAGACAAATAATGTCAGAATGTTTGTAACGGGACTGTCTAGTTAACATGTAATGGTACGTTGAATATGTGCAGGTGTGTTGATCACAATCCCCACGGTGCTGGGCATCCTGCTGATGTACAAGAGGGGCTACTTCGGCGTCTGCGGCGCCGGGCCCGCTGCCTTCTCTCGCGCCTTCTACAAGCGCGCCGGCACTGAGGAGTTCATGTAACACTATACAACTGTCAACAGTTCATATATATGTTCCTTTCTCAATCGCTGAGCCGCTGTTCTCTGTAAGAATCCAAATATAAAGAAATAAAATCCCTGTTCTATACATATAATATGCCTGGTGTAAAGATGTATATTTGCTTGTATTATTGAACAGGAAGCGATTCAAACTTGTCAAGTATATGATTCAGCCTCTTGTAAAGCTCTTCCAGCCATCAATCATTAAATTGCAACAATTTGAAATTAACAAATCCGTTTTATAGATTCCCCAATCTATATTGCAATATTTAGAATACAGGATAACACAAGTGCCTTACTTGCATAATTTGTGATCCAATCATAGGACTAATTTCAGCCTATATTTCCATAAAAAATGTGTTTCACCAAGATTACGAAATTCAAATGGGATGGCAATATACAATTTCAGGCAAGTGTAAGAGAGACAGACTGCAAAATGGTCTAGAAACAAAAGGTACTAAGTTTAGTAACACATTTGTTTCCATTTAAATTTGTACAGAAAACACTTCTAGTGTTATATTCTTTATACTATGCTTTAGAACAATGGATATCCCATTTCACCACCCCCTCTGTTGTGGTAAATTTGCCCACCCTATCCCATTCTGCCCCGGGGTCCGTGGGCCAAAAGAGTTTGGGAACCACTGCTTTAGAACATAAGACATTAGGTGGGAATGCTGTGCTTGTTCTATAAGAATTTCAATAAGAGATGCTCTGCTCAACATTCGCACACAGTTAACATTTGCCGCTTGAAAATGGATAATTTTAACAATTTGTTCTTGTGCTATTAAATATCTGGAATAATTTGACCAGCTTTTATGTTTCCTTTCTCCTACAATATGGTTCTCTTCAAAACTTCATGTTTCTGTCTTTCCTTTGACCCTTCACACAGCTTCTCCAAAGATGACACAGACCTACGGCGTCCTTCAAGTGCTTCTGTGCAGTAATTGTTTTTTTTTTTAAATATAAATCAAATTCTCGGCGGACTTTTGTTAATGTACTCCTATTTTTCATAAGTATAAAATAATAAAGATTTAATCAAATAATTAAGGATATTAAATAATTAAAACACTTACGGCATTGCATCCTATCTTAATCAATCATTGCCGTAACTATGAACAACTTTCTTTAGTTTTAAGGTTTAAATAATAAGAGATTTTACTACATAAATTTAAGAAAAATGTAATTTTTATGTGAAGAAAATAAATTAATTCTATAAATAATAACTTTTAATTATTTATTTAAAAAAATAACAATGACATCTGGCAAAAATTAGGATAATAATATATTGAAAATCAAACCTTGTGCAAAAATTATATATTTCATACAATAGTTTATTTTATCCATTGATATGGAATACATATTCATCTTAAAATAAATTATATAAAATTAATAATAAGATACCTTTGAGGTTCTTAAAATTATTTCTCCAATTGGGGACTGTTCAAGGATTACGTAATGCAATTTGGGAGAAGGGGGGGTCTTGTAAAACTTACTGTGCGTTACCGGAGCGGGATGGGGGTTCGAACAATGCGTTGAGTAACATGTTTTAAAAAACTAGGGAATTAAAATCTTCCAAGTTGGCAACCCTTTTCGTTTATGTTTTACGGGTAATCCCTCGCCTGTATTGTACGTCATTTTTATTTTGTTCTCCCAAGTTGGCAACCCTTTTCGTTTATGTTTTACGGGGAATCCCTCGATTGTATTGTACGTAATTTTTATTTTGCTCTCCCAAGTTGGCAACCCTTTTCATTTTTATTTTACGGGGAATCCCTCGCCTGTATTGTACAACCTTTTGTATTTTATTTTCGTCATCAGTATTCGTTAGCGTTTTAAACACGAAATACCTATGCATAAACACAAATTGCTGTAGTCATTGTTGTTAAAGTGAGTGTTCGTTGAATCAAAAAAATAAACAATATACGCATGTATTGCGAGTTAGAAATCTCTTGTTTTATTTATTGCCGCAAACACAATTAAAACAACAACAAAGGTATTTAAGCGACTTTCCAGTACTTGGTGCAACTTAATTGTGACTTTTAGGTAAAAATAGTCACTTGGGTGTTACGTAACGTTTAGAGAGGGGGAGGAGGGGGGATACAGAAAAACATTACGGCACGTTACATGGGGGGGGAGGGAGGGTCAAAAATCTTCAAAAATTGCGTTACGTAATACTTGAACACCCCCTTGCTCAATTGTTCCACAAAATAAATACTGTATTCATTTATTTAAATGTAACGTGTATATTTATGTATATTGAAAAATATTTTTTTTACTTAAATATGTGTAAAAACAAATCACAAATTAGGGTATACACCTCTAAAACAATGACGGGTGTGTTCAAATTCGTATAAAATATCTCAAAAGCTGTCAAATTTCGATAGTTTAAAAATGTCAGATGATGCTTGAAAAAGTTTAAACGCAGTCAAAAAACAAATAACATTTCAAAATGTGCATTTTGAAAAATATATTTAAGGCATACAGAAACAGAGATGGCGGTATAAATCAATAATTATTTGAATGATTTGCAAACCTCTGTGATTTATTCCCCTACAACGTGGATTTCTTCATAACACAGGTTCACCTTTTGCTTTTCTCAAAAAAGACCCTCTGTACAGCTTTCCCTGGGTTAAACGGTATCTCAGGGCCTCCTGTATTCATTTAATGATGGCTTCACCTCAATACACTTCATTTGTAGTACTTCTTCTTCTTCTTCGTGAGCCTCTTTTGTTTCTCATCTTTCTGCCTCCCTCTAATTGTCATCCATCCCAAGCCTACAGTTCGCTGTAGTACATAACGATTTAAAAAACAATCTGTATGTTTTAAATACCAACATATTTAACAAGTCTACCGAGCCTTTCCCAGTTTAATGCAATAATCCACCAATCTGTCGGTGACAGCCCCGATGTGCGTCCGTTTGACGTGCGCCTTGAGATCGTTGGTCTGGGTGTAGGTGGAGCCGCAGTGTCGACACTCGTAGGGGCGTGCATGCGTGTGTGTGACCTGATGGCGCACCAGCGCGAAGCGGCGCGAGAAGCGGCGTGCGCAGATGTCGCAGGCGTGGTTCTGCTCCCCACGATGGGCACGCATGTGTTCGCGAAGGGTCGACGTGTACGCAAAGCGTTTGGAGCACTCTTCGCACTGGAAGGGTTTATCCTGAAATAGATGGCTTTGTGTTAAGGAGCAGTACGCAGATGTTGTAAAAAGGTAAGAACTAAAAAAAGGCTGTGAAAAAACCGGCACATGTTGAAATCATAACATAAATTGAATAATACTTCCACAGAACTTGAATACTATCTTAGAAATTGGATGAATTGTTCAATTTTTGTGAAAAAAACTCGCGCAACTATTGTATGATATTTATGATGTATGTATTGTATGGTATGTATGATTGAAAAGACAATGACATAAGAAATATTTTAAAACAAAAAAGTTCTTTAGAATAACTTTAAATTATCCAAATAAATACATTTGCAAAACAGAATACATATGTACTAAATGTTTAGGTTTCATTATACCTAAAAATGGCTGAAGCCAAAATGATTTATGAATGTACTCTATGTAGGTAGTAATAAGAGGATTAGTTTGTTATTTCTCCACCTCTGGGAATGTGGAAGAAAACTTTAATTTGGGGGTTAATCAAAATCATGTAGTAAATAAGAATGGGTAAATAGGATGAATAGAAAGTAGAGATATGTAAAAGATTGTTACTTTTCGGTGTCGCGCAGAGATGTGCCTCTCCATGTTGCTCTGCTGCGTGAAGCCCTGTCCGCACTCAGCGCACGTGAAGGGGCGGTCTCCTTGACAACACAGACAACACACATCACTACTATTGACTTCAAACGTACAACAGTGGCAACATAGATACACCTCCCTTCAAGCGATTGAGCATTTATACATGAAGATTTAATATTTTTATTTGGTGATACATATGTATATGTATAGCATTTTGCTGAAAATACAACCTAATTGTCGAAGTGGAAGTTTTACCACCCCGTATTAGTTATAAAATACATGTTGACTATTAACCAATCGACTGATTATCGAGCACATGTGTGCAACAATTTTTACGACCGAGCTCAGTGCTCGTGCACATGTACGCGCTCCAATACCATCCATGCTGGAAGTTTTTGCGATGCGATTTTAACCTTTACGACTTGAAAACTGTATAGAGAAAAAGACCAGAATCGCTTGCGCTAATAACACTGTTGTTGCTGCTTTTTATTTATATGAATACCTACAGTCAGAACATGAGGATGGTTTATCGCCTCTGTGAATTACAAAGTACACTTTTTGAATTCGATTTTTGTGTAAATTAAAATTGTAGTCAGAACACGAGAATGGTCTGAGAAAACGGGGTGAATTGGCTGAATCAACTGCAAAAGCTTTTTTCACTGCAAAGTCAATCGTGAACTAAGTCAGAGTGCAAAAAAATCAGATCCCAGATCAGAAGGTACATTTGGTGAAAAAAAAAATTGCAATGGCAAATCTTGGTATTAATTGTTGGTCTGTGAAACAATACTCAAATTTTTGCAGGTCCATCGGTGTAAAAATGTTGGGAGACGCTGGTATGTGCAAGTCAAAATTCATTTTCGTTCAAAGGCATCCCAAAAATGAAAATATTTGAATAGTCAAAAGAATATAAAAGTCATTATTTCTTTGAAACACATTTGATTATCGTTTTTCATGTAAGGTGTGTATTGAGGCGATCGGTTTATGTAGAGATAAAAAAATTAAATGAGGCGATCCGAAAGATTTATACCTGAATGTGAGCGGGCATGCATTCGTAGGCCATATGGATCGTAGAAAGTGCTCCCACAGATGTCGCACATAAACTCCTTGGATCGCCCGTAACTATAAACATAAAAATAGAATAAATCAGGCAACAGAATAAATATTTTATTTGTAATATAGTAATTAATTTAGGCCTCAAACTTACAACAACCAGACAACCCTAAACTTCAGTAAGGTACTAAACATTCCGTTACCGAAATACGGCAGATAACACAGTGGGCCTATAGCCTAAATGTTCACAGGACCTATGCAAAACTGTCTGTAATTATTAAAATGGTTTTTGGATTCAGACTGAACTTCGGTTCAGAAAACTCTAGCACTTTTGCTTTGAATTTGAGTTTCATCTTCAAAATTGAAAGTGTTTCTTCGGAGATCTCAAACAAGCGGATAAAGTACCTACCTACAATATAATATTTTTAACAGGAAATTATTTTATTTGCCATTTTCAAAATTGAAATTGTTTGGTCGAGAATTTAGAACATCCCCATTGAAGTACATATTTATATTTGTGTAGATGGACAAACTTTGTTCCACTTGTTTACTTCCAAAGCAAACGACCAGAAACTACCGAATTTGGTCACCGCGTGCTGCTACTCGCATGATAATAGTGGAATACGCTTCGACAAAATATTAGTACCCAATAGCGCCTCTATGACTATTCCTCGATTTATCATAGGTTTGAGCTAGTAATAAATACATACATATTATGTAAATGGATAGTTTGAATATGGGATGTACACTCACTCACCCTTCAATTCCATGTCCCTTCTTCATGTGTCTATAAAACAAGTGTCTGTGTTTAAACACCTCATTGCACATCTCACACACATAACCCTTCTCCTGCTGCTTGCTCCCTCCATCGCTGTTCTCCTCTCCCTCCAACTCTACCGTCTCACCTCCGTCCACACATTTCCCACCCGCCCAACTCTCTCCATTATTTTCTATTTTAACATTCAGTTCTATGTCCAGTTTGTTATTTGTATCAACCCTTCTTCTTTTGATTGTTTTCGCCGTTCGTTTTAAGCGTCCTTTGTGCTTTGTCTTGCTTTCTTTGGTCGACGACTTCTTTAGTTGACTTTCTTTGATTTTGGAGGGATTTTTTAACAACGTATATGTTCCTGGCTCTTCTTTGATAACATAATTTGCATCGGGTATGAAATATGCTACAGAAAAAGAAAAATATATAAAAATTACACTAACATTTTTTTAAAAGCAGATAGAATAATAATATGCGGTCAAGCTGCTGAGAACTCCATTGTAAACTCTCTTTCTATTAAGTGCGTTGATTGTGAGAAAGAGGGAGAGGTTACTACAGAGATATCAGCAGTAGGCTTATAGTGAAAAATACAAATTACTATAATTTTAACCTTTTAACGACGAAGCATACATTTGGAAAGACAAGACCTGTGTGGTTGTCACATATAGTCACCTCTGTTGGACAAGGTTCTAAATTACCTTTTTTTTTAAATTCTCACTTCTATAACAAAAATAATTTTCAGAACCATATGTGTTGTATTTCCGTAGATACTTGTAGGATTCTGTAATTCTAAAATCAAGCACTATTTGTTTTACAGGATTCTAACATCACTTACACTCTGTATTGTATCTGAAATTGAATGTTGTTAAGAGGCGCATTGTAGTTAATCACTTTGGTTGGATAGGGTTTTAACTTTGCCTTACCATTTTCTGAGGTTTCAAAGTTTGCAAAGACAATTTTCGTAATCTATTTAACAATTTTTGATTTTGAGGGTTAATCTTGTGTAAAGTACTAGGGATGTTCACAAAGTAATTGCGCTAGATTTTAACCTTTTTTTTTTTAAATGTGTGTTTGAAAAAAAATTACATTACAGGATATTATTAATACACTTGTTGACTATTTTTCCATATAATCGCCACCCCGTTCAATGCATGTGGTGAGCCATGGCACAAGTTTCTTTATACCCTCCTGGAGGAATTCTACAGCCAGCTCCTTCCCCCACTTCAGAACCTCTTTCTGCACCTGCTCGTCGGTTGAAAATTTATTTTCATGCATGTATGTCTTCAGGAAGGTGAAAGGATGATAATCTGAAGACGCCAAGTCAGGGGAATATGGGGGGTTGTTCAAAACATAATAATAATAATAACATAGAATTTATATAATTTGTGATATTTCACTTCAAGTGCGCTTAAACATCCTAACCAAATGAGTCCAAAAGCGTATTGGTGGCTAAGGCTGTGTGAGGACAGACGTTTTCGTAAAAACAAGCACACTTCTCTGGTCAGCTTTATTTTTTGCTCCTTTTGAGTTTTTTTAGGGTATCACAATATTGTTGGGCATTGATGGTATCCACCTGAGGCAGAAATTCAACCAAAATGATGCCTTTTCGGTCCCAAAACACTGAGGCCATGATTTTTTTCCCCGAAATTGTGGTTTTGAATTTTTTGGCGGATGGGGTATTGGTGTGGCGCCACTTTGACAACTGTTTTTTTTTCCCAGGCTTGTAATGAATCATCCACTATCATCTCCAGTCACAATAGAGCTCAGAAATCCTCGTCTTTTTTCTTGTAGGTGTTATTCCTTCCATGAGTAAAAAGTGGATCACAACACTTGGCGGGATTTTTTGCCGACATCTTTCACGCAACTGAACACTACAACGTGAGTTTACGTACTACCTTGTTCCTCCGAGGCTTGTTCTGGTCAGGAAACCCTCCTCTACCACTCAGTGCTGCCAACCCCCAAAAAACAAAAAAACCACAGCCCGTTATGGTCAGAGGACACTTTTGTGAACATCTTTCGTATTTTAGTTTATCATATTTTAATGGAAAATATTTAAATAGGACGTGGCGCTAGCTTGGAATTGCATTAGGGAAATAAGTTAGAACCTTATACAATGAATTATTATGTCCTAGCTGGTTGCACATGGTTCTAACTGCATGTTTAGGTATGTTATAAATGGTAAGTATAAGTCCTATTTAAATATTTTCCTTTAAATGTGTTCAATTAAAATACTTTACATAAGATTCAACCTCAAAATCATAAATTGGTAAATAAATAATGAGAAATAGTGTTTGCAAACTTTGACACCTCATATCTCAGAACAAGGTTAGAAGTTAGAACCCTGTCCAACTGAGGTGATGATATGTGTGTAATTCTTTATTTTTTTGCAGAATGTCAATGTTGAGCGGTGTTTGGATTAATTATAATAAAATGAGGTGTAACTTACTAGTGGTTGAATTGGGTGCGCCAGCTTCGGGAGAGTCGGAGAAAAAGTCGTTAAAATGGTCACTTTCTTCTTCGGATTCTACGGAGTTGTCTTTAAAATGACTGCTTTCGTCAGACTCCGGAATGATTGCTTTTAATTTATCACATTCCTCTATTTTTGGATCAATTTTTATATAAATACTATTTGGTGGCGCTTCACTCTTCACTGAGCCGTATTCTGAAACATTCAAAACAAGGGATTAACAATTTATCAAATTGCGCAATTTTGCAAAGAGGAAGGTGCAGCAGACTTTGACGTTTCTTCGATATTCATCTTTCCATACTTTTACAGAACCTTTTGAATTTACTATATTATTTAGAAATTGTTAAAAACATGTCTCATTAGACATGTTTCTAGTAAACAATGTAAACGTTTGTATGATAAAATACGATTTTTTTAAGCAGTAATTGGCGCATCATTGCCTTAGTAATAAAGAAATCTGACACTCCAAAAAGACATGGTTCAATCAGTGGCGGCTCTTGATTTGTGGGTGTGCTAGCGTGCTAATATTTAAAAAAATTGCATTATTGTTGAAGCTCAAAGGGTTTTTTTTTTGATAGTTCGGTTTTTTGTGTGAAGATTTTCAGGTAATCCGGTGCAGTGCACTGCCAAACTGAAATTTCCTGAAAATCTTCATACAAAAATCGGATTTTCAAAAAAAAAAAACCTTTTCAGTCACAACATCAATAATGCCATTTTTTTAATATTAGCACTCTAGCACACTCAAAAGTCAAAAACCGCCACTGGGGATAATCAAGTGAATTCAATACTTGGGTTGGGTCAAGTTAAGCTCGGCATTCCAGAAGAGTATGATGAGACAATGTATGAATATGAATGAAATAAGGATTGTATAGTGGTCCATACTTTTGCAGAAAAACAGTGGTGAGTTAGTATAATGCGAAGTATTCATTATTCTAATGAGAAAATAGAACCTATCAAATCCAGTCCATATCTCTTCCGGAGTGTGTTGTCACTCTGCTGAGCCAGCAGCCTCAAGCGATTGGCCTCCTCCAGTTTGGACACGCAGCCATCGCAGATCTTCTTGGGCAAAATGTCATCTGCAGATGTCTGAAATCATCACAATACTTCAACAGAACAATCACCCAATACTGACACTTCTGCTAATGCTCTGATGAATTACTCCGATACCGCAACCTGTATTGCAATGAAGAGCCCGGACGCCTGATAGTAGATCAATCCGATGCAATGCTTAGTTTGGTCTCCAAAGCACCTTATGGTACGTTGTAGGCTGACGGTTGACAGACTATTTTGGCTGCCTAGCTGTCACAAGCCTAACTACAGGACAGAACCAAATTACAGGACAAATTGAACTGGCTTTACTAATCTGCCGTATCTAATATACCTACGCGTATAATTAATTTAAAATAATCTTGGTTTTGTTATAAACTATAAAAGTCAAAATAAATTACCGAACTTACATGCACTGAAGTACAAGCGAAAAATTTGTGACACAGCTTATTTTTTATCTTTTCATCGAAAGGATCATAGCCCAGAAGCGAAAAAAAGGCGGTTGAATCCAAACATATTCTGCAAATTTCTGCGGGCTCTTCCATTTTAGATAAATCTATAATTCGAGGCAGTGGAAAACATAAACAAAGCAGCAGCGAACTTGAGCAAACTTCAAAAACGCAAGTGACATTTCCCATAAACAATTTTCTGAAATATTCACAAACAACTTTTTATTATTTATCTTAATTTGTGGTAATTTTTTTTTTGAATTTTAGGCAATTCACCATAAAAAGAGTGCTTATTGTGTTGTGGCAATTTGAAAAGTATTATTTTTTATGTGAAATCGTCATTTCTAATTGAAAGTCGGTTTACATACCTTTCGGTATTTACAATGGCTAGAATTCGCAGAACGGCCTAACTTTAAACGGGTGCTTTCTTTGCTTATTTGACTGGTTTATTTATGTTTCCCAGTAAATTAGCCAGCAGATGAATGTGGCGGTTATACACGAAAAAAGATTTAGTTAGTTTTACGAATGGAGCTGAAACCCTAATAAAATTAGAAAGGTAGGACACATTTTTAAAATCAACATTATTAAGTCTACGTAAATCTATTTAAAAAAAAATTCTTCCACGGTTATCTTCAGCGTTCCCGGTATTTATTAAACCCTTGGGTCACGTCGCCTATGTTAAACCTCTGCCGACTTTATTGAAACTTCGATAAAAAAGAATGAAGTGTTTTTAGAACTAAGCAAAATCAATGAAAAATTACAATCTGTTTTTTTTTTCATTTGCTCCACAGAGGAGGTCCTGAGGAAAATAATATCCCTCGGGGCCTATGTCATCTTAAAAGATGCTGTGTGGAGAGTCTTTTTGCGCAAAGGAAGGAGAGGAAGTTCTGGGAAGGAAAAAAGGTATGTGGGGTGGGTAGGAATCTGGAGGGTCAGTGTGTCCAAGAGTGACAGACGTACAAATCGTTCTCAACTGCGAGATAGTCTGGCTGGAGAGGTCAAAAGGCCTCCCTTAAGCAGTCTCTCTCGATCCGGCCTGCCACACAGTATACCTACCAACTTGGATTATGCGGGCAAAAAAGCCAACTTCTTTATCTCATTTTTCAGACAGCGTTACAGTTTCCATCATCAGGGCAGATGCGTAATGTAGTTTAATATATATATATATAATTTTTTTTTTTAATAAATTGTAATTCACGGTTTTTATCTGTGTTTTTTTTTAAATATTAAAAACTTGTATAAGTGCAACAAGTGTTTTCTTTTATTGAAGTTGTCTTCGCCAAAACTAATCGAAAAAATAATATAAAAAATCTTAATGCCGTGTACACACACAGCTATAATATACGTGGCTTGACGTATTTCAGCGTATTGCTCGCCATATATTCCAATTGGGAATGTACGGCGAGCGATATGCCGAAATATGCCAAGCCATGTACATTATAGCTGTTTGTGTACACAGCTAAATTACTTTTGCGAATCCAACATAATTCAACCAACCTGTTGCATTTAAATATGCATAATTTTCATTTTACTTGCATTTTTTCCGGTCTTTAAATATCAACACGCCTGAGCTTGACTATAATCTTCAGTATCATAATTATGAAATGTGTCCATTTAAATAATATTATAATGATTCAGGATACAACATAATTAATTGATGAAATGCGCCATCAGATGGATGAATAATTTGGCCTGCCCATATCACATGGATAGATGAGGATATATAGTGTCATTGCAGGAAGGCATTTCCTTCAGGTTGGTGCACGTTTCATTTTACGTTTTGGCAATTGTTGACCATAATTTTTGAAGTTAGAACGTCACATAAATAAATAATTATTTATATCATTTCTAAGGGTACAAAGCCTGCCATTGTGGTTTCTATTTATAGGTTCCACCAAGAATTGTGTACAAAAGTTAGGCTTGCCACTCTCTGTGTTGTCTGTTATTACCGTGCTGCTAGGACGAGACAGAGTTCATATCACATGACCCGCTGGGCTGTACCCATCTACCCTTGTCATGGCAACAGAACATTTGTTCAGATCTTTATTTTAAATGAATACCGTAGAAAAGTCCCTAGTGTCTGGAGCCAGTGGGACCATGGCATCCCAAATTGGGGTATGTTGTGAGGCTGAAGATAGCGGGGAAGGGAAGGAGGGGAAATTAGGTCGGTGGCAGATTGTGAAATATTTTCAGTAAGAATAATTTCATGGCCAGGAATGGCCTACATGATGGGATTTGGGATAATACAAAAGCAAATAAAACAAAGTCTGTGACACAAAATAAATTATATTGTTTATAATATACTGGCATTATTACACAAATGAACGTACACAATACATATTTATCCCCCATTAACAATACCTACTAAATGTCCCTACAAAATATCTGACATCTTTGTCTTTGGTTTGTCTATATAAAAATATGGCAAAATACAATCGTCTATATTTCCTAAAGTCTATATTGTTAGTGATTACGCTGAATGTTTATAATTAGATACATAAATATATATTATATATATTAACATTGCTACTCTTGACAGACACAGTTAATATTACATTACGGTGGTTCCGGGGGAATTGCAAGCAACAGACGATGGCAACATATTCATGGCATTTGTGTTTATTGGTGGAAAATATATAAACATTATATTTATTATTAAATTTATTGACACCCTTTCGGGATTTTTACAATATGGCCTTCGCGTATATTTGGTGATATATCAACATTATATTGACGGCATTCACATTTGTCGGTGATAATACCAACATTATATTGATGGCATACACATTTGTTGGTGATATACCAACATTATATTGATGGCATACACATTTGTCGGTGATATACCAACATTATATTGATGGCATTCACATTTGATGGCATACACATTTGTCAGTAATATACCAAAATTATATTGATGGCATTCACATTTGTCGGTGATATGAGTCGTATAGTTCCTATCCACGATAAGTCCACTCGAGTAAAATGTTGGCACACCATTAGTTTTTCTATTATAACTTTTAAAAATAAAAATACAGAAAATTATTTATTTAGTGTGCAAATCATAGGTAGTCCAACAACAAATCTCACGAAATAAATGATTTTCTAGGTTTTTATTTTTTAAAATTATAATAGAAAAACAAATGATTTGCCGACATTTCACCCCAGTGGACTTATCGTAGATAGGAACTATACGACTCATATACCAACATTATATTGATGGCATTCACATTTGTCGGTGATATACCAACATTATATTGATGGCATTCACATTTGTAGGTGATATACCAACATTATATTGATGGCATTCACATTTGTCGGTGATATACCAACATTATATTGATGGCATTCACATTTGTCGGTGATATACCAACATTATATTGATGGCATTCACATTTGTTGGTGATATACCAACATTATATAGATGGCATTCACATTTGTCGGTGATATACCAACATTATATTGATGGCATTCACTTATGTTGGTGAACTACTAACAATATATTTATGGCATTCACGTTTCTTGGTGAACTAACATTATATTGATTTAGCGCCATTTTTATGAAAAATCACCCAAGGGCGCTACATTATATTGATGGCATTAACATTTTTCAATGATATATTGATGACATTCACGTATGTTGGTGAACCACTAGCATCATATTGACAGCATTTATGTATGTTGGTGAAATGTAAACATTATATTGATGGCATGTTTGTTGGTGAAATTGTCTCTTATAATATTTTTAAATTTTCATCGAAACACAGGATTTTTTTGCAGTTATTAACATAAAATAAAGTCTAACCTAATAAATGCAAGGGTTTCTGTATAAAGATATGTGTTGCTTCATGAATTATCAAAAATTAAGTACATTGTTTAAAAACATAGATTTATTGTAAATATTATCTAAAAATACTATTAGAACACAAAATATTAAATATTCAGGCTTATTATGTATGGTTTATTGTGGTTTTAGTAATGTTTATGAGAATCAATCTGTTGCGTGCATTCCCGCTATTCCATTGCGATTGCGCCTACGTTTCTAAGTACATAGTTATTTCACACGCAAAGCTAAACTAATCCTATTTGTATAAGGGCCACGCATTGGTGCAAAGTTGTAGCAAGTCCTTCAATATGTTTCACAATGTTCAATTTGCTCACTAAAAGGCGTCGCCGTAGAGGCCAGACAACTATAATACAAGCAGCCACGCACCAAACAAATTTAGTTCTGTAAATAGTCACGCAATCCTAACTTATAACTGACCTGTCTTAAGAGATTGCTTAAATAATGTGAGTCAGATCATTACAGAGTGGTAATCCTAACTTATAACTGACCTGTCTTGAGAGATTACATACAGTATGAGAGTCAAAACATTACAGAGTGGTAATCCTATCTTATAACTTTATAACTGACCTGTCTTGAGATATTACCTACAGAATGAGAGTCAGATCATTACAGAGTGGTAATCCTAACTTATAACTGACCTGTCTCGAGAGATTACCTACAGAATGAGAGTCAGATCATTTCTAATACAAGTCAGTTGACCTGTGAGTGGTAATTCTAATTTATAACTGATCTGCCTTGAGAGATTACCTACAGAATGTGAGTCAGATTATTTATAGTACAAGTCATTTGACCTGTGAGTCGTGAATTGGGATATAATTGCTAAACTCTTGTCATGGTACAGACGGGGCCTAAAAATTTCCTTTTATGAGTTGCATAAAATAAAAAGTATTTTTGGATAATGATAGAACATAATTTCAAGTTTCATCAGCAATATTTTTTTAATTTATGCGACTTCAAAAAAGTAAGTTCCCAGGCCGCACTGTTTTAGATAACCTGCGGCCGGTAGAGAAATTATTACAAACATTGAATCACAGAATTTGATCATTTCAACACAGTTTCAATCAAATGTGAGGAAAATTTTATAATACTGACTAAAAAAACACAACATTTAACACAAAATGAATTAAAGAGAAGAAAACAACATAAACTTCAAACATAAACAAGCAATAAGTTTCGTAAAAACAAAATATTGCAAATGGCAGTAAAAACAAATCAATTTGTTGGTTAAAATTATGAAAAATAATTTAATGCAATGATAAAGTGTTTGGCACTAGTAAAATGTAATTTGAATTAATGTGTAAAATACTGATATGACTTCAATTGGTTTTTATAAAAAAAATACCAATAGCTTAGGGGAACATAAATACTATGGTAGCTTGTGGTGAGCTAGAGTGAAAAGATTGAAAAATATCCCTACCTAACTGAGAGAATCTTGAAAATCTCAATAAAAAAAAAAAAATTTAGGTACAACATCATTTAAGTCGTAATTTTCAATCTTTACTCTAACTCACTTAGTTACAAGCCACCACTGGGAACATAACCGTAAAATAGGTTGATATTATTCATTTCATTAACAATAATATGGCAAGGTATAAATATAATCAAGATTAGTTAAGTACATGAAACTCAAACATAAAAAAGTTAAAAAACATAAATGTTCATTATTTGACAGTCAAAAAATAAAACTAAAAAACAAGTTACAAAATTGATAATAAAATTATTTCTATTCATAAAACCAAGCAGGCATCATACAAATATAAATATTACAAGAAAAAGAGTAAAAGAAAAAATATATGCTTAGTCAGTTGAAATCTGCTTTCTGTCGAGCAGTGAGTTCTGTCATCACGAAATTTGCACATTTTGATTGTTGTGTGGATTCACAGAAAAGATAATGCTAACAGTTCGATATGAGAAACGCGATTTTCTATACTCAGGATTTTTTTTAACTGTAATGTAATAGTAACACTTCGACCATCCAGTTGATTAGTCAGACATCTCCAAATACTAAGTTTTGCGATATTGAGGGAAGTAATATTCGAACGCTCACCATAAATCAAATATTATTTACACGTGTCTGTGTTTTACATATTAAACATGTAATTATAAAATAACAGTGAGAGGCATAAAGGACTGGTACATTAGTATGACTAATCTGAGTATTGTACCAGATAGAGGGTACATTTTTACATATAACTGCTTACTCAACTCAAATTTCGATTTTTTGGAGAAGTCTGACTAATCAATTGGACGATCGGCTTATTTAACAATTATTTTAGTTAATCTGCAATTACAGTAACCATTAATCTGCCGATACAAAGCATTTGAATTGCAAATATTGCATTACAAATTTCAAGTGACAACAAACTTACATTGCTTCCTCCTTTACCCCTTTAAATAGTTGGTTATAAAATGCAATAATAACATATGACATACACAGAATCTTAAAATGATAAGTTATGTAGCTTATTTAATGACTATTTTGATTGCTCTGGCGTCTACCCGTGCACGTCTACCGTCTAACCTACCCCCTCCCCCCTCCTGAACCTCCACCCCCACTTCTACACTACCACCACTACTCGCATGCGCCTTATCTAAGATCACTGATATTTAGAATATTGTATAACTTTCATGCAATAATTACACAAAAAAATAATACATTAATAACATTCCTCCAAACACTGAAGAGATAAAGCAATAGAAGTGCGATGTGGATGTGTCTGTGTGCTCAAAGTAAGTTCAATGTTACCTTACTTTCTAATTAAATTGATAAAAAAAATTCAAATAGTATTAAAATTCTTTCTTGAATAGATAATCAAATTGTTTGTCCGGTGTGCAAATCAGTTTAAATCACACACACATCTATGATTTTTCTGTTCAATGTTCCAAATAACTAAACAGGGATAAGGGTTTTTTCAAGAGATTTGAGATTGTGAAGTGCTCAAGTGTGCATTTCACACGCGGTAGAAGTGAAACCTTCAGAAAACAAGTAGACAAAAGAGTGGGAGTACAAAGCACCGCACAAAGAGGAGATCGATTACTCTATCTTATTCTCTGGCAGGCTAAATCCTACAGATGTACGTGTTTGTCTCTTTTTCATTTCACCAAGTTTCAAATCACAATGTAGCTAAAGAAATTTCTACTTAAAAAAAAAATATTTCACGCAATAAAAAGTATTATATATTTTTTTTGTATTGTTTGACCGCCATGCTAGTTGTGTCCCTCGCGGATACACTACAAAATAAATGTTTGAATTTATTAATTGAACACTCTGTAGAATGATTTATAATGTAATATTTAAGTCTATTATTTGTTTCAGAGATTCATAGTGTAAAATCATTGGCCGAACAAAAAATTTTACAAGGACATTTCAAAAACACAAAGTAACATTTTAGGATGAAAAATACGTTGGTTTTTCATCACAGTAAAAAATTAAAAACATAAATGTAAATCAACAAGCACTAAAAATTATTACTGGCACAATAAAAAATCACAAAATAAAACTAATAAATGTATTATTTAAATTCAGATAGAAAACGAATTATTCTAAAAAATACTATTTACAAATACTTTTCAAAAAATGCTAACTTATCATTGATAAAGGAAACAACGGAGATGCGTCCGCGTTACAACGCACTAGAGACCAACTGGCCAAAACCTGTGATCTAATCTTCTATTAAATAAGAAGCAAGAATCTGGCCGTTCACTTACAGTCATTTTAATATGGGAAGTATACCACTCTCCATTGTGACTTCTCCCTCGTACTTATAAACATTGTATGTAATAGAAAGAGAGGTTGTGACAGAGCTCCCAGTGGCAGGACCAGGTGGTTTGTGCCCTACTGAGAACATCTTCCTCTCCGGCGTTTCCTTGCCAATGCGTATGTATTTAATGTAAGTTTGACACTATACAACTTTAGCATGCATCACAAAAGCGTAATAATACACGCGTTGCTATGTTTCTATCATTTAGACATTAATAAAGCACGTACTATATATGATTGCATAATTTTCCTCTTTTTATTTGGGAATTCTTATTTTTATTACTAGATTATTTTTAAATGGTACTTAATTACTTATATTTTCCCTGCGTACAATGTTTTTCAATTGCATTTATATTTAACTTTTTCTTTGTGTTTCAAAATCAAGAGCGAAAAAGCAAATATAAATTGTTTTTAAAAAATTTCTTATATTGCAGAGTTTCCATTTTTTGATCGTCGTTTCATTTTAAAAAGAATAGCTGTCATCTTTCACATGTTTATTAAGTACTCCAGCCATTAAAATTTATTCAGATAAATTCTTCGATCAAGCGTATACATATTTAAAAGTAAATACATACAATACGGTAGGTAGGTACTTACTTTGATTATAAAAATGTTGACACGGTAACTGGTAAACGAGCAACATTATTGCCTGTTGCCGAACAATATTGTCTTGCCTGTTATAGTCTTGTCGAATAATAGGATGTTGGTTAATGTAAAGACAATTTCATGACACAAACAAAACTGTCTCCTGAAATAACTCCACCAAACTTGTGAGCAAAATTGCGAGATTATTTATGGATATTAATCGCGTTCCAAATTATGATAGTTTTAGCAGCGAGTATGTGATGAAAAAAGACGCACATATATGTAACAAAATGAGAAGTAGATAGATTTGGCCAGGCAATACCGGGTAATATCGGTAGCCGGGTGAACTTCCTGACAAGAATATATAATACAAGACAATCTTGCCCCAAAGAGTAGAAATCTTGACAGCAAGAAATTGCCGTGAAATCTTACTCTTTTACCAGAGCCATATGTTTTCATAAATTAATTTAAATTTAGATCGGAAATCTCGATCAGTAGGTACCTTTTTTGTACGCAATCTTTATAGCATAGTGGCCTACTCATTTGTCGTTTATCAGGAGGTTGCCAGTTTGATGCTCACTTAGTGAGGTACTATTTTCCATAGATATTTTAGAGTAGATTACCCTCATTATTAAGCATGCATTCACTGATAGGTAGGTATGCTTCATAATACCATATTATAGTTATGTAGATACAAATGAGTTGAATAGTAGTTAGGTATTTTCAACAGATGCCTCGGAGTAGGTTTCGCCTATTAGTAAAATATATTCACAATGTTCAGGGTTTAAAGTAGGTACTTTCCATAGATAAACCTAATGGAACAGATTTCCCACATGGGTACCCAAATTCCAAATTGGAATTGTTCCTAATACCTTCTTGCCCTCACTATGGAGTTGATACTTTCCATAGATAAACCCAAAGCAACAGATAAATGCAACCCTCTTATTTTTAAGATGGTACTGTCTCACATGAAAATAAATTAACATGGTTACGGGAAGTAGGAACTTTCCATAGATAAACCTAATGGAATAGATCTGATATTCCGCTTATTTTCAAATAGTTACCCAAAATTACTAACCCCTTCGTGCCTCACTATGGAGTAGGTACTTTCCATAGATAAACCTCGAGGAACAGATAAATGCGACCCACTTATTTGAAAGTAGGTACCCCATTAATCCTAGTTCCTCCGGGTCCGGGTGTATTAGGAGACGCGTCCCAGGTCGAAGTCGGGCAGCTTGTAGGTGGCCATGTGGTAGGGGGGCTGCGTGGGAGAGGGGGGGGTGGCGGAGTGTGGGCCGGGGCCATGGTCGGAGGGGGAGGCGGGGGGTGCGGCGGAACTGCGTCCACGCTTGCGACGCGGCAGGATGCCCTTCCTGGCCATGAAGAATCTGGAAAAATGCATTTTACCAAATTAGTTCATTCCAAATTAAATTAATACTCTTTAACAATACATTATTTAATTTGTTTTATGTACATCCTGTCTTCTTATGGGTTACCAATAAATGACTGAAAATAAAAAGTTTTTCTGAAATTATTGTTGTCATGGGTGATATTTTATTGCTTTATATAATTCTGTATGATCCTAATAATTATTAATGTTATATTCTGTCTTATTTTTATCTTACGATAGCTTGTCGTGATGTGATGCACTACTAAGTTACTACTTGACAATTAGATAGCTTAAAAATATTTTCGATGCTTTGATTAAATACTGCGAGTAAAACACATGTGCCTTCGAAATAATAGGGCACACCGTGTATAGAAACATATACAAATCGATATCTACACACTGATCTATCCGATATGTACGATGCTTACCTAAAGTCAGAAAGCAAAGCGAAGTATCCATGTTAAAAAGTAAACATACCTGATAGTTGATATGGGTATATTGAATTGGTCCGACACGGTCTGGAAGGTCTGGCCCCTGCTGACGCAGTCGGCCGCCTGTTTGAGCAGCACCTCGGACCTGCGTATCCTCTTGGTGTTGCCATCGGTGTTCCCGTATCCGTAATGAGCGGACAGCGACGCATGCTGTGTGTGCAGCGAACCTAGCTGCTGAGTCAGCACCGAGCGCTGGTGGTGCAGAGGTGCCAACTGGACCTGTTGCTGGGCCTGTTGCTGGCTCTGTTGCTGGCTTTGTTGCTGACTCTGTTGCTGGGTCTGTTGCTGCTGGGTTGCTGACTTGCCGTGTTGCTGGGAATTGCCGGTTGCGGCTAGCAGCTTCTGACTCATGGCCAGAAGCTGCTGGTTAAGGTGCGCATTATTTGGGCTGAGGATTGCATGCGGGTCGTCCTGTAATTTAATATATATTTTGAATAACATTAATTTAAAACACAATCAAATCTAACTTATTAACTATCATAATGAACATTGTTGGGGTGTTATTATCATATTATTGACGAATTAACAATACCAAAAATCTAATTCTAGACAAAAAAAAACTTTTGAAGAGAATGAACTTTCCGTGGCACATCAAAACTATTTTATGGCGGGAGTATTGGAGAGAGGCGGTATTTCATTCAAAATACAACCAATTATCGGTTGTCTGGTATTACTTATTTAGTTGTAGTTTATGGGTTATTGTTATTATTCGGCTAAAGAATGGTAGTGGAGAGAGGGTCGGTACCTGCTTGATGATGAAGGCGGGGGGTTCACAGCTGTCCATCATGTGCATGTTCTGTGCGTTGTAGTTGTGGTCCTCGGTGGTGACGCTAGAGGTGAGAGGGACGCCGGGAGGGGGTGACGGTGATCTGGACGTGTCGTACTCGCACATCACATTGGCTATCGCGTACTCTGCAGACAAACATACACCAATAATCAAACATTAATAAAAATAATAGTAAGCCTTCATTATTCTAGACTTCTGTTAGGTATGAATTTGTTTGTTACAATATATTCCGAAGCTCGGTTTGAATCTTGGCATAGGCCTCCTCTAACGTCTTCCACTGGGACCTGTCACGCGCTACTCTTCTCAAATGATGTCCAGATGAGTTATAGATCGTCTTCCCATCTTATTTGTTGATGTCTTCTACTTCTCTTGCCATCTCTGGGATACCCAGAGACAATTTTGCACAAATCAAAACCAATCAACAAAATCAAATATTCTTCTTCTGTGTGTGCCTTATCAGGTCCCCCCGACGTTGGCGATCACTCTTGAAAAGGTCTCTCTGTCTTGCGCTGCCCGGAATAGCTCAACAATTTTAAATAGATACATTCATCATCAGCGATACAAATCTTGGGGGATTGGTCAGAAATCCACATAGCGTGGTTAGATTTTGACATTTTAAAATTTAGCGTTTATGCTATACAATTTTTCTTAATTAGGGGTGAAGAATTGACCGATTAATTCTGGGAAATTTTAATTTGAATTCTGGATGCTAGTCAATCACAAATGCACGTGTCGGCGATCTTGAATGTTGGCCGCCGGTGGTCGTCAACTCAGATAATTCCCCACATCAGCATATCAGGCAATTTGCTGCTTGAATTCAGTGTAGTGTAATCATTATTGTTTTGCCTAAAATTCCCATTATGCACATGTTGTTTTGTTGTGCGAGATTGCACTTTATTGAATGGTTTGAAAGGTTACAAAGAATTGCCCTCGACTCTGTGCAGAAACGAGCGGTCTGTTTGATAGATTCTCTGGACGGATTAACGGATTGCAATCTTTAGAGCACAGGCGTCAAGTGGGAATGCTGTCCTTGTTCTACCGGTATTACAATGGAAGATGCTCCGAGGAACTAATGCCATTGATCCCCTCGGCACCGGTGCATAGTCGGGAAACACGCGCCCAACATTTGTACACGGTTGACATTAGTCACATGAGAACGGGTTGTTTCTACGACTCATTCTTGAGTTCAACAGCTCGGCTGTGGAACGATTTTCCGGCCTCTGTGTTTTTTCCCTCCTATGACATGGGTCTCTTCAAGACCCATGTTCACTCCTTCCTCTCCTCAAAAATACCCTCCACACAGCATCTTCAAAGATGAAATAGGCCTTGAGGGAATTTTTTTTCCTCAGGGCATCCTGTGTGGAGTTAACCACTCGAAACATTAGAGCGTCAAAAGACGCGAATATTAAAAAAGCGGTCAGGAAATTAGAGCGTCTTTTGACGTAAACGCGCGACATTTTACAAAAATTGATTTATTTCCATCACTAGTATACGAATTACCATGAAATAAAAAACGGAATATCGATAATGAACAACGCTATGCGTCTGTATTCAAAAATATCTATGGAAAGTAGAGATTAATTATCTGAACCGAATGGAACCTCCATCTTGTTTGATTGTCATTTGTTCGAGACATTGTTAGTTTTTTATTAAAATATTTTTGTATGAAATGGTAAAAAAGTGAGGTGACAAAATTGTTAATAATACATTTATACGATAGAATAAGTGTTTTTTTTTTACATAATCTGTGATTTTAGTACTGTTTTCACCTAAAACATCCGTGGGTCATTTTCACAATTTTTTTATGTTTGCATTCTAAATTTTAATATTTACAAATGTTATTATTTATTTGTAATAATACAATTTGAAAGTTTATTTCATAACCTTTCCAAAACAATTTTTAGAATGAGGCTACGTTTCCCAAAACGTGATTTATGAAGCTTTTAGTAAAAATCGTAAATAACACAAATATTATCAAGTTTTGACAGTTTTCTAAGGGACACATAATAAACAAAAGTCTATTTCTGAGAGGTTAATGTAAAAAAAAAATCGAGTACAGATCACACACGGTAGAAGCAAAACTTTACCAAAACAATCTCAACCAATAGGGGCCTTGAAAAGTGAGGTCATAATCAAAGTGGCAAATGAGCACAGACCTAGCGTCATTTCCATTACATATCTCAACCAATAGGAGCCTTGAAAAGTGACATCGCGATCAAAGCGGCCAATGAGCGCAGTTTGATGCTTCACAGGTGCTGCAATGCGTCATTTCCGTTTCATCCGAATTCGAAATCTTAACGGGTCTAAAGAAGTTTCTCTTTAAAAAAAAGCACATATCATTCAGATTGCCAACACTGTAAATAATTAATTAATTCTTCGAATATAACAAACTTATTTTGTGGCACCATTCTAATTAAAAATTAATCAGCACTTATTTTTAACCACTTTTATTCATATTTATTTTAGATGCATAATATTATATGAGGTGTTTGAAGAGTAAAGTTTCTTGGAGTTTGCTAATCATTTATTGGAAAAGAACCATACTTTTGATTATAATAATGAAATAGAATTCTTATACTGTAGTATTGATGGTGTGTATTTAGATAAAATTGATATTTTAGAAATTAGAAAAAGTATATTAAAAATCAAAAAAATCTTTTTAAGTGATATAATATACAGTATATTTGCTACACGTGGAAGATGTTCTCAGTATCACGCTGGGGTAAGACCACCATTCAGAATTGAAACGTTAGTTGAAATGGCTTTAGCCGTATTTGGTGACCAGATCTGAATAGCCAGACGCAAATAAAACCCCATCTTCCTCTTCCCCATTTCTTTCCCCTGCCCACTAAGTTCAGCCTCACAATATACCCCAATTGGGGATGCCGTAGTCTCACTGGTTCCAGCCGGGAGCAATTGGGACTCTTATGTGGTATTCACATTTAAAAAAATGTCCAATCATCTACCATTCCCACTCCTGCCCATACTTTTACATCTTTAAGCCTATTTTGTAAATTTTAAGAAAACCCTGAAGAAATAAGCATTGTTTACGAAGTAAGTTGGTTTTTCAAACAATAAAAGTGGTCAAAACTAAGTTTTGATTAATGGTTTGCTGAAATGTAAAAGGGTAAAAGACAAATGAAAGCTTGTTTATATTTCCATAAATTACATTTATTTTCAAGATAAATATTAATGTAGGTTACTCACATATATATGTAGGTATTCAATAGCATTCATATTGAAAGTGGATGAAACACTTTGGATGGATCCATACGTAAAAAAATATTCCCATCGATAAATAAAAGGAAAGAATATTCTTATAACCAAATGGCTGTCAAATTCTTGCAGTATTTCAAAGAAAATACTCATACCCTGTTCCTCAATGTCGATTAGTTCTAGTTCTGATGATTACTCTGTGTGTCATCAGAATTTAATAAAAAATGTCTTGTTTGTTGTCAAAAGTTATTTGCCATAACAAATCATATCGCAAAGCTCAGGCAATATTCATGCCTCAGCTAAAACTTTGTCTTCCGCAGATATACATAATGTAATCACCAAGAAAATATATTTAAAAAATATTGTTTTTGCTAGGTTTATAAACATGATTTCTTCTCTGAACAATCTGAACATACACATAGGTTTCTAGTCAAATACTATTTTATCTTTCTTTCAAAGCTCACACATAATTGTGAAAGAAGAGGACACAGTGTTTGGTCAACGGCACAATCATTCTTAGAACTACTAAAGAAGTTTAACAAGCAGGTTATCAAAACCAGCATATACAGATATTTTAATGGAGCCTGCTCTAAGCATCTTGCAATATGGCTTTCTTGACAAGCGGAACACCCGTTTACTGTTGATGTTGGCTTTATAAGATGTTTCTTCAAGATGGGTGTGGAATGAGCTATTGATATCTGTTTTTCCACCTTCATAAATATAATCCGGACCTAATCAAGACCCGCATTAATAAATCCTTTCACAAAACCACCTCACAATGCTGCCAACCGGGTGGTGACATAGTTCCCTTGTACAGACGGGCATGCTCTTGTGAGGGGTCGCATAAAAATAAAAATAAAAGCCTTCTGCAAGACCCTGTCTTATGAGGAACTATAAAATTACCCTCAGCTAAACTCAACATCAAACAAAATCAACACCTCAACTAAAAATGGTGCAAATATGACTACAATTTTTTTGAATACTTCTATTAGAGCAGTAGAATTACATAAAATATATTTATTATATTTTTCTAGCTGGGGTACCTGGCTTCGCTTAGGGAGTTGATATGAGATAGAAGTTATTTTCAAACTCACGACGGATCTTGCTTTAATACCCCTACCAATAGTAGCCCCTCCCATACAAAAAAGGCTTTGAATGGTCAACAATGTTCCAGAACATTAGAGAGTGGAATGTTCCACAATGAACTGGGATGTTCCCGACTATTCCAAAATGTTCCAGAATATTCTGGAATGTTGTGGAATGCTCTCAAATGTTTTGGATTGTTCTACAAATTTCTAGAGGGTGAAACTTCCAGCCCTTATATCTTCAATAGGGGACAGCGGGCTACCACATCATATAACACCCTTGATCGTACCGGGACTCGTTTCTGGGTTTTAGCGGGATGCACATTTTTTTTACACTTTCTTTTATAAAACATGTATATTGATTAATCAATATTTAGTGTGGTGTGGGGATAATCGGGGGCATTTAGAAACTTTAAATGGTAGCTTCCTTTGAAAAAAGGTAGTCATGATGCGATAAACAAAAGTGGAACCCATCTGGTTCAAAGGATCTGAAAATAACAGGTCAATTGTTACCAAACACCTGTGATCCGTGTACATGAGCAATTATTATGTTCACCTTTATTCTACATACTAGTATAAAATATTCTACAATTCTTTTGCCAAAGTGCAATAAATTTTTACAAATTTTGTTTTGTATATTATAAATAAAAATCATGTCTTTTTGTTCTTTGGCTGAAGTATATAAAATGTAAAAACTCTTATTCGTACAATATGAATAAAATCTTATTGTAAATATTTAAATTTATAATATATTTATACCATTTAGAAGATCTATCATAATTAGATATTTGTATATTTTAAAATAAAATTAAATATAATTTCAAAGTCTTTATGGTATCGAACGTGTTAAAAAATTATATCTTGTTAAAATCAAGTTGTTGAATATTTATATTTTTGAAGTACTCATTATAAATTGACTTTTTTAGTATCTTCAGCAAACTTTGGCTTTAAATGTAATTCAAACAATCAGTATTCTGTGGATATAAAAAAATTGTTTGCTACAAATCTAAAAAATATTGATTTATCTGATAATTGTTTATTGTCTGCTGCATATCTCTTTATTAAAATATCTAAAAACTTTGAAATACAAGCCATAGAAAACAGAATTTACATCTCTCGTGGAATGTTAAATGTTTATCTTTTGTCAAATGTTTTTCATAACATTAAAAATCAATTTTAATTGCTGGTCAAAGTTAAAAACAACAGACTAGCATCGGGCAGGTTTTATCTCTTACAAACTTATTTGCATTTTTTGAAGAAGCTAATTTTTGGCGCAGTTTTCAGTTGTTTGGTGTTACCAGAGACCGGAGAAAGTATTTAAAAGTTATTTTTGGAGGGAAGTTTTTAATTTACAAGGAAGAATGCCAAAAATTTACATTAAGTACGCAATGCAATCCACTCTACTAGAAACCGTCCAATTTGTTACGGATATCGAGTGTTTTAAATAATTCATACCGCTGTCAATGACTCATTGCGTTGAGTAAAAACGCGTTTTAAATCATAGTCAATTGGCCAAATTGATGAGATCCGTATCATTCATCAGATCATGCATCCTCGCATCTTTCTTCTCTCTAGAAAACTGGCTCTTAATATTATATTTTTGCATCCAATTCCGCAGTGTTTTCTTTGGAATGCCGTATTTCTTCGCGGCACCATATACACTAGCGCCATTCTTGACGGCTATTAGAGCTTCTTTAAGATTTAGGGAAGTGTAGCGCTTGTAGGATTTGGAGTTTTGGAGGTCGACGGATATTTCGTGCGAGAGTAATGTTTCGTTTAGGTCCCCCATGTGCGGGCGGGCCGTGGGGCTGAGAAAGAAGTTTTTGAAGGCCTCCTGGGAGGTCATGTAGTCAGTGGGTCTGTCTGTGAGGTTGTGTTGGTCATGTTGATTAGCTTGGTCGGCCTCGTACAGGCCGAGGTGGCGGATGAGCGCCTGCCTAATGTAGGACTCGGCGTCCGTCTCCTGAGAGTTGCGTCCCGGCAGAGGTCGGAGCGGAGGGAATGTCGAAGGGGCAACTGCAACAAGCCGGAAACAAAACAGTCCGTTAGTTTAAATTTCGCTCGTGTCAAATTATATTTTGAAAACAAATCAAGACTTGTGAGTAACACGGATTACCGTCAAAAACAATCTTTGTATGAATATTTTGGTAACGATTAGAACAAATCTTATAGAATTTTTTTTTTGTGTCGCGGTTTTAAATTTTTATCCAAATGCGAAAACATTAGGCAAAAAATTGTTTTTTTTTTTTTAACGAACTGATTTAATTTCCAGCGAGTTAACAGTGCCATCGAATAAACATTATAATCACACAGCAAATCACTCAAACTAATACATATCTACACTACAAATAAATATTTATTTTTTTAATGGTTACATTAAAACAAACATAACTATATATGTACAAAAAAGCCATTGACTATTCGAAAACAGATAATTTATTGCATTAAAAACACATTAAATTTAGTATGACTAAATTGAACAAATACTTTGTTAAACACAACTGGAGTTTGGAACTGTAAGATTAAGGAAGGGACACTTAGATGGTTTGGGCATGTAGAGCGACAAACGAAGAAAGGAGTGAAAGGAGAATATATAAGGCAAATATGAATGGTAGAAGAAGTTAGATGGACGCCCAATGGAGGAAGAAATATTTCGATCAAGCGAATCAGATGTCAAGAGTCAGAATAATAGAAGAGTTTGTATGAGACGATGTATGAATGTGAATGAGGCAAGGAGTGTGTGCCACGACCGAGTTGTTTGGCGGTCCGTCCTCTGCAAATCCCTGCAGAATCGGCATTTAACGGGGACCTTGCAAATGTCATAAAAACAAAATAGAGCTGAATGGCCATGCGAAACAGCTGGGCCTAATAGTATTGTAATAAATTTTGTGGATAACAAAGTATTTATTTTACTTGTGACAAGCCACAGTCAACTTTGTTTTTTGCAAATATTAGATATGTTTTAATAAGTTTTATGTAGAAAACATTTGAGAAGGTGGGATAATATCTAAATGGATTGAAGGATGTTTTATATACAGCGCCGGATCTGCCATACGTTCAAAAACGTGCAAAAAAACCTGGCGCCAACTCCGAAAGGGAGCCGTGAGAAAATAAATATTGTATTAAAATTTAGTTATAATATTCCCTGAATCGTTTAAAAATTACCCATAGTACGAAATAATTATTACGCTCTAGCAACACTTTCCAAAGAAACAGAATGCGCACGCTTCAGGTTGGTATCAACGGCTTACGAATTTATAGTCAGTTACAGAATTTTTTTACAAATTCTATATATTTAGTTTAAATGTAAGATCTATTTTTCCATATATCTCTTACGACGAATGGGTGCGATCCAAATTCAATAACCAATCACAGCGCGGTATTTTTATTCTGGAGAATCAAACAAACCGACTTGCGCCTTCGGCCAAAACAATATTTTTATATGTGATTTTGTCCCTTATATATAAAGAAACTGTATGAAAGTCAAGCTCAGAATGACTTGAGCTAACAGTACTGTTTATACCGCCAAAAGTTTTATTCATATGGCAGCACTGGAATCTGGAATATTTAAAAAAGCATTTTCTGTGGAGTACGAACGTCATATTTTGCCACAGTTGAACTGTCAAAAGTCCGTCGATGTTTGGTCACAAAAACTTATAAAAAGCTATGAATTCATCAAATAAACACAAGTAATAGTGTTTTTATCGATAGTTTATTGTTCAAAGAATGTGTTTCAGCCAATAAAATATACGATAGTTCAAAATAAATGCACAAAATATTACTTCAAAAGTGCTCTTTCCGAGATTTTATACGAAGTATGGGCAACAAATCCTGGCACAAGAAAGGTTAAATGTATAATTAATATCGGTAAAACTTTACCTAACGGCCCCGCAAGCCGCCTCACTTTTAATAGGCATACATTTAAAGAAATAAACTACCCATAAACTTAATTACCAAAAGAAACATCGGTTTCAGTCCGGATAGACGGAAAAAATATACATTTAAATTCGATTTTTATTCAATCAAAGTTAAAAACTTCCGTTGCCGCCATTTTTGTTTTGTATGGATTTGACATTTGCGAAGTTTTGTTTCAAACTAAATACGCATGAATTACTTAATTTACCTAAACTAAGAACCTAACAACCTATTTTGTGAAGGTAAATAGTTGTTTCTTGTGTTAATTATTGAAATGAAGTGTGATTTCCATAATCCGTGCTTAAAAATGCGGCTGCTTACGGAACAATTAATTTAATATCTATTAGATTTGTTATTTTACGGTGTCAGTGTAAGCGTCTTTCGTAAGCCGTTGATACCATACGTCAGTGTTTAGTGTTTGTATGGTGTTTGTTCGCTCAACACAGGGGAAATACAAGGTACAAATATGAGGTTATATTCTTATTAGATTTTAGAGCTAGTCAGAAGCTGTGGATGCTATTCTTGTGTTGTACGTTGCCATGGAAACGTATTTGTATTTGCTTTTTCTATTAATATTCGCGTTGGGTATATACATAAACGCAGTAAATCTCAAGAATGTCTAATGGACCTAGTTTAGCGAAACCACCCGCATTGTCTCGTAACCTATATTTTAAATCATGGTACGGGCACAAACAAACAATTCGTTGTATTATTTTAAAGCATAACTTGCAAAAAGAGTTTTTCCTAAAATAATTAAAATAGCACCATAATTTTATGTTTACCCAATAGATTCAGAGAGTATAGGGCTCCTGGCGATTCTCTCTTTAAAAAAAACGAGTGTGAGATCTACCGCCAGGGCACTTGGAAAAGTTACACCCTTTATATGTCTTGATTTAAAGTATTTGATAAATTAGTGTAAAAAAAAAAATTAAATAAAAATAAAAAAATTTAGGTGAACAAATTTTTAATCAAAATAAAAATGAAGGGGGGGGGGGGCGCCATCGGTACCTACTGCACAGGGCGCCAGATTTCGTAGATCCGGCCCTGTTTATATATGTACCTTAGTTTGAATCTCATAAAAGGTGAACATTTATTTAATTTAATAATAAGGCATAATAAAAGACAAGGTATTTGTTTTGAATAAAATCTTTATTACGCAAATAGCACACTGACAAGTAAACCAAATTATACACAAATAGGTACATTCGGGAATTTGTAATTTAGTGGACAACTGTACCTGTACCTTCCTACTAAACACTCCATAATAAAAGTAAATACAATACATTATTACTACAGGAAAATAAGTTAATCATAAATTCTATAATAAAAATGGAGAATATCATTGACAAAACATTTATAAAAAAAAACATTAAATAGCAAGCAGTGGCTTTTGAAACTTTGGTATCCAAATTTGGGATTTAGCATTTATTATCGGAATAACCACTTGAGCGATAAAGATTTACGGTTTTAGATTCATCCGGGCCCATTTCAAAACTCATACCTCCATACATATACAAAAATATATTAACTGCTTACCATGATTTAAAATCAATAAAACCAGCTGTATTTCACTGTTTATCTCATATTTTCATACATCACCTACAAGCAGCTATCCAAATTAGGGTAGCTATCGCTCAAGAGCATTAGCGGTGCCACCCAAATTTGGGTAGCTATCGCTCAAGGGCATTACCGTTGCCACCTAAATTTGGGTAGCTATTGCTCAAGGGCATTAGCGGTGCCACCCAAATTAGGCTAGCTATCGCTCAAGGGCATTAGCGGTGCCACCCAAATTTGGGTAGCTATCGCTCAAGGGCATTGGTGGCGCAATCCAAATTTGGGTAGCTAGTGCTCGAGTGGATAGCATTTATTTCTTCTTTGTAATATACAAACCAGTAAAATTTTGTACTAAACTAATCCCAGCGAGAGCTTGTACGGACGTCATCTTCCTTCTAATATGTCTTGTTTGAAAACGTAAAAAACAGAAAATACTAGAACGATGACGCCACATATGTTCTCTCGCTGGGACTAGTATACAAGGTATGTAACATATAAACATTTCTGTTGAAATATTTTTGTTGCACAAACAAAGTAGGCTTGTTCCGATAAAATGTGGATGTAAAAAAAAAACAGTTTCAAAATCAATCTATATACGATAAATTTTTAAACCTAGGCTAAAAACAGGCCAAAGAAATTAATTATCTGTTCCAGAAGGAACTTCAATATTCTAAAAAATTTTATCAATTTCACCAGAAGTAAGGAAAAATTTAGCTTACTTTGGGCACACTTTTATTGGTTTATCTCTTCGGTGGAGGCAATATAGATATAAAATGTTGCAAAAAATTATTGTTATATTTTTAATGCAAAATATTGCATATCTTAAGTATTGTAAGTTCCTATAATCTAAGTATTTGGGTAGAATATAATATGCATGTTGTAAATAATGACTATATATTTGTAAGTACGAAATTGTTCCACTATCTTCTATTATATTATATTGACTCTCAAATCTCTCAAAATAGCATATTTGTTATATTTTAAATCACACCAAGCACCTTCGTTTATAAACACCATTCATTAATAATTGTTCATCATCAGCCATTCTCTGTCCACAGAAGTCCATCCACCACCCTGCCCCATCACCTCATCCTGCCCACTCCCCTGGCAATATAATATCGATGGTGGAAATTTCAAATGCCGTTAAGGACTAAAAATTCAAAAATGAGTTAAATATGTCATTTTTTGTTTTTTTTTTCTCTTTCGATCTGCGTGGTCGAAATATTTTTAGGAAAATAAGTGTCTTCTACGACGTGTATTTTAAAAGATGTTTTTTTTTTTTTTAATAAATTAAAATCTGCTATTAAAGAAATTTACCAAAATTGTTAAGTATTCTGAAAGATGACTTTTATTTTTAAGCTTTCTTTATGCTCTCCTGAACAATTAATATTTTGTCCTTTACACCGTTTCAAATTTCCGCCATCATTACGACATTTAAAAAAAAAAATGTATATATTAATTATTTAACCACTCGGACACATAAGCTTGTTCACAAGACAATGTAACATTAGTAGACATATGTGTGACGTATGAAACATACATGAGTTATTAAAGACATTATTGTCAGCATTTTTAAATTATAGAAGTTTTAAATAATGATTTTCGGTAATTGTAATTTTTTACAATTGAAAATTATCCCAATTTATTATAAGCAGGTAATTTATTTTATGTACCATTTATGGATTTCGCCGGCACGGTAATAATCACTATCCAGAAAGTGATTTTGAAAGGTTTGGGAATCTATTAAGTCTTCTGGTTTGAGTTTTTTAGCCGTTTGGTGGGTGCTAATGTTAGTTGGCGGGGTGAGAGGGTTGGTGGTAATATTGTTTCTGGTTCCCAGAGACAAGAGGGTGGTGGTGAGATCCATCCTCAACTGGCTCTTGTGTTTTTTGTTGTTTTCTACAAACTGCTTGAGCTGCTGCGGCATTGGGAAGGAGGACTTGATGTGCCAGCGTTTCATCCAGTTGCGTAAAGACTTTCTGGGCACCTTGTGAGTTTGAGCAGCTCTGCGAAAACAACCAAATATTTCATCAATAAAAAAGATCATCAGTTTATTTAGGATTGGCCATATTTTTAAGCTTTCAAAGCAAAAATAAGAAAAATGATTGGTGAATTATGCAAATCCTTATCAACTGAAGCTCATTTATTTCTCTGCAGCATAGCTAGAATTGTGGTTATGCCCAATCTAAATCTTTTTTACAATTTAAAACTTTCAATTTGAATGTCTATGACACATAAACAACCAGGCCTGAGTAACTTGATGATTTTACACAATTATTTTTCCATTGCTGGCTTTTTGATAAACATAAGAAGCAATAGTTACCTGTAGATACTCCCTCCCTTCTTGACGTCCATCAGAGCAGCCCACATGGCTTCATTGGAGTACCTCCTGTTGGGATTATACTTCCCCAGCATGGCCTGCTCAATGGCATTCCTCGAGACGCCCGAGGAGCTGACTTCCTTCCCCGCCAGGAACTGGTCCAGATCCGCCGGCTCCAGGAAGTCCAACAGATTGAGGCACTCATCCCCCACCTTGGCCTTCTTCTTTGCGCTCTTATCGCACTTCTTCCCCGTGAAAACGTAATCCAAATAAGCTGAATCTCTGTCTTTTGGCGTTGTGAAATTGTTTGTGTAATATTGTAGCCATTTTTCTTGATCGCTCGGTGTTGTTTTTTTTCCAAGTTTCTTACTGACGCTGGTAGGTTTTATAACTTCAGTTTTAACCGCTTTTGGTGTTTTATTTGGAATCGTTTGGATTTCGTTGTTTCCATTCGATAACGAAACCTCTAATTGCTGATTCTGTAACAGCCACATTTGTAAATATTCTTCGTCTTCGTAAATTTGTTCGTCAATCTTTTCTTCTTCTACTACTTTTTTAGATATTGCGGTATTAGTAGTATTTTGACTAGTAACTACAACTTTCTTATAGGACGGATTGGAATCAATCTTTGGCTCAATGTTAATAATTTCTTTGGCATTTTTTAGGCAGTCATCTTGACCGTTTTTTTGGTATGTTTTAAAAGTAATTTGCGGGCATAGCTGCAGTCTGTTCAACAAGGATTCTTCTATCCTGCGCTTGTTTGACTTATCGCACAGTTCCGATTGTTTCTTTACTCGGATCAAAGGCTTTTTCACATCTGAAAACGATACAAAATACAAATGAAAATAACCTGGAGAGATGCTACAAGGCGTAACTTGTAATGTATTTCAATGAGAAGTATTAAGTTGACTAGCGGATATAAGGCCATGTAAGTACAGTACTACCTACCTTCATATATATATATTTCATTGAAACATCCATTCACAATATGTTCTTCGCTCCGGATAAAAATCACTCACATTTAAAAAAATCAAAATCACAGATTTCATTAAAAATATAAGAAAAATGCAGTAGTATTCGCGGGCCCGTTCACTTGAAAGCAAAAATGCCATCATTGGAAAGAAAAAAATTAATGTAAACGATAAGTAAAAAAAAAAATCAAAACAGATTGTTTAGTCATATTTTGAATTTTATAAAGGCTGATTGATTAATAAGATCGGTATCAGCCAGTAAAAGCAGAGGAAGAAATACTGCAAATAAACATTTCCTTCGAGACATTGTATCAAATAATTAATTAAGTACACATCAATATTTATTTTAAGCTTGAAAGGGATATCTTTCTACAATAGCCAAATTTGGGAACTAATTAAATTACTGGCTTTACAAGTATAATAAATTATTCAATACAATGTCTGAATGAATAAAAAGCAAAAACCGAAAACAAATTATATAAAAATAAGCGATAAATAAAAAACACATAGGGGAAAAATATTTATCATTGAATCAACTAAAAATAATTTTTGTTCTTCTCCCTGAACGTTAAAATAAAGAAAGAATAAACCCATTTATATCAAATTTCAATATGTAGTAAAATCAGCAGAAAATGGCCGCACACAAAAGTGTGTCTACCAAACAACCCTGAAATAAAATGAAGCTAAGATTCAATTGAAACGAATCTATTGTTTATACTATAAAATACACAAAATCAATTAGAAATAATGATAACATAACACACAAGTCAACAATAAAGAGAAGAAACAACTCACCGGCTGATGGCTGTCCGGAAATGTTTCCAGTTTGAAGAAGGTCCTCCTCGGCCTAAGATAAAAAATTTAAAGTTATTTTTTTTTTCATTGCTGCAAATATTCTTCTAAATTCATCCTAACTTTTAACCCCTAAGGCTGATTCGTTCGCTTTTTCTCTACCACTGTGCTAATGGGATCCTATCAACCTATCCTACCAACGTTATCTTAATTTTCTTAACCTTTAATTGCTGACGTGGGAATCTTTCAGATGGCATGCGTACATTTAATCATATATATTTCCATCTCAAATTAATAAAGATATTCAGATAAACATTTTGAACGTGTATAAAGATTTTTCATGTTTGTACAAAATGTTGAAGGCTGTAAGTAGTACATAATAAAACCCGTCCCCCGAGTGGGTCATCAGCAATAGTGCACCTACAAACCCACATCAACAATTAAAGGTTAACGCATATTTTTATTGACTGTTAACTTCATGTACGATTGCAAAATTCATCTCAAACTAAATACTACCTAGATAGTGTCTCGGATAAATATATACCTAACCATTTTTATTTAATAAGCGACATCTATTGACTTTTCTGCAAGTTTAGGATGAATATTTATTTTCACTCATTATTAAAAAATAAAATAAATAAAGAAATGCCTTTTGGCCAAAAAATTTCAAACTCGATTTACTCGAAAACGAAAGCTCAAATCAAAAAAAGTTATGCTACAAAATCGACTCCAAATTTGACGTAGTTTTACCAGTTTCCCGATTTTAATAGGAGTTTCTGGACACAGTGTATATATTATTTGTAAGTATAGTAACCTGATCACTGCAGTCCATCTCTCCCAGATCAATATCCCCGTAATACAGGCCGTCTTCTTCCACAGTCTCTTGCTTCAGCGAGTCGGCCCGTCTCAGCTTCATCATGGAACCAGTGTTGTGGGTGGAGTTGTTGGAGTCAGGCGGGGAGCGCTCCCCGTTAGTGGCGTGCGGGGCGCCGGTGCTGGGGGGGTCGAGGTGAGTGCGGCGGCGGCGGGTCGGCCCGTTGCTGACCGGGGAGGGGGTGGAGGGCGGGGCGGGGGACACAGGGGGGAGGGAGGAGGTCTTGGATGCTGAAACAAACGTTAAACAAATAAGTCTCACAAAATTTACAGAATGTCGTAGTGGACAGGCTTAATGTAGAGTTTTAAATTTCTCAACAAATAAATAGCTTTCTATTTTTATTATCTATCTAGTTGCCACAATTTCGGGTTCAAATCAAAATCTCTTCAGTGCAGAGAAATGGCCTTCAGGTTTCCCTATCGTAAAGATTAGGTAGGTTTATAGTTTACAAAAAAATAAAAAATAAATAATTCTATCTCGCTTGGCCACTGACCACCCCACTACTTAGTCCCCAGGGTTCTTCAGAAGTCTCTTCTCCACTGTCCCACCGTCTTCATAGGGGTCAAGTCTGGCCACGACGGTCTGAAGGGTTTGAAGGACCACCTTCCCATCGCACTGCTCACTGTCTCTCGTCGGGACCGCCTGTGGCTTGCCAGAAACTCTAGATGCTGTTCTTGTGTTGTACGCTGCCGATGGAACGTGTTTGAATATGCTTTTTCTTTATAATGTATGTTATTCTGTATATATATATGTCTCTCCACTAACTTCAAGAACAGGAAAAAAACTGCCTCGAAAGAGAACAGTTTTTGGTATGTATAAATGTATGTTGTGCCGTGTAGGGACAGTGAGGGGCTTTTAGAATCAATTCACAGTAGCTTCGTTTTAAAAAAACAAAAATAGAGAAGTCTTGACGTGATAACCGATAGAGGGATCCATCTGGTCCTTAAAACGGTTCGGGAAAGTGGTGGGTGCCCTCGACTGACCACACCGCTACATGTCATGACAAATCTCGGGGTAAGCGCTCTGGAACGAGAAGGAGTGCGTTTCGCGTGACCTTCTTGGCTGCAGCCAGTAGCGATGGGTGATGGAACATATTTTTCTTAATTTCATTCCGGGTTACTAATAACCCGACAATATTTGAAAATCTCCTACTACCACCACAGTAAGCCGAAAATGTTGCTTGAGTCGTGATGGAGGACTTAGCCAGCCGAGGAATCGAACACGGAATGCCTGGGTGGGACCCAAAAACGATGCCCACTCAACCACTGACCGGTCGTATGTATCGTCAAACAGCAAAACTACATTTAAATGAATATTTATTTATTTAATTTGAATATTTATGCTCAGAAAATATTGGTTAAAATCCCTTGGGCATGTGCTGAATTGATGAACTTCGCCACGCACCACATATCTTTGGGTATTTGCAAGGTAAGAGGGGACTGTAGGGCGGGTGTTCCAACTAAACTTCAAAAGACTTCTTGAAACTATCGATACTATTCAAATGTCACATCTCATTAATTTATCTTTAACAACTTTAAGCAAAAGTGGGTTATAGGTGTTACTCACAGTGATTAGTATTGTCGGCGTGGTCTCTGGGAGAGGTGGCTTCCGTCATGTGTCCCGAGGGCACCAGCGGGATGGCGATCTGTGGGGCGGGGGCCACGGGGAGCTCCGGGGGCGCACCACCCGCACTCTCCGAACCGCACAGACCTGATATCAAATAAATAATTTACAATCAGTACTTGCTGTGGGACGGTAAATTATCTACGAGCCAATAAAATATTAATCTATGCTTCTCTATGTGAATTAACCCCATCCGAAGTTATTTTTACTGAAACTGACCACGGCAACTGAATTAATTTTTGTGCAAACTTGTCCTGAATTTATTGATGTAGCAAAAATGATTTCAAAATGAAATTTTTTTGAATTTATTTTTAATTTTTTTATAAATTAAAAAAAAAAAAAAAAAAAAAAAAAAAAAAACAATGATAGCAATTCGAACACATACTAATATTTACGTAAAAAAATAAACATTTAGTCGAGGCAATTAAATTACGGCAGCCCTTAGGGAAGGCCTTCTAAGATAGCCGCCTTAAATTGTGACGTCTCGGAGGGAATGGGTTAACCCCTCAGGTAATTTGTTCGCTGTTGAGTGGAGCTCACATAGGTCTCATAGAAATCGTTGTATCTCCCTTATTGACATGGTGAGACGGTGTTAGAAAGAGAAAACACCACATTTTGTATTCGAATTTAGATGTTAACCACAGAAAAATTAAAATGTGCACCTATATGAAACCAAAGTTTCCTATCGAAATTTGAGAAAAATTTATGAAACTTTATGAATTTTTTATAATTTTTTTTTTTTATGAAACGACAAAAAAGTGAGTTGACAATAACGTTTTATAATTCATTTGTCCAATAAAATATGCGTTTGTGTTTCTTTTTTAAATTTTGAGTAATTTTGGTTAGAAAAAAACACAAGGTGAGCCATAATTAAATTTTTTTAAAGTTTACATTCAAAATTAAAATATTTCAAAAATTATATATGATTATTCCTAATAATAACATTTGAAATCGTATTTCATCACCTTTAGGATACATTCAGAAATATTACATTTATTTAAATTTTATTGCAAAGAGGAAATTTTCTGACCTTCTGACAGAAAAAAATATTAGAAAAAATTCCCCAATTCCTCGTGTATGTGCACAATATAATACAAAATTTCACAGCATTGACATTTTTAGTAATAACCTAAAGAAATATCGATATGAAGTGATGCATACGATCGATTATTAAAATATGAGAGTATGGAATGAATCGGGAGCATCTCCTATCCTTTTCCTATATTCCTCTTCCTCTCCCCTTCTTATAAGCCAAAATTAATTTTAAGATATTAAAACTTCATTTCCAATGATCTTTAGCATAAGAAACTTCTGTGGCTTGACTTCAATTCACTTGTATATTTATCACTGTATATTATATTATGTAAAAGCCGTTTGTTTCTTAGAAAAAAAAAAAAATAATATGGCCAAGACCTGAGAGGTTAAGAATGAGTCTGAATAGTAAAAGAAGGAAAGATGTCTTTCGTAACATTTAAAAAAAGTAATTTTGACTAGGCAGTGGTTTTGATTTGACTTACCTCTAATCTGTAGCGCTTCCGCAGACTTGAGTAGACTAGGCAGGTCATCCTGAGACACGTTGACTTCTCCCTTGTACATGAAGTCCACCAGCGACTGCATCTCTGAGAACCTGAACACACATACTCATTTTAGAATGGCAATCATTCAATTAGAAAGTCTAGAAAGTTATGATAGAACTGAGTTAACCCTTAACTACCTACCCTGCTCTGTGAGACGTTGGAATGGGGTATTTCCACGAACGAGGGATTCCATTGAAAATGTACGGAATATTTAAAGACGATTTTTCTGATTTTAATCATCCTACTATAAATGTTTGTTTTTTATGTTTTCATTCAATATTATTGATTTTAAAAACGGTCGAAAACTGACAAAATCAAAACGGCCCGTTTTTTCAAATGGGTTTGTGACGTCGCTGGCTACGCCCGGCTAAACCAGCACAAATAAGCACTGTCAGGGAGCGTCCGCACTCACGACGTCACTCGATAGCCACGCCCCAAATCATCGTTTTAGCGGTGACTTAAAAATGGTAAACTTCAACTCGCTCTAGAAAATTTATTCGTCAACATAAAAATAAAATAAAAATGCTGTAAAAATCGTAATTTTTTGCTTAATTTTTTTAAGCAATAAAAAAAATACGTGGAAATACCCCATTATATCGCTTTCGCACAAAAAATCTAAGGCAGTTTGAGATAATTTGAAATAAAAATAATTATTTTAGGCGTTTTTTTTTTACATTAACTCCACCCAGGAGGCCCTGAGGAAAATAATTTCCCTCGGGGCCTATGTCATCTGAGCTGCTGTGTGGAGGGTCTTTTTGAGGAGAGGAAAGAATGAACATTGGGCTTGAAGAGATCCATGTTGTAGGAAGGAGGAAACACAGAGGCCGGCAAATCATTCCACAGCCGAGCTATTGAACACAAGAACGAGTTGAAGAAGCGACCCGTTCTCATGTCACAAATGTCAACTGTGTACATATGTAGGGCACGCGTTTGGCATGTTTCCCGACTATGCACCGGTGTCGAAGGGATCAATGACGCTAATTGCTCGGAGCATCATCCATTGAAATACCGCTAGAACAAGGATAACATTCCCACCCGACGCCTGTGCTCTAAAGATTGCTATCCGTCTGAAGATAGGAGAATCTATCAAACGGACCGCCCGTTTCTCTACAGATTCGAGGGTATTTTTCAGGTATTTTGGAGCTCCAGACCAGAGGTGGCTGCCAAATTCAACCGTAGGGCGCACTTTGTACAGGGTTAACAGTTGTGTACTATTAAAGTATCTGCGGGCCCTGTACAGTATGCCTAGTTTTTGAGAGGCTAACTTAACTCTGGCTTCGATGGAGCCCCTATATCTGAGCTGGTCATTTAGAGTTACACTAAGCATTACACCATGGAGGGCCTGTTGGGAAGATTGCTTCCGTTGAAGGAGACTAGATTTTCATTTCGATCCCTTTAAGACATAATCAGACATGATTGGGTCTTTGCAACAATGAATTCAACGAGTTTTTACTAATTATTAAAATTATAGATACATAGTGTTGAAATTATAGAAAACACAATATGTCGATGACATATTTCAGCAAGCTTCCATTATAAAAATGTGTAAAGAAAAAAATAACACAGAATATCAAGAATCTTACAAAGTAATGTGAAATGACAACCCCATTTATTATACCTAATTTTAAAACAACTCAAATGCAAAACCTTTATATTTACCAAGCCATCAAAATCTACAATAACGTCCCTTCTGAATTGCGCTGTATCATCAACCAATCAGAACAAATAAATAAAATTAAACAATTTTTCAAAAAAACTTATAGTAAAAAGAAAATATTTCATACAAAACATATTATAACAAACAACCTAAGTAAGAATCGTGGCTCCCTTATCAGGCACAAGAACTCCTCTTTTCTGATAAGGTATACACGACCAATGATGACCTTAAATAAAATATTTTGTGAAATATATATGCACAAATGTAACTCATATTATTAATATTACAATTAAAAAAACAGCATTTCAGCACAGATCAAAATCTGTCCATAAACTCAAGAAAAATGGAAAACTCAACATATTTATATACTTAATTCTGTTTTACACAAGGGATAAGTTCTAAAAAATATGTTCAGCGTAAAAAAATCATTGGTAAAAATACTGTGCCTACTGTAATAGAATGTGCAAGTCAGATTGTATTACATGAAAATGTCAAAAAAACGCGTTATTGTTTTCTACACCCTGAATAGATAATACACACTAGAAATGCCTTCCCATGAAGATTAGAATGGAAACCAATGTGCCGCTGACTTAGTCCCTTTTGGTTCTAGCCCATTTAGCACGTGTTCCCTTCTCTTACACTTGCGTGACTTTTTATTTCACCATTTTTTTTATGGAAATGAAAAATTGATATGATTTCAAACTAATTTGTGTAGGTACATTTGAAACTATAGGCCCAATCGGACAAACTTTTGGATCATGAAACACACCCACATCACATTTCATGTGTTCTTATTAATTCTGTGTTCCTACACTCATATTGGGAAGTGTATGCACGGGGGTGTATGCACATCCTTTAGTCCTGGACACATTGACCTCCAGATTCCTACCCGGATTTTAGGGGAACATAAATACATTCCAGTCTTAGCAGCCAACAGCGGGTTTTTCTTATAAAATCAGTCAATAATCATGCAGATTTTTTGTCACGGTTACCGACAGAAAGTTCACTTGAAGATTTTAAAGATGATTACGGATCAGATTTTGTGTGTTATTTGGATAAATGCAAACACATTGATGTCAAGCTTGATACACATCATAATACCTTGTTATGTGTTGCACATAGCCTTTCAAAACGTTTGACATGCGCAGTGAGCCCCTTAGGTTGAGAAACCTCTGCCAGCCCTACGAGTGCATAGTTCACGAGTCACCGCTAGAGGCGAGACCCAACAACAGAACAGCGTGAAGCTAATAAATAGACCGCTGCCCCAATAATCGCTCTTTCCGCCCGAGATTTCCTGAAGTAAACACCTTAGAGAGGTGACGGTAGTGTCACGGTGCCGGGGGCAGCAGCTCGCCAGGATCGTTTACAACAAAAGTATATTCAGTTCCGAGTTATTGAGTTCTTTCCGACAAATTGTTATTACCGGTCGCACTGTTCATACCTGTTCCCGTCCGACCTGATACCGAAGGAAGACAACACACCTCCCATATGGTCTGCGCCGGACGCCTGGCTATCCAGCCCGCCCTTCAGAGTACCCCGGCATCTCCACAAAGAAGAAGACGAAAGGTACCTCAATATTAGCTTGCCGAGCCCTTAAATTCCAGATTAGGTCAATTCAATCCATAAAGAGTCTATTTTAATAAGAATTAGGCCTTAAAACGTAAAAACTATTACATTCCATACTCTAATTGTAATAAATGATATTGTTATATATCCCTTTAAGGACGCTCCAACACAAGCGTGCATGTTCAATGAAAAAAATCCCGCGCATCACCTAATCAACTTTTCGGAACGAAGATGGCGGCAAACGATAATGCATGAAATTAGCTACTCACTAAATTAGATTATTCGCATCATCGGCTGGCCAGTTGAAATTGGTGAGGCGACCAGGATGGTAGTCTTTTTCTCCGATGAGAGCGGTAGAAGTAAGTGATGTTATTTTGTACATTTTTTAATTGATTCATTAATTAATTATTATTGGTTTGTTGTTTTAATGCCGGTGGTTGCGTTTTACAAGTATTTGCATTGAAAACTTATGATTTGTAAATAGAATCACACTTTTTGGATCGGGAGTCACGATCGTGACGGCTAGGCCTAACGTGACTTTAGGCAGTTTTAATTATTGACTAATATTTAGTTGATTTGATCACTATTATTCAAATTTTTTGAAGAGATGGAGCTGAATAATAATTTAGTACTGTAACTGATGGGAGATGGCAACGATGACGTTGAAGAATTGCCTCCCCGTAGGACAGTAGGAAGAAGACTTTGGGGACAGGTGCCATTTAACACAGCCACCCGCAACGTGCCAATCCAGGAGTAATTTGAGAACCACAAATATATTTTGAAGACTACTTCGACGACGAGTTTTCCAAATATGTACTCTACAATGTGTATCATAAATACAAATATCGTTGAGTTAAAGAAGCTCATAGGCATTCATTTTACCATGAGCGAAAGAGCATAGATTTCAAACGAGATGGTCGTATGCAGCGCGGTGAATTTCAGCAGTTCGTGAGCGATGATGTCGTAGTTGTCAAATGGATGGACAACAAATCCATACTAGTTTCATCAAATTGCACATCTGCTGACTAAGCAGTAACTGTGAAACGATGGAATAAAAATTGTTCAGCTTTCATTGATGTTATCGCTCCTAAAGTAATCGCTAGTTATAATAAACACATGGGCGGGTTGACAATCTCGATCAGTCTATTGAATACTACCACACATTTATGAAGACAAGGAAATGGACCCTAAAGGTCAAATAAAAATTGTTCAGCTTTCATTGATGTTATCGCTCCTAAAGTAATCGCTAGTTATAATAAACACATGGGCGGGTTGACAATCTCGATCAGTCTATTGAATACTACCACACATTTATGAAGACAAGGAAATGGACCCTAAAGGTCAAACTCCATTTCTTTGATTTGGCCACTACCAACGCATGGCACTTGTATAAATTAGATTGTGTGGCAGCTGCGGTTCTAGGCAACAAAGTTATGGACTTGTTGGAGTTTCGGATGCAAGTTGCACATGGGCTTACCAACGCACCTATTCTCCAAAGGAGGATTAGCGAGAGTGATGGTGAGGCTGTTGAAAATTTAGAGCCAAATGTGATGATAGGTGATCGAACCAACCCTTTCAAGCTAAAAGGTACGACGACTATGAAGATCTTCCGTGTTTTGACGAGATTGAAAATCCTCGTGCCTGCAGAATGGAAAATTGTAAAATCAGGTCAAAGATTACTTGTGAAAAGTGTGTTGCGTATCTCTGCCTCTCAAGGAAACACAATTGCTTTGCATTTTATCAAAAAAAATAAGATCAAAGATCGCTTTTATTAAGTCAGATTGAAAAATTATCAATCAAATCATTATTAATTAAGTGGGGAGAATAATACTTTTGTCCGATCTCAATTCTAGCAACACAAATACATTTAAAGCATATTCTAACATCTTCGTCATTGTCTTTAATTTCTGTTAAACAAATACATAAAAGCCGAAAGTCTAACAGCGTCACGACCGTGCATTAGTAGAGTTCTAGCCCAAACGTCACGATCGTGCAGGGGTAGTATTTGACCTTGGGGGTAGCTAGGATTTTTAAAATTATTTTTCGCACGTGCCTTATAAGGTCTTTTTCTAAGATCACTGCAAAAGAAATGTGATTTTAGAAAAAAAAAATCAGGCCTGAAAGGGATATACATTTGTGTTTTATTTGCATTGATTCCTTCTGTTGAGAGAGCCGAACCTAGCCCTGAGTAAATTATAGCAATCATCCGTACTTAACAAGGGTGTTTGCAATGTTAGAAGGTGTAAACCATGTACACTTCTATATATGTAGTATACTTCCATGTAGTATAACAACCTTTTTCTTCCCAGAACTTCCTCTCCTCCCTTTCCCTAAAAAGACCCTCCAAACAGCATCTCCAAAGGGACCAGAGGAAATTTTTGGCCATGGGACCTCCTGTGTGGAGCTAATGTAAAAAAATAAATATATATATATATATTCTTACCGCATATCCTTCATGAAGATAATGGGGTGCTTGCAGGGGTTCTGTATGAGCAGCCGCTCAAAGTAAGTGGAGCAGGCACTGAGCACCACCTTGTGACACTTGATCTGTCGGTTCTCACAAGCCAGCGTCACGTCCACAAAGTTCTCCGTCGTCAGCAGCTTCGGGAACACCGTCTGCAGGTTCGTGTGGTACGAGTTCCACCGCACGCAGAACTGCTGCGGAGCCTGAGACATCTTGCCAAATTCTACAGAAGCTCTGCCGTATGTATATGCATATACACAAATTGATGAATTTTAAAATTAAAAAATTTTAAGTTTTTTTAAATATTTTTAATGTTTTCCGCACCATCGAACGCTTGACTTAGATGAATTGAATTCTTTATTTATTCCGCGACAATAATTTCTTTGGCTCTCTTCCAATTGTGTGAGTAACAATTTATTAAAGATTATCATTTTATAAAAGACGTCTTTCGGGACTAGAAGATAGACGCCGGTTATTAAATTTCATTATTAAAACTAAATACTGTTTTACACGGCAAATGACTAGGTTTGTAGTAATATATATTCAGTTGGGCTTATAGATAATTATGTTAAAACACTCGTAGAGTATTTGTAAATACTTAAATATATCAGTCTGTAGTGCTATTATTTATAGTTAAAATATAATTAAATTGATTGCACAAATACGATTTTTTAGTTAAGTACGGTTAAGTTTGCTTTATGAAGTATAAGTTAGTCACATTTTAGAATGTGTTAGTTATATTTATGAAGTCTGGTAGGAGTGTGTAACCCCTCGCATGGTAAAGTTATAAATAAATGTTCTCCGGTACTGAAACAACATCATCTGTTCACCACATTTTACTCCTCCATTTGTTTAACTTTTTAAACAGGGAACAGGCTCCATTTTTTATTTTTAAATTTACAATTTATTATTAAAACTGTGCATGACTAGATTATATTTTTAAGACATTTTGAAAATGCTTTTTTAATAGTTTAACGAATTCTTATTGGATTTGCTTGTAGGTTTATAATATTTATTCCGAGTTTTCTGAAAAAAAAAATGTATGATAAAACACATGGTACACATTTTTTAAAATAAACCTATGAAAAATCACAGGACAGTCTGAATTATCGACAAATCAGTTCAAATTTTGAAAATGGCAATAAAAATAAGGTAAATATTCGGAACAAACGTCAACGGTTAATACGCACTTTTTTTTTATAAAACCTTTAGATTCTTCTTAATTACCATAAAAGACAACTATTTGCATTGGGGGAGGTTGAAAATGATACATTTTTAATTTTAGTTACGTAAATTGAAAATTTGCTTTCGTATTTAGACACAACGCTTCACCATATGCAATTTGTAATGATTATTGTCATTTTATTATGTTGGTATTACTGATACTATATGGAAGGCTACATCATACCGTAACTGACTTCATGGCAATATATTCAAAGGCGCGTAACCGAAAAAACCTATAAGCTAGATTTGTGTAACATGGTTTGTGATTCAAAAGAAAGTGCCCCTTTATAACGCCTACTCACGTCAAGGCAAGAAAAACATCCCAGTTTTCAAGTAGTTTAGCGGCTACGCTAGGTTTGTGTAACATGGAATGTAAAATATCAGTAATACCAACATATTAAAATAACAATAATATTGCAAACAGAGTGATTTGACAGTGAAAGCAAATTTTCAATTTACGTAACTAAAATTAAAAATGTATCATTTTCAACCTCCCCCAATGCAAATAGTTGTCTTTTATGGTAATTAAGAAGAATCTAAAAGTTTTATAAAAAAAAAGTGCTTATTAACCGTTGACGTTTGTTCCGAAGAATTACCAAAAATAATTTCATGTTAAAAATGTTACATTATAAGTAACTTTTTGTTTTGATTTTGAAAATATCACGTAAATTCAAAGCAAATTTTAAGTTCATTGAGCCAGATTTCATGAGGTGCAATAATTTCATTTCATGATGATGATGATGATAAATAAACGATATTATTAAACTAGAACTGATTTGAACTTTTCGGAAATGAGTTTTGTACATACCTTTATAAAGACTTGAAAAAAATAACACAAAAATTCGATTTTCGATTAGAAAGGCTATGTAAGATTTTATTTTGATTCTAATAAGTAAAATTTTCTGACAGTAGGTATCGAAAATCGTATTTGAAAATAGTAGTAGGTATCGAAAAAGGTATATGAAAATCGTATTTGAAAATAATAGGTATTTAAAATTTAAATACTAAAATGTGTAGATTTTTTTTCTTTAAACCACAAAAATGTGGTTCTAAACAATATTAATAGACAAAACTGGTTCCTAATATAATAGAAGTTACTATTTTTTATTGTAAGTAAATCTGGCTATCAAAAACGGTTATTTTATTTACTGAGCGCGTAAATTAATTAAAAAATAAATCAACTAGGTACCTAGGTACCTACCTACATTTGCTAAAAAATATTGCGTATGGGGTAATTTAATAAAAACGGTTTATTATAACATAATCGTTAGGACTGTGAATATCAAAAAACTTATTCACTGGCAAAACTAACCGGAAGAAATTATAAATAATTAAATACGACGTAATTGAATAAATAAAGACATTAAAACAGTTTTTGATAATAAATATTACCCACAAAGAGTAAAGTTAGTAATATGTACCGCCATCGACTTACATAACCCCTCTAATAAACTAATAATAAATAATAAAATGCCGCGAGGCGAGAGAACCAGACTTAATAAAAACAAATGCCCCTTTGTACGAAGCATCTGGAAATAGTTTGTTACAAGACGATGTTTAAAACATACAAAAAAACAAGCACACATATTTATACATTCAAAATACATACACGTACACTTTCCAACACCCGAAATAGACGACATAAAGCTGGAAAAAAATATTATAAACCCAAAGTGAATATCAAATATAATGTAAACATTGCGACAATATGCGAACGAGGGTGGAATACTACACATTATATATTGCACAATCTGACGCCATTTTGCTGCGCTACTACCCCTAAATGTTTAATAATTGTATTATTATTCTGCTTATGGGGCTGACCCTCTATCGGAGGTCGGCTATCATCAGGGAAATATTCACCAAGAACGTTAACAAGACAGGAATTATTATTGTACTTGTATAGGATCTGTCCTCAAGAAGTGCGGCGTTTTTCTTTTGCTTGTATTTATAATGAAAATGGAAAATTCACGTGCTATCTTATCGTAGGCTGGCTAGCATCGGGGTAATCTTCCCCATGCAGGTTGCAGCCCAGAATAACCAATCGCCGGAATTGGAAGTAGCTCTCTCGAAGCGTCTTCGTTTTACTTATATTTATAATAAAAATGAAAAATTCACTCACGATGATGTAAAGGTTCTAAAAATAATATAGTTAGCAACAAACTGTATTAACATTCTGTTTGGCTCGGGGACTTGGCTGGCAGCCGCGGGGAAAGAAAACTCACGTAATTAAACAGCGCGTTTGTTGGAACCAACATTTTTTACGATGGAAAATCAATAAATTTAAGACCGGGGTCGACGATTTGTTATAATTTTTCTCTGCGCTATCTCATCGCAGACTTTAATCAGAAAAATACCCCATAGCCCGCCACT